>CANSGD010001347.1:0-143501 GCA_947645195.1 Patellifolia procumbens
GTCCAAATCTCCTCCTTATTTACGCAAATTATTTAGGTATATAAAACAGAAGGGCCTTTTTGCTAAAACAAGGATTGACATAGTTATTGTGGTACATATATGGTATAAATGGCGTAAGTATACATGAGTATGAATACGTAGGAATTAAGGAGTATATCAATTATCACGTTTATGAAATGAGGATGAAAAGGTAAGAATGTTGTAAAACATGTAAATGCTGGGACGAGTAATTTATGCTCTGGCTCATAATGGAAGAAGAATCAAATGGGAAGTTTTGGAGGCCCTACGCTCCATCATTCCTAGTCCTAGGCGAGCATCCCTTGCATGGATTTGAAACTCACTTTACACGCTAACAAATTACGCGGTGTGTTGGAAACCAAGAGACAAAAAATAATAAGAAACTAGGCAATAAAAAATTAAAATAGCAAGGAAACCCGAGATCCGGGTGAAAAACACTCACTATTATTCACTATACGAATTTACAATGTGGCGGTAGACCATGACAAACAAGGAAGATGTCTTAGGTTCTCTAATTTCTCAAAAAATTTATGCTCTCTTGATCTTAATCTCTATGTATTCTAATGTACATAAGGATGAGCACAACCAACTTATATTTATAAGTGGAAGAGAAAATCTGATCGGGTTGTAAGAAGGAAAACCGTGAGTAAACGAAACTGTAGAGAGTGCAAACGAACCTTTCCTAGTGGATGCCGGTGCACGTATTTACACACACCCATCTGCGTGCTTTCATCGCCACAATACCTAACAATCTCCCACCTCGAGATCGACATGTGTGAAGCACATGCCACCAATAGATATAGCCATACCTCCTATCAACATCGCTCTCCATGCATCAACCCAATCAACTAACAAAAGAAAGCCAAACCAAGGCCTCATTCGACCAAGAGTATCCATTATCTCTAAACGAACCACACACTCACCCTAAACAGGTGTATTCTTCTCTAGGCTCATTCTCTCATGTACCACACTCATGTGTTCCTTCCCCTTTACCTTGTTCGTTTCGGGCCCTGATTTCACTCGTCACGCTTTCGTGAACGACCCAACGTGAAGTGCCTTCTATTCCTTATTCACCTTTGCCGTATTCCTCATGGTGTACATCATTCCACATCTTGCCCCTCGAGTTATCCCCATAGCACCCTCAACAACTTTCTAGGAACCAATTCTAAAAATTACCTTTGCATCAGATCGATTTCAAGGAACTCCTTGATGAACTTGACTTCCTTTAACTCCAGATGTGCCCACTTTGAAGCTTCATGCTACATCTCCCTCCATTAGTCTACATGGTTTTGGAGTCACAAATTTCAAATTGGGAAATAACTCTCTAAAAGGTGAACAATAATAAAAAAAATCCAAATCCAAAAATGCACGAATCTAATCCACGAATCTGTTCTGCACTAACCATCAATGCGGCGCTCACATACTCGGATGCAAAAATTTGTCAAGCATTATTATCCTCATCACTTTCTTAATCCTCCTTTTTCTTTCCTTTTTCTGAGTTCGAAGTTTAGCATTGTCTCCTATAGTGACTTTTATCGCCAAACTTCCACTCTTTCCCCCTTGACTTCCCTTGCTTTGTGCATGTTCCCCCACTTGAGTCCTTGGAATCTTTTCTCTAAGTACTCTCACCAAAACCAACCCCCGTACCTCCTATCCTGGAATTATTGTCGCACCAACAATCGGCAAAGAAGACAACAAAATCAAAGCTTTTACCTCATCCTCAATAATATTCCCATAAACTAATTGCCCACGAATAAAATTAAATTCATTATGAATTCCGTTGAACTACCATCACCATCTCAATTTTGAATAAAAGGCGCATGAGATATACCTTATATCTAGTGCATATGGCTTCTCTCGTACATATGTGACAATGTTTTACTCACCTTTGTTTTCACGCTTCCTTGACATAAAAAGGCACGCTTGCTGCCAATGTCAATGTCAATCTAACAACACTCGGTGTCTTTCGATCCAACGTTTTTCAATCTTCCTTTTCATTGCCAGTGGATCAAAAGATCTAAAATCAGTATCTTCCTAAATCCAAAATCCTTTCCATCGAAACTTTTGATCCTCACCTTCCCGTCGTCCATTATATCTCTTCAACACAATCCAGCTGCACAACGCAACCTAGGCTCTTGATCCCACTTGTAAGGATCTAAAACTCACTTTAGGCACCAAAAATCGTGCAATTTAGAGTATAATATGAGGAAAGCAAGAGACGATGAAATAATAAGAATAACAATGACGAGCAAGCGAAATATAGTAAGGAAGCCCGAGATCGGGCAAAAAACACTCACTATCCCTAAAAATGTACAATGTATGAGAATTGACTTGGCGATAAACAAGGAATTTACGATCTTTCTAGGCTCTCTAAGCTCCTTAAGATTAATTTTTAGCGTCTGTGGATCTAAATCTCTATGTATTCTACTGTACATATGGTGAGGACGTCCATCTGATATTGGGAAAGACGAAACCTTATCCGAGTAAAAGAGAAAACAGAAACTAACACAGCGGTGGGCGTCCTGTTTCAGCAATGCACTAGACCTTCTGCCCCCTAGTGCACGCGCCCTGTTTCAGCAATGTGCAATGCGCTAGACCTTCTGTGTGCCTCCCGGTACGTGCACTTATTGGCACGCTCGTGTGACCTGGTGCCAGCCTTCTCCGTTTCGCTCTTTCATCTCCAAAATACCTAACACCCCTGCACTGCATTGTTCTAGGAAGTGTTGGTTCTTCAATATGCTACTCCCAGTGTCTCTTAGAATATGCATCATCTCCCTTTTTGGTATGTCCCCAAAAGAATGCCCCATTTTTTTTCTTTTCTGTAATACGGTCCCATTACTTTAGTCTCATAAAATATTTGGTCCGACCATTTTACTGTTCATCAACTCTACTCTGCGTCTTCTAATATGCACCATTTATCTTATTAGGATATTCTGTCCAGTCCTATTGCTTTGCTCTTACGTAAAACATTTGGTGCCACCATTTTACTTTTTCATCAACTCTACTCAATCATGTATTGAAATTTGAATCGAACCCAGATGGAGGGCATTCGGCGACATTAAAGGTAGAGGTAGCCGTAAGCTGTCGAGGTAGCTGTTAGTTGTGGGGGGTAGTTGTTAGCTTGGGCTCAGAGGCGGACCTTCAATAGGGGCATGTTGGGCCTGGCCCCTATAAGCCCAAAAAGAAAAATTGAAGTATTGCATACACCGGCCCTCAAATTTAAAAAGGCTAGTGCTTGAAAGCCCAATAAAGCAAAGTAGTACTGTACAACCTAGAAACTAGTATATAAAATTATAAATGTACTGACACACTTATAAGAAGACAAACACTTTTCACTCTCTTACGTTTCCTTTTGTCAATATCAATGCACTAGAAACTGTAATTTTATGGTTTTTCAATTTTATAATAAATGCCTATTTTCTGATATAGCTGGGTTAAGTCTTACAAATGTAGTATGCTTTTTCGGAAAAAATTACACTTTTGTTACCTTTTCATTTATATCAATCTAGTAATAATACTCGTAACATTAATATAATATTACTATTTATCTACTAATTTTATATTATATCTTTTTTCAAACATATAGGAAACAATATAGTCAAGTGTTGGTCTTAGTTGATTCGTCTTAATGCATACTATCATACTATCATCTTTTTATAATTTTTACTTATCAATAATTAGAGATATTAAAGTTCAAAGTATTGCATTGTATACTGTCCAAACAAGAATTGTTGCGAGTATTGTGAATCGGAAAAGTATCATTTTTTTATCTAATAGAATTATTCTACTTATATAGAGCAATTAACCAACTTCTTAGATTCAAAATTCACTATAAGTTTGAATACGTTCATCCAAGTAAGGGTTAATACTAAATTAATCGCATAGTTTATGTGCTATAACTTCTTTTTTTTAGGATTTGTATGATAACATAATAGCCTATAAGTGTACAATGTTTGTTTTATAATTATTCGTTATATAATCCTTGTACTAATTTAATGAAAAACCAAGTATCATAAAATGACTATACATACTTATTTGTAACAGTTTCCAAATGTGATTTATAAATAGGTCTCATATATTGAGCCAACCAGGAAAAAGGTGGGAAAAAAAGAAACTTTTACATATCATATTATAAAAATAATGAAATTATATGTTTTATTTTTCTTGGCCCCCAAAAGAAATTTTTTTGAAGATCCGCCATTGTGTGGGCTAGTAGCTGCGAGTTGATAGCTGTAAAGGTAGTTGTTTTGAATTTGAGTGTTTGGTAAAAGTAGTGGTGAGAATTATAAAAACCAATAAATGATATTATTTGATTAATAAAATGAGCTAATAATCTAATTAAATACTTATAATTGGTGTAGATCCTTAAATTTTTATTTTTTCGTATATTAATAATAAGTGATTCAATATTTTTTAATAGTAAAGGGAAAGACCATTAAATTATGAGATACAATTTTTTTTAGTGGTATTAAATTCCAAAACATCAAAATTATGTGATACAAAATCTTCCCCTAGATGATATACTACTTGGTATAAAAAATGACATAAAAAACATTTTAAAGATGCATACTATAAAAATTAAAAAAGAGTGAAGGAGATCCAAAAATAAGAATTTCACATAAATCAAATTATAAATAAAAAAGAAAAAGAAGATAATATGTGTGACTATGCTTTGCTCTAAGGAGAAGAAAATGAAGAAAAGCAAAGATCATGATGATAGATGATCAATATTGTTGCATTGTAGTTCCACCGCTAGTCCAAGCCTCTAGACGTTAATCAATATTGACGTTTGCAAACCCCTACTCAAACTCTACCCCTAACTCTAACCTCTACTCCAACCATTACTTTACCAAACACCACTATAAAAATATAAGTAGTGTTTTGTCTTAGTCTAACCTCTACCTCTACCTCTACCTTAAAAGCTAGTGCTACCCAAACATGAAGCAATTGCTATAAGCCAGATCTAGAACCTTGGTTTTGGTACTTTTATTACACCTGCATATTCTTCTTATTATACTTCCAGGTTCTTTTCAATTTTCATTATCTTAAGTACTTACCAAAGGACTGGCTTTGATAACTTTACACCTGCAGATTGGCCCTAGTAGGCATTTTGTTTATTTTTATGATTGGGCTAGCTTTTTAGAATAGTCAGCATTTCACCTGAACATGCTCTATCCTTTTAAAAGGGGCAAAACCTCTAATTATTTGAAGTTAGGATCGTTGAATGTAGCGACTGACCAGATATTATCTACCTAGCATGTACTATACGCTTTCCTAAAAGTAATGCTGACACACAATGGACAATGGAGTATCACGATTATACTTTTGAGCTACGAAGAAGAAGCAATAGAATATTAGTTGTCTATAAGAAACGATACAACAAAAGTCCACAATTTTGTCTATCTAAAGAACCAGAGGAAATTCTGTAGGGATGATGATTTTGACTCATTGCGCGGTATTTGCGATTTGCGCCAATCAAAATGCTTAGCGTATCTGCAGCAAGTATCTGATGGATTTAGTTCTCCCAATTGGGAGAACAAGTGCATAGTGCAGCATTGTGTATATATGTTGAGAGTTTCTGTGATGTGTTTTTTTTATTCAAGCACCTCATATTCTTAATGCTTACTTGTGCACTGGACCTCCAATGTTTCGCATGTCAGAGGATTTCTTATGATTTTGACGAGGTAGTAGAGTTAATAGTAGAAGTATTATTGAGTGACTGATTACTGGAGAATAGGACAATTTAGTTCTTCTATCATATTCCTTTGCTTAGCATGTTTAATTTCAAATGGATGATTTTAGCTCTATGCAATAATTGTGTCACCTCCTATTGAAATAAGGCTATTTAGTTCTTCTAGTATATTCCTCTGCTTAGCATGTTGATTTTCAAATGGATAATATTAGTTCCATGCAACAATTATGTCACCTGCAATTGAAATTATAACCCGTTTCCATTATTAATGAAGATTTATTTTTCTTTACTGGAGCAGGAGGCACATTTGCTCTATACTCATTACTATGCAGACATGCCAATGTAAATACAATCCCAAACAGGCATAGAACTGATGAGGATTTGACAACATATAGTCGGTTTAGATTCCATGAAAAATCATTTGCCTCAAAAACCAGGCAGTGGCTGGAGAACCAGTCATCGAGGAAGAATGCACTTCTACTCCTAGTTCTCGTAGGCACCTGCATGGTCATCGGAGATGGAATTCTCACTCCAGCAATATCAGGTATATGCCAAATTCCAAACACCATCACCTTCTTGATTGCCTCCGTTACAAGTTAAATGAGCTTCTTAATTTCCTCTGAGAACGTATAGATAACGATAGCACGGTTATGCATTTTGAGTGATTAACAAGTCATTGAGCAAGCTTCTTTCAAAGACGTGGCTGTTGAGATACTTTGCAACAGGGTTTGAAAGGCTATCAATCATATAGGTGAACAATCTAATGACACAGAATCGTCAAGGATTTGTGTGAATTCAAACTTTTTTGGGTTTATGACATCTCATGTTCTATTGATTTTACTCCCATATATTCAACACTATTTTGTAACTCGCGGACTAGATTTCTATTTTGGACAAATTTCGTCAAGTACTCAATTTGTCAATAGAAAAAGGTCAACGATTAAATGATAAAATGACAGAAAATAGTAATAAAGATGATGAACAATAAGGGAGAATAATAGAAGAGGTCACCGTAGCTAATCGGAGATAGAATTGAGATGACGAACTGACTAACTGCTTAGATGATGGTCGGGCCGACGGATTGAAAATGGTCCGTAGATCAGGACGGCGTCAAGGTGGTCCGTCGGGACGACGTCTTGTCCGACGTCTTGGAGGTGTTGGACGATGATGTAGGTCGGAGGCGTCGGACGTCGACGGGTCGGAGGTGTCGGACGTCGACGGGTCGGAGGCGTCAACGTCGATGGGTGAAACAAGTTGAAAATTAACGAAGCAAAAAAAAAAATATAATGTGAAAAACGAATGATATAAAAAGAATAAGAAAGAGAGAATAATAAGTGAAGTGAGTACATTAAAGTTTTAGAGGGATTGGGAGTAGTGATTGAATGAATAAACAATGAATTACATGTCCTTTTATAGGCAACTAAACTAGCCGTTAGGAGGTTAGAGTTTGTTGAGGAGATATCTCAACAACCTCCTTGTTCTATGGGATATTGACTGGTTGGATGTCGACATCCTGGACTTGGTCAATTTGCTAGATTGCTGACACTCTGTAGATTTGGTCTTTGTTTGTTGAGAAGATCATGCAATTACCTCCTCATCTTGTGGATCTTTGAGTGACTAGCTGCTAGAATGTTGGAGTTAGTTAGTTTGACATGTGCTGAAATGTCAAACCGGACTGCTGAGGTGTCACAGATCTGGGCGTCGGTTGAAAGTGTCATGTCATCAATCCATGCTTCTTCTTATGCTCCTTTCATAGCTCGCCACGTGGTCAACATGGTAAAGGGTAAATTTTACCCCACAACAATTTCTATTGCAAATAGCCTAATCTTTGACTAAAGTTATTGTGATCTCAACTGAAGTATTTTGTATGCAGTGAATGCTATTAGATCATGAAAGACATTTAAGTATCATAGAATTGTGTGCTTGAATTTTGTGAGAAAAGGATGTGTTTGATGATATTTGTGAACCTGCTCCCCCATCTTCGTTGGTACTCTCAAAAACCCACGCTATCCTTCCATTTCCACAAATTTCAACTTTTCATCTTTAATATCCTACCAGGCTACCAGTCTTCGCCAGGTTTCTTGGCTAAGACTACAACATGACTTTTCAAAGTTTCAACAATGCATCACATTTACTTGTTCACATCAAATCTTAATAGGGAAACTTGTAAAATCTTTTTAATTCTGGGCAAGCACAGTAGTGAGATATTTCAACCTTTCAAGCTTTCCCCTTCCCGTCCATATTTCAGGCATCTGTATTCTATGTGAGTGCCCTATTTAGCTAAGTTTGCCAACACTTGTAATGCTCCTATAGTAACCCTTTCCTTGAAGTTGACTTTTAGGGAAAGACTCCCTGTAGGCCAAACAACAAGGACTCGACAGTGGAAGACTGAAGTTCTCTCTGCATTCTCTGCACCTTGTCAAGCAAGTTTTGCAGCAAAGTTTCTGTCTATATTTGTATAGTGACTAGCCATCAGGTTTACCTGTGAGAAGAAGGGCCGGAAGCTTTAAGAGGTCTTCATGTCGTGTGTACGTGTGTGTTGGGAAGTGGGGTGGGAGCCGTGGGATAACCTCTAATTAACTTGCACTCTATTTCGTTTCTCTATCTCTCCTTTTCATTGACCCTCATATTCCTGCTGCTAAGAGATGGAAAAGAACCAGAGAGCTCTTTCCTGTAAGGATCATCCACAAATGTTGTTTGGACCCATTAGGCACCAAGCTAAACCTTTTTGTGCCTCTTGTGAGATCTTTAGCTGAGACTAAAATTTTGCTCTAGCTTATAAGTCACTGGAGACTAATCTTTTTCCAATATTCTTTGCGAATAAACACTATTGAGTATTGACAGTTGTCAGATATCTCAATTAAGTCCAACCATCTTAAACAAAAACAGATACCCGGGGAGGTAAGAAATATTCAAGGCTTATTAATATATTGTTAATGTTGATTTTGGGGTTAAGGATGATGGTGATGGTTTTGGTGCAGCGGCAGAGACAGGTTTCTGCCCAGAAGTCAATTACATCATTGTTTGCTTCTCCTTGAGTTATTAATTAGCAGTATCAGCTTCTAATATGCTAAGTTCCATGTAAAATCACACTTATTAATGTAATAATCTCTTCTGCATATCATCCTACATGTAAATGCATATTCTTTTCATGGTACTCTTATCTCCTGATATGTTAAAAATTGCCTCTAAACTTTTCAATGTCTTCAAGACAGTTTAAAGCTTCTTGAATTTCTTCCACAATTATCCATCAACTTAACCAAGTTCTGTATTGCAGTTCTTTCAGCTTCTGGTGGGATCAAGGTAGACCACCCCAAGATGAGCAATGGTACTTTTCTCTCTCTTTGGTGTAATGTGTTCTTTCTAGAAAGATGCTGAGCTGCTATCTTTTACCAGCTTTTGACAGGTTTCAGATGTTCCTCCGCCCCCTAATCTTATCCTATTTTCTGGTGTGCAGATGTGGTTGTGCTTGTAGCTGTTGTGATACTGGTGGGTTTGTTCAGCTTGCAACACTACGGTACTGATAAAGTTGGGTGGCTCTTTGCGCCAATTGTGTTGCTCTGGTTTCTGATGATTGGAGGTATTGGTATATTCAACATTTGGAAGTATGATAGCAGTGTACTGAAAGCCTTTTCACCGGTCTATCTATATCGCTATCTCAAAGGAGGAGGGAAAGATGGATGGACCTCCTTAGGGGGAATCATGCTTAGTATAACTGGTAAAAAACACTATGTACTCTTGATTATTGAATCACCTTATAACTAAATTTGTTTCCAGGTTTTGGCACTTTCTTTAGTAGATAACAGACATTCAAGGTCAAATGCAACTGGTTTTTTTAATCACTTCCCAATGGTAAATTTGACAGGGACGGAAGCACTGTTTGCTGACTTGGCTCATTTCCCAGTGTTGGCAGTACAAATAGCATTCACAGTTATTGTATTCCCCTGCCTTCTTCTAGCATATTCTGGACAAGCTGCTTATCTGGTGAATCATCAAGACCATGTGGTTGATGCATTCTATCATTCAATACCAGGTCTCTCTCAATTTGACCTTGTTTATCTTATTCCCTGTGCATAGATATGGGTACAGAAGTAGAAATGATTTATCGTAATGACACGAAGGACTTCTGTAGCTGTAGGGGTTTTAAGGTTGAGGGTGAAGGCATTCCAAATTACTGTAAAGCTTATTATCTTGAGATAGGTAGGTTGTGGGCTTGAAAAGTGTCGTAGAGGCGGATCTGTTCTCTTCAGCTGAAAATAGCTAAATTGAATTAAAAGGAATAGTAAAATGTGAGAGTAAAAGTATGGCCAAAAGCTGAAATTAATTGAAGTAAAAATAACTGAACCGAAAATAAGCTGAAGAGAACTTGGCTCAAAACAAATGGACGTCTGGACTAGACTATAATATTGATAATAAATAATAATTAAACCATAATGTATTATTAAATAATAATTATGAATAATAAATAATTATTTTAAATATAAGTAATAATAACTAATAGTTAATAATAATAATTAATGAAAACTGATAATAGTACTTTAGTTGTTATTAATTGATAATTATAAATGAATAAATAATAGTAATAATAATAATAAATAATACTCCCTCCGTTTCAGTTTGATGTTCCCATTTGAAATATGGGGAAAACCAATGCAAATTGAGGTGGGTGAGAATCTTTTTAATTTTATATTGTATAAAGTGTACTTTGGTACCTTTTTGTTTTTAAAAAAGTAAGAGAGAGAAGGAAAAGTGAGTAATTGGAAAACAAAAGATTCTAAAGTGGGTAATATGTAAGATAAAAAGTAAAAAAGTGTAGTAAGTAATTGATTGTTAAAGGGTAAGATGGAGAAATTAATATTTTTAAAATGGAAAATATTCAAAGTGGGAAGACCTTTTTAAAACATCCAAAAAAATGGGAACATCAAATTGAAACGGAGGGAGTAATAATAATAATAAATAATAGTAAGTAATTACCATTAATATTAATACTTGATGATGATTATATAATAATAATAATATCTAAGAAATAAATTAATACTTCCTTTTCTTTCTAATTGTTACATTTCACTTTGGGGGATGATCAAGAAAGTTGGTGAAATACATGGAGTAGAGAAAGTATAAGAGAGAAAGTTGCAAAAAGCAAAAAATTGAAAAAGTAATTGTGTAATTGGGTGGGTAGATGCGTAATTGGGTAATTAAATAGGAAATTAAGATGACACGTGGGTTCCACAAATGTGGAAAGAGAGGAATAAAAACATGTGACATTTTACTAAATATAGAAAAAGTAACAGTGTAACAATTTAAAAAAACGGACAAAAAGAAAGCGTAATAATTAAAAAAATGGAGGGAGTAGTACTATTATAAGAATAAGAATTAATAATATAATAATCTATATATATATATAAAAGCGTAAGCACAGGTTGCGGATTAACGTTTCTCTCATAAAAATACAAATTTTTCATGAGAAGTTTCGAACCCGCGACCTCGAGTGTGGAAGACAAATGCTGTAACCATTGTGCTACTACATTTTGGTTGTTTCTTTTAATATTAATGATGATATTAATGATATTATATATTTTCAATGAAAAACAATAATTAAGGTACAATATTTTAATTACATTTATGAATAAAGCTACTAAAATATAATACATATCAATCCCAGAGTATCGCCTAGGCCTAAATACTAGTTAGTAATAATAACAACAACAACAACAACAATAATAATTATAATGATGATGATAATAATAATAATAATAGGGTCGTACAACACAAGAATGCAACCCAAACCGTTTTGACGCGGTTTGAGTTGGTTTATGGGCTCAAAAAAGTGGGTGGGTTTGTGCTTTTGACCAAACCACAGTTTGTGGGTTAGTGTTTGTCTATAATATTCATAAACCTAACCGCACAACAAACCACTAGCCGGTGAAGTAAAACAACAATTTCAAAGTAGAATACTCGTGTTGAGATAAAATATTTGAAAACCTGAAACCTTACGGCACTAAACCGTTTCATGTGGTGCGATTTGGGTCGGTCTTAAAAGAATCTAAAACTGTTTGTGTGGGTTGGTTTGAGTTATGTTCCAAACTGCATCAAATCAAACCATGCTCAACCGTAATAATAATAATAATGATGATGAGTAAAGATATAATAGACAATAATATATAGAAATAATAATAATGATAAGAGTAATTGGTAAAATAAATTAGATGAACAAACAATGCAGTTGAATTGAATGGAGTTGAACTGAAATAACATGAAATGAACTGAAAATAAGCAGACAGAAGAGAACATGCCCTTGATACTTCGTATATAATTTAACATAGAATGTCCTTTTCTTGTGAAAAATATTACACTCCTGACCCTTGTGAAATTTTGGGGTAATACATCTTCATATAAGAAAATAACTTCTCCATCTATTGATTTCATTTCCAATAATTAACATCCAGTGATGCAAGTATGAGTGACAATGATACAAATGTAGAAAAACATGTGGTTTCTTGTGGCTATGCTTGACCTTTAGTTATTCACGCGGGCTGTTGCATGTATAATCAGCAAATCGTAATTACCATCACATTTTGTTTACCACCTGCTATCTGATAGTGCTGTTCAATACTTCAATTAGAGAAGAAACAGTGAGTGAATAAAATAGTTTGGCTGACATGTGACTAAGTCATGATTAATTTATTGAGCTTTAGTTGTTTCTAGTAATAGGAGTTGAGTTGTAGACTTGTAGTAGACCTAGAGATAAGAAGCTTATGAATCTAATATGATCATGAAGATATGCTAAAAACAGCTGAGTGTGACAAAAATCGTCCCCCTCTTAGCAAAAATAATTCAATATGGCTGGTAAAATAGTTGGTAGCTTATGTAGCACATATGACATGAGTTTGATAGAAGTATATTCCTCTTTTAATATTGTCCTTTATGCTCTGTGCTAATATAAAAAATTGTTCATTCTTATTCAACACCAGTTCCTTTTTTGGTAAAAAATCGTCATCTTATAGATAAATGATTCATTCTTTCTTGTACATTATCATGCTTTAGATATCTTTACTTGCAGATAGCATCTATTGGCCAGTATTTGTTGTAGCAACTTTGGCGGCCATTGTTGCAAGTCAGGCAACCATATCTGCAACATTTTCAATTATAAAGCAGGCTCTTGCTTTAGGCTGTTTTCCAAGAGTGAAAGTGGTACACACTTCAAAGAAATTTCTTGGGCAAGTATACATCCCAGATATCAACTGGATACTTATGGTCCTTTGCATCGCTGTAACTGCTGGATTTAGGAACCAGAATCAGATTGGAAATGCTTATGGTTAGTTTGCTACTTTTGTTTTTGCAAAACCCATGTATTTGTCAATTGTCATGCTATACCACGTCACTTTAGAGTTTGTTGGATGAACAATACTGTTGGGTATTTGGGTAAAATTTCTGTTGTAAAACCCAAAACTAGTAGTAGCTATGCCAATATATATATATGAGTAGAATTTCAAGGAACCACCAATCAAAATGAGGTAAAAATGACTACTATTATTTCCTTGCATTAATCAGAGTAAAGATTAATTACTGTGTTCTTTGAATGAGAGATGACAATAAATTTCCCACTGACTATATATCCCGGTCTTCCTCGCATACAGCTTCTATGGTCAAAACTATAGATGCTCTATCTTCATTGCACTGTGCACCTTCTGCTAGTATGAGTTAATATTTCACGTTACCTAAAGTATTAGATTTCTTGTAATGATACTTTCCTCATGATATTGTAACATATTTACATATACTATCACCTTCAATAGGACCTCCATGTGACTTCCACAAAGACACTCCCCTTGGAGCAGAATCCCACCATGCACCATGAGATAGCTTTCACGTAACATATATACCTTGGGTGACTATAACATCTATATATAGTTCCACAAAAGGGCATTTTTCTATCACAAACACTCCCGAGTGAGATTATTTACGTTACATTAGTCCTAGTATAATATAATTTATGAAATGAGAATTGGTAAACTCTCTGCAGGAGTTCCTCAACTAATAATAGTAATTCTGGGCTTGATGCATCTTCATGTCTTGACAGGTACAGCAGTTGTGATAGTCATGTTAGCCACCACGTTCCTCATGATTCTAATCATGTTGCTGGTTTGGCGGTGGCACTGGATTCTCGTCTTTATCTTCAGTGCTTTGTCATTATTGGTTGAGTTAACCTACTTCTCTGCTGTTCTCTTCAAAATTGATCAAGGAGGATGGGTCCCACTCGTCATCTCAGCTGCATTTCTCATTGTCATGGTGGTCTGGCACTACGGAACTGTGAAACGCTATGAGTTTGAAATGCATAGTAAGGTCTCAATGGCCTGGATTCTGGGCCTCGGCCCAAGTTTAGGCTTGGTAAGGGTACCAGGAATTGGACTTGTCTACACCGAGCTAGCAAGTGGTGTCCCCAGCATCTTCTCTCACTTCATCACAAACTTGCCAGCCATTCATTCAGTGGTTGTTTTTGTGTGCGTAAAATATCTTCCAGTATATACAGTCCCAGAAGATGAAAGATTTCTTGTGAAGAGGATTGGACCGAAAAACTTCCATATGTTCCGTTGTGTTGCAAGGTATGGTTACAAGGATCTACATAAGAAAGATGATGATTTTGAGAAGAAACTATTTCATAATCTTTTCATGTTTGTTCGCCTCGAGTCTATGATGGAGGGGTGCACTGATTCTGAAGAATACAGTCTATATGGTCAGCAAACAGCTGAGTCAAGAGACTGCCTGTTGGAGAATGCAAATACAATGTCCGAGTTTGACCAAACAATTGAATCTGGGGATTCCATTGTGCCTGCCAATTCTCCCTTGCGACAAATAACTTTCAGGCCAAGGTCTTCGGGGCAGACTAGCAGCCAGAACGAGATTGATGAATTAGAGTTCTTGAATAGTTGTAGAGATGCTGGGGTGGTGCATATATTGGGCAACACTGTGGTGAAAGCAAGAAAAGATTCAAGTTTGTACAAAAAGATTGCTGTTGATTATATTTATGCATTTCTTAGGAAGATTTGTAGGGAGCATAGTGTCATTTTTAACGTCCCTCATGAGAGTCTATTAAACGTCGGACAGGTTTTTTATGTATAAACATTATTTGGTGCTGTCATCAATAAGGAAAATAAATTTTTCAATAAATTAGTGCAATTGATTACATTTTTATTTGTCTTGTTTTTCTTCTCTTTCCTTTTGAGTAGTTTGCATTCGTTGTAGGATTAACAAGGACTGATACAACAAGATCGGATATTAGATTGAGTATCTAAGATCAAAGGTATATTTGTAAATTCTTAGGGGACGTTTGGTTCGCAGAGAGGAAAGGAAATGGAATCAAGAAAAGGTTAGGAAGGGAATGGAATGGAAACCAAAAACTTTACTAGTAAAAGTTGTTTGGTAACTGTTTTTTTTCTCCCACCCCTCTTCCTCCTTTCACCAAGCACCACCTTAACCCTTTTTCCGGCGCCACCCTCTTGGCGGCCATTCCTCCATCTCTCTGCCTCTTTGTGAAGCTTCTCACCCCCTCCGTTTTCCGTAGCGCCGTCTCCCCCCACCGCTCCCCACCCGATTGCGACGAAAATTGCAGATCTTGTGATTTTGGTTGGTTTTGAAGGATTTTCGACGGTGGCTTGTGAGTTTTCGGCCGGTTTGGTGGTGATTTCGAAGGTGGCCGGTGGGTTTCGGCTGGTTTGGTGGTGATTTCGAAGGTAGTCGGTGGGTTTTCGGCCGATTTGGTAGTGATTTCGAAGGTGGTCGTTTGGTTTTCGGGTGTTTTGGTGGTGATTTTGAGGGTGCTGCTGGGTTTTCGGGTGGGTTGGTGGTGATTTCGAGGGTGGTTGTTGGGTTATTGGGTGGTTTGGTGGTGATTTCGAGAGTGGCTGCTGGGTTTTCGATTTTACGGGAGGAATTTGGGAGGGTTTGTGGTGGTTGACGGCGACGATGTAGTGGTCTTCGGCGGTGGGGTTGGGATGTGTGGTGGTCGTCAGTGGTGGGGCTGGGCTGTGGGGATATGCTTGTTGTCCGGGGTGGTTAGAGGTGGGGCTAAGTTTAAGGTGGTGGTGGTCAATGGGTGGTCAATGCGGGTTTCCCTTACCCCCATTTCTAAGTGGAGGGGGGTGTGGGGAAAGAAGGTAGAGGACTTTAGGGGTAACCAAAAAAGAAAAGAGGGTAAAGGGAATCAGAAAATTGGTGAAACAAACAACAACAAAGGGAATTGCGGCTTTCCTTTCCCTTTCCCGAAATCCTCAATCCAAACGCCCCCTTATTTCTTTACTTCTTTTCACTTTAATTGTGTTAGTAATGTAAGTCCTCAAGGAGGCTATTGCTTTGCATTCAGAATATATAATTACAACCTAATTAGGGTTAACAAGAACTTCCCTAAATAATTACAAGCTCATATTAATTAAAAATCATTTACATATTTAATTATTTATGTATATACTCTATCACACCTCCGTTGTCGGAGGGGGAGGAGGATGGACACTCAGGTTGGAGCAAAACTCAGTAAACAGAGAGGAGGGAAGGCCCTTAGTAGGTGGGGGGAACATGGAGCACTCTAACATGGTCAAGAGGAACTTTTTTCGCGAACGAAGTGAATATCCGTTTCAACATGCTTATGTTAATGCTAAAGTGGGTTATGAGACATATAGACCACACTAACATTATCATAATAAACAACCATAGCCTTGCATAATGGACAATGGAGCTCAAGTTGTAGGTGGCGTAAGGAGCATGACTTAGCAACGACTTTGACATCCCCACGGTACTCAGCCTCAACACTGGAACGAGATAAAGTTGATTGATGTTTGGAGGACTAAGAGATAAAATGGCTACCAAGAAAGATACTAGTTTTCATCGAGTGTCACACTGTCGCCCCAATCAACATCAATGTAGGAAATAAGACAAGTAGCCAGAATACATGCCATAGTCCAAGGTACCCATGACATAGCGTAGGATGCTTTTGAGGGCATGAAAATGAAGCTCCAAGGGTTCATACATGAAGAGACAAACATGCATAAGAAAGATCACGTAGCTGAAAGTGAGATACTGAAAAGCACCAACAAGTTGGCGGTAAATGTAGGGCCGGCAATGTCTGCCCCACTATGTCAATTGACCACACAAATAATTATTTTTTGATAATTTTAAGACATTTTGCTAGGTCAATTATTCTCTAGTGAACTTGAACCTATTTGGGACAATGATAGTTTTGGTCATACGACGCTTAAAATTGGAGAAAGTCTTAATTCCTATCTGATAGATGTGAGTAGTACATCTATCAGATATACTACGATTTTCTTGTATACTACATTATTCGATAACTATACTGCCTAAATCTCTATATAAATATACTACAATATTCCCAAAATATACTACCTAAATCTATAAATTTACTACTTTTCTATAACATACAAATTTTGTTTAACAAAAGGAGTTTCATAATTGATATATGCCCATCTTTTATCTATCTGATAAAAACTGGACAACCATTCCTAAAGTTGCAAAGGGTAGATCCTACACTCGAGAGTACCATGCGCATGGTACTCTCGAATGTACATTAGAAGTATTTTAATGTACATCAGTTTAAATTCAAAAAGCAACTGCCAAGACTAGTATTTTAGATGTTCATTTATTTGACGTTATTGTTCATTTACAAACTTAATATGTTCATTTACGGATATCACATGTACATTACAAAATCAACTTAGTTTTTCTCAAAATTACTTGTACTCACCATTTTTATTTAAAACTTTTCAAATTCCTTTTTTTTCTGAAAAAAGCGGGAATGTACATCGAAAGCATTTAAATGTACATCAGTTTAAATTCAAAAATCACTTCAAATGCAAAAAGTGATTTTTTAACTGATGTACATTTAAATGCTTCCAATGTACATTCCCGCCTTTTTGGCAAATATTTGAATTTGAAACTTTTTGAATGAAAATGGTAAGTACATGTGATTTTTGAGCGGGAATATACATTGAAAGCATTTAAATGTACATCTGTTCAAATTCAAAAACCACTTCAAATTCCAAAAGTGATTTTTGAACTGATGTACATTTAAATATTTCAATATACATTCCCGCCTTTTGGCAAAATTTGAATTTGAAAAATTTTGAATAAAAATGGTGAGTACAAGTGATTTTGAGAAAAATTAAGTTTTTTTTATAGTGTAGATTTGATATCAGTAAATGAATATGAATGTCGTGAATGAACAATAATGTCAAATAAATGAACATCTTAAATATTGGTGGAGGCAATTGCTTTTTGAATGTGAACCGATGTAGATTAAAATACTTCTAATGTATATTCGAGAGTACGATGCATCGTACTCTCGAGTGTAGGGATATAATTTGCGCTAAAGTTGGATATATGCATATATCCGATATTGATTAGGCATTCCTCTACATTTAGGTGTCTAACTCTACAACACTTGAATCGCTTGTATGATACATCGGAAGAATTAACCCAAACCCTTCCAGTTGCCGGAGAAATTACTGGAGCCAAGCATGAGAAGAATCGATAGTGACGAAAATTAGCGGAGAAAATGGAGTAATAATATGCAGATAAGTAGCGCCAAATAAGAAATGTACATTTCAAACAAACTTCCAGGAAAAAATTCAGATTTGCAAACTTATCCCTCCAACTCTCACATCACCGAAGACTCGCATATCCGCCGGCTATGTCAAAATCGACGCTCTTCATCGCCGTCCAATGCTGCCACTGCTCCACCATGCAGGTACTCTCTCTCACTCTCTCTTTGTGATAATCAAACATTCAAATATCAATCACATAGAAAAAAGTGAATTGATGTATGCAAGCAGGTGAAGCAGCAGAAGAAGAGCAACAACAAATGGAATTGTGTGGTCTGCAACCTAAAACAATCAATCACTAAGATCTACGCTCAAAGTTATCAAGCCAAGGATATTCGAACTGTCGTTCAATCCTTCAACATGTCTCGTAAACTCGACGATGAACTGCAACAACAACAACAACAACAACAACCAGAAGAAGAAGGTGATCTTCAGGAGACAGTTGAGAATAATGTGAATCGACGACGTACTGATTGGAGAGAGTATGTAGATGATGATGATGCTAATAATGTTGATCAACCTGCTTACTTTCAATCCAAATCAATTGGTGAGAATCACTTCAATTTTTTTTTTTTGGAGAAATTCTGGTTTGATGATTTTAGTTATTTTGCAGCGAAAGAATTGGTTGCTGAGCCTGAAGTAACAACCGAGTTTTCTGAGGATTTGATTTTCAAGAAACCTAAACTGATGAGTGAATTTGGTTCGTCTTCTTTTGATTCTACCAAAAAGTTCATGTTCAAGCCAAGCTTTTCTAAGAGAGGTATCCTAAATCAAAATCTATTCTCTTTTTTTCGAAAATTCGTTTCCCTCCATTTTCAAATGAATGTAACATTTTGCGTCTTGTCGTCATACAACATAATACAATCAAACTTAGGTACACCTCGGATTACATAGCTCAACGTACTCCCAATTGCTTTCTGTGTAATTATAGTAAACAATAAGGTCTTACTCATACTCATTTCGGTATCTCATACGACTCACTCATATACTCAATTCGGTAACTCATTATCATTTGTGCTTAGATATTTTGGGTGTTCGTGGAAGCACACCAAGGTGTACAATGTACCAATACTTTAGGACCAACTAAGCCACTTCGGAAACTGGCTTACGAATATGAAAAAGGAATTTCATGTAAACACCATGCTATTCATGGAATTTTTAGTGAATATTCCATTTCTAAAATAGAAACAATTTTAAGTTTTTTTTTCTCTTTGTTAGACAACCACCTTATTTTACTATTTTATGAAAAAACACTTCATATAATTTTTGGGGAAAAAAATCTTATATGACACTTCTAATCAAAATACACACCTTATTTGCCGTATTTTGACCAAAGTCAAATTTTTTTGGTGATTGCTTCTCAATTTCCCCTCCCTCTTTGTACACAGTTACAAAAAACAAAAATCAGCGCGGATTTGATGCACAAAGAGGGAGGAAAGAAGAGGGTCAAAAATTGAAAGTTTGACCTTTTTGTTAGAATCCGTCGATAAAGTATGTATTGTGGCAAAACGTGTTTGTTGCACACAAAGATATGTCCGTGGCTCGTGAAAGCTCTGTATTTTATTAGAAAATGGAGTGAGTAGATACACTCATTGCTTCTTTCTGATGCCTGAGAGAAACTCTGGTAGGGACTGGACGGAGTTCTTCAGATGTGGATGCTAGTGATCTGATGAGAGATGTCAGAAGCAGTGAACAACAGCAAGATGAAGGGGCTTCGACAAGGAACAAAACGGGTGCCTCCGCTGATTTCCTCAAAGGCATGGGAAGACGTTTTGAGGTGCAGCAGCAACAACCTGAACATAACAGGTGCACGACGATAAAGAAAACAAGTGTTTCAAAATGGAGCGAGTACATCACAGAAGATGATGATAATGATGTTGGTGGTGATAACAGAATGAGAACCGCTTTTGCTGATGATTTGAGACTCATGTGTGGGTATAAACTAGGGAAAGAGAATGATGGTGTCGATCATCTTGTTCAGGAAGACATCCACCCTGATTTCATGTAGTATTTGGATTCAGTATTTTCATATGCAAATGTGGATTTAGCCCAAATATCATGTTTGGGATATTAGAAAATTGGACTTGGACCAATTCCATCATCATTTTAGGATGGTTTAATCTAAGAATTTTGTAAATGCACTGTGATAGCTGTCATTTCGAATCAGCCTTCGAGCTTTGACATAAATCTTAAACTCCTCTCTCTAGTCTCTACTACCACCAGAGGGTTCATTCTCACAATTCTGCTGGAGACGAAGTTTTTAAAGATTTTTTATATATATCTTACCCTTAAATCGGTAATTTTTTCATTGAAAGTTTCAAATCTAATCTGCAGCTTTACAAGCATTTCTCGTGGTCTATAAAATATGAAATTACAAGTTAGGAAGATACAACGTTTGTCTCTTTTTTGTTTATCCAACTTTGACAAAAAAAAAATTGGAATTCGTTAACCCAATTGGCTATTTTGTTTTCCTGTTTTTTCGGGGTACTTAAATTTTGACATAGGCTAATCATACCAGATAACACATAAAGCTGAGATCCTGAGCAGTGTTTTGCCACCACGTGAGCAGCAAAGATCTGCATTCTTTTCTTGAAAACCTATGGATGGATGATGCACCACGACAATAAACTAACCACCCTACAAAGTTCCTTAATCGTTCGGAGGAGGTCAACATGTAGGTGAACCTTACGTTGAAGCAGGAGAACCATATCTATGGAAACAACAAGAATAGTAAATCCGGTCAAGTTCATTGCTCGTGCCCACTTTTAGTCCTTCGAGATATGCTAGCATTACAAAATGAAGAGCTGATGACGCAAGGTCATAGGTACCCATCCTTTTATAATTGTGCTAGGTTGCTCATTTAGAACCCAACCAATGCCCATATATCATGTATTTTTGTCCTAAGCGCCATCAACTTAGATGCAGTTTAGCGGCATTTCCCCCTAGTTAAACACAAACTATGAGGATTTTGTATGTTCAACTTTGGTGGGTTGATGAATGGCAGGTGTGAATTCCTCTATTAAAAGCCAGAGTCTGCTCTTGAATAAGATTTTGAATTCATTGTTCGATACTATTTGGAATATTGTTAGTTCCTCGGAAAGCTCAGCATTGTAGTAGAGCCACATACACCAAAGCGTGATAACAAACTTAAAGAAGCCTATAGAGAAACCATCCAATCTCTGAAGAAAAGAAAGGATCATGAGTGTTTGATGGGAAACGAAGAGAACTTTGTCCCCAAATATGAACATGATAATAATAGTTGTTAATTAGATTCTAATTTTTCAACATGTTTCAATTGTAACTTTATAGAAAAAAATAGATCAGAGAAATATTAAGTTCAAATCAAATAAACACAAATAATTTCATATTAAATCAGATCAAAAAAATATGTTCATACCCAACAGATTAAAAATAAATACCGTGATTTAATCAGATTAAAAGCCACAAGTTCAATTAAGTGACTGAACTAAACACAGCGTTAATCTGCAATTGTACTGACCAACAAACATAGCACAAAAAAACCTTATTAACATGCTGTAGTGAGAAGCATGTATTAGTCATATTTCATGAGCGAGGTGTGATATAGACAGTGAGATGAATATCATCTCTCCAAGGAAAGGTACCATCAGAATTGCAAAAAAAAGGGTCTTAACTACCATTTAGTAAAATCCCATTATCTCAGATAAAACAATGCAAAATGCTAGTAATGATATCCAAAATCCATAACAATCTCAAAAAGAAACATGAACATCCTCATGAAACTCAAAAAATGATATCCAAAAATCCTAATGTAATGAAACTCAGAATAACACCCTGACAAGTGTCGACGGTATAAGAGAAGTAGTTTCAAACAAATCAAAGCAAGCTTATTCATCCTACACCCAGGTCAATTTTTGGTCATTGGATACTCTCCCTACGACGAATATTGATCATTTGGAGTGTGTCAAATGAGCAAGAAAATGGTCTTGTGTGTAGTTGAAAGTCGTTAAGCAAACACTACACTATAATGAGTTAAGCAACCTATATGATAGCCTAATGCTAACCTTCCTAATATCCCAACCCAAAATATTTTATTTTTTGAAAAAAGAAAAAAAACCACCCCGTGAATGATACCTCAACCTACCCTCTAAAATTTGGGCTTTCCCAAGACTTTTATGAATGAAAAGAATATGAATGGGTTGTGTTGCTTAATTATTGAGTAAGTGAGAGAGAACCAAGCTGGTCACTGGCTTCAGAAGATAAGGTAGACCCACGAAGAACATCCAAGGCCTCGGAAACTTTCTTCTTAAGAGCATCAGGAGCCTCGATAAGGTGCAGTACTTCTGTCTGGTCCATCTCTAGCAGCATTCCAGTCACTTTTCCTGCATTATCATGCTCAACACGCTCCACAAGTGGATATAGTTGTTCCCCTAGCATCTGTGACAAGGTTTAAACTCAACTTAATCAACGGTATTTTAAAAGAAAATAAAAGGTTTCAGGTGAAATAAGTAAAAATATCTTGACATACCATGCGTTGATTTTCAGGAGATGCAGCTGCCAGGGCAGAAGCAAGTGTCGGCACTGACAGTGTACCAGATCTCGCAACATCACCAGCAGTCAAGGGCATTGGCATTATTGGCCTCACTAGTCCTTGAGGAGTCACAGATGGATCCACACCATTTCGTCCGTTAGCCGTGTATCTGAAACTCTGCCCACCATTACGATTTTCCATCTACATTACCAAGACAAAAAATTATCACAAGAAAATATGAAAAAAGACAGAAATAAAAGAAAATATGAAAAAGACAAAGAAATAAAGAGAAGCAATGCACTTGTTGGTGTTGCTGCAAGTGATGAGCATTTCCAGGTCTCCTTCCCCCTACACGTTGTCCAGGTTGCCCTTGCCTCTGAAGAGGGAAAGGCATCATGAAGTTTGGTGGTGGACGAATCCCAGACAAGATTTGGTGGGGGAAGCCATATCCTGCTGCATTAGGGGGTAGCATACCTTGCCCAAAATAAAGTTGTGGAGGAGGAAGCCTGGGTGACCCGGGATAGTAACCATGCATCCCAGTGGGCAAGGCTGTCATTCCTCCGCCTTGCATTTGGGCAAAGTGAGCCTGAAAAATACATAAGGTAATTAGTTAGCTCTGTCTAAGTCTGAAAGATGCATCAAAAAAGATTTTCTGTTGTGCTGCTTGTAACGTTGTTAGTCTGGTCTGGTTGTCATGACTTTGTGTGTGTAAAAAAAGTTCATCATATGAAGGTTGTCTGTTGATGCAACCAAGTTTACCTGCAACTTTGCTCTACGTTCCTCTTTGCGTTGGGCAAAAGCAACAAACAGAGGCTTCTTACCAATCATCATACCATTCATTTCACTCAACTGCAGAATAAGGCAAAACAAGTCACAAAACCCGTCACAGTTGTTAACTGAAATATAAAGGACAAAACAAATTACTGCTTTTGTTGCTTCCTCCTGGTTTGAGAAGGAAACAAAACCAGAACCCTTGCTAACTCCATGAGGATTAAGCATCACCTACCAACACAAACACAAATAAAGATATTATAAGAATTACATCACATCAATCTATATAAGTTAATTTATAAATAGACGAGACAGATACCTTGCATGATGTTATGGTTCCGAATTCACAAAACAAGTCCTTAAGTTTTTCTTCATTTACGCTGTCATCAAGATTTTTCAGATATAAATTACAAGTCTGCAACTTTTCATAACGACTCATCCTCTCTTGTTCAAATTTAGCTTTCAAGTCGGCTTCTCTTTCAGATTTCCTTTGGGCCCTCCCTACATACCAAACTTTTTCATCTTCAACGGTTCCATTCAACTTCTCAACAGCAGTTGCAGCAGATTCAGGACTCTCAAAGTTCACAAAACCAAAACATCTCGACTTCCCATTTGTATCCTTCATCACAACAGCACTAGTGACGGAACCAAAAGGCCTAAATATTTTCTCCAGGTTTTCATCAGTATGACTCTCAGAGAGATTTTTAACATACACATTGGTAAATTTGGGTGATCCATTGGTTCCAATTCTTTCCTGACGCCGGACAAAACTTCCCACATACACTTGTTTGTCATTCAACAACATGCCATTCAAACTATTGATTGCCTTCTGTGCAGATTCCTCCCGCTCAAATTGTACAAATCCATACCCTCTAGATTGACCTTTACTATCAAGAGCTACCTTGCAGGAAAGTATGACACCAAAAGTAGCAAAAGTTTCATGTAGTAATTTGTTATCGATAGAGGAGTCCAAGTTCTTGATAAATACATTAGCATATCCACTCTTTCGAAGGCTCGGATCTCGATGAGAATGCATAATACGCATCGGTCTTCCATTGACCGGCGTAAAATTTAGAACCTCCATGGCATTTGCAGCTGCATATAATAGAGGAATTACAGTTAAAAGTAGAAGACCACTTCGGAAATTTTCTGTTTTAAAATAAGCAACAATAATAGTATATTTTCTTTTGGCCATATTGAACTACTGATTTAAGCTGGGAGGAGTTCATTCATGTCACATCCTAAAACATTAAAGTCTAGACAATAAGGCAACTAATTCAAGACTCACAAAGGCGTGTATAAATATACATTTACATTCCTCACCATGTTTTACACTTACTGTAGATATCATAATTAAGTACAATATACAATAAACTAACTCAAACTAAATTAAAAAAAAAACGATGCAGAAACTATACACTTTCCTAATGCCCTATTGCCCTGCCTCCATTACTTTTAGGTGTACGCCTCCTAAAATCGGAAGAGATATCCATCAAGCCTATAGTTACAAATATAGTTTTTAATAGTTAACGAGGACTACGTAGGTTGTGACATGATCGAGTAACATTGATTCGACCAGAGTGATGAAGAAAGCAAAATCAGAGACAGAGGAGTGTAAACGTCAAGATTCAAGAGAATGATCTTTACAAACCTACCACCAAAACACACCAAACATACATGAATACATACATACATATACATATTAAGAATCATATGAATCAGATCTCTTTACTGTCATAATTCAGTTTTTGTAAAGACAGCTTTCCATGCTGATCACAGGCTCACAGCAAATAAAAAGGATCAGTACATCTCATAAGCCATGATCTACAAATTACTAACAGTAATAGAATCAGTCCTACAAAACTAACACATAATTTTAATCACATTGCAAAGAACATACATCTATCAACAATAACACAAAAACAGGAAATGATATATAGGGAAATAATAAAAGAAAGAGATAAAAAAAGGAAAACTGACCATCCTGAGGGGAACTAAAATTAACATAAGCATAACCAAGAGAAGAACGTTTGTTTTGATCCCTGCAAACCCTAACAGAGACAATAGGAGCCACTTGACTAAACAGATCATACAATTGTCCTTCATTCACACTCCCTTCCAAATCACCAACATACAATGACATATTCCCAAATGCACCCGCCACCGCATTCTCCCCCATATTCCCCTGACCGGATAACACCGGCGATGCGGGTGGTTGTTGTTGTTGTTGTTGTTGTTGATGATTCCCGACTGACTCCATCAAAATTCACAAAAATAATAAATATGAATGTAAATATAAATAATAAAAGTAGGGTTTTTTAGATCAATAAGAGTGATGACAGAAAAATTCTTCCTCCAAAAAAAATAAAAATAAAAAAATAAAAAAAAAAGGGTGGGAGGAGATGGAGGAAGAAAAAACAAAGGGAGGAGGAGAGAGAAAGTGTGAAGGTGGAAAGAGTCAGGGTTGTATGGAGGAAGTATATATAGTTATGAGTTGAAAAATGAAACGTTTCGAATAAGGGGGTCCTTTTTGTTGTACTTTTATGAGAGAGAATGATGATGTGGCGTATCTTTGGGTTTTGTTTGGTTGATGTTTTCTCCTGACTCAGCTTAAAAAGTGTCCCCAACTATAACGACCCGAATTGGCAGTTAGTTATTAGCAAATTGTATCCTTCCCTTTTTCCTTTTGGATCTTGCTCACTAATGTCTCTGTCCGGGGTGTTGATTAATATAAATATCATTCAATATGTTTTTTAAAATGATATTAATCTGAAAATATATATCTAAATTATCGATAGGTGAGTGTAATTATTATTTATGTTAATTTAATGATTTTATTTTTAGTTATCTTATCCAATGTTTTAGGGGCCTTTGTTTGCATTTGTCTTTTCTTTTTATTTTTTATTTCACTTTCTTTCACTTTTTATGGCATTAGTATCAAATAAAATCAGCTTGGGAATATAATTATGATTTCTTCCCAAAAACAAAATTAGCTTGATTTGGGGTGGAAGATTTTTTTAGGTTTTGATATATGTATCCCTAAGTGTTAACAATTTATATTGAACTAAACTTGTGCTCGTGTTCACAGTTTATATTATCGGAATCTTATCAAAAAATAGTTTTTTGTTGAACTGTGCTAAAATAAAAGCTAATTGTAATTACTTTTTAATAAAAAAAAGCATGTGAATACTTATATTAGTGTCAGTGTTGTTGTATTAGTAATATTATATTATTTAACCATAAAAACTACTATCGATATACTATGACTATAGAGTATGTTTATATGATTTTGATTTGATTCCATTTCTCTTTTCAATCATAGGTCATTTCAGTGGAGAATTCTTTTAGGACTTTGTATTTGGATTTTTTTGTGCATAATGAGCCAATAGATCGTGATGAGAATCGATCCCAAAATCTTTTGAAATCGAAAGGGATATACTAATCAGCTATCCATTACTCTGTGATATTTGCATCTTTTAGGTGTTAACAAAACTATTAGACAAATTTCACAAAATAATACTTTATTAATTAAAATTGTATGATAAAATCAAACATTGATTAGTAATATAAATAATGCTTCGCTATTGCCTATAGCATCGTTAAAGTTAAAACAACAATAGATTAACTATAATATATAAGAGTGTGATCATCATAAGAAAAATATGCTGAATACGGTAGGAATACGACTATATTATCTACACAATCAATGATATTCTTAATCTTATTCTCATATACTTCCTTTGTTCTTTAATACTCGCACCATTTCTATCTTTCAACACTATTCACACATGTCCACTTAAATTAATATTGTGACTTATATGTACGAAAAAATATAGTCATGTGGGATCTTGTTAGATTTGTCTCAATGTATAGATTATTAAAATCTAATTTGTACAATTTTTTATCTTGTATAATTAAAGATATTTAACATCTAAATTGTGCATTGGGTTGCGTAAACTGGTTCTATGGTGCGAGTATTAAAAAACAGAGGAAGTATAATATAGTAATTAAACATGTTATACAAAAAACGTATATAATAATTCATCCTTGTCTTTTAATAAGGGAGTATTGCTATTTAGAAGAGTTTTTTAATCATATTGATCCTTTTTCTTTAAATGATATGTTGGTCCATCTAATTCATATGTGCCTCTTTTTTTTTTTTTTTTTGGCATTCATATGTGCCTCTCTTACTTTCATTCTTATTATCTCTATAATTTTCATAGTTTTCTTTATTTTTGTTTTTATTCCTTATACTCCCTCCGTTCCAAAATGTTATACCCATTTGGAATATGGGGGAAACCAAGGCAAATAGAATCATAGGAGAATCTTATGTTTATTTTAATAATTTTCATGTACTTTTTTTGTCCTTATTAGTAAAAGTAAGAGAGTGATTCAAATGTGAGGATCCTTAAAGTACAAATGAGTAAAAGGTAGGTAAATATTTAGATATTGAAGGGTAAAATAGGGTGAAAAAATGTATATAAATAGAAAAGATTCTATATGGGTATATCTTTTTGAAACGGCCTAAAACGGAAAATGGGTATAACATTTTGGAACGGAGGCAGTACCTTTTTCACTTCCTTCTTACTTTGTCAAATACTCTGCATTTATTCACTTCATATTATACTCCTTTAGTTTGAAGTTCTCATGCGAGGGTTTTTTAAATCTTATATTAGGGTTTTCGGGTCCATAGTTCCTTAATATATTATTTTGTGTGTATTATAATGTATCTTTAGCTTTGTTTATCTATAAATCAACAAAGAAATTTAGTGAACCCATTAAACTCATTAGAAATTTTATTACCCGTGAGATATTGATATGTGTCTGATTGTCGATATTTCCCCCCCATAATTTTAGTCTTTTAACAGTCTTTGGTAATGTTTTTTTTTGGGATATTTAATAGTTTTATAGATTATGAGCTGTATTTATGCAATATTATAATTGTTGTTAAAATGGGCTAAATTACATAGTATTCTATGATAGGTATATGGATGCCTTAATTTGAGGAGTTGCACTTGGATAATGAAGAGTATCACAGCAACTGGGAAAACGAAGCAAAGCAAGAAAAAAGGAAATAAAATAAAGATAAGGAGGAGAAGATACAGAGGAAGAGAAAGAGGCGGACAAGAGTTATATCTAACATGGACTAACTCAACACCCATCTTGTCTTTATTTTGCACCTAACTGATTAATCCAAAGAGCTTGTGCTATACGGTTTGTGTGACGATAAGAGTTTATCTTGAGGTTAATTTCATCCTGAGATTTTTGCATCCTTTTATGATATCATGAATATTAGCAATTCAAGTTGGGTATAAAATGCTATATAAGAGTGTGATCATCATAAGAAAATTATGCTGAATTATAGTAGAAATAGTGGGATACGACTATATTATCTACACAATCATGATTTTCATAATATTATTCTCCTATACTTCATAGTAATTATACATATTACACATGAAACATATATAATAATTCATCTTTGTCTTTCAACAAGGGAGTATTGCTAGTTATTAGGAGTTTTTTTTAATGACATTGATCCTTTTTTCTTAAATAATATGTTGGTCCATCTAATTCATATATGTCGCTCTCTGTTTTTCTTGGTGGACCTCTGGCCAGATCTCAACTAGCACAGTTTCTCATCTGGTGTTTGTGGGGCCCGACACTTGGGAGTAGGGGGGAATGGTAAGGAATTCCCCCCCCAAATGCCCTAGTGGGATTTGACCCCATGACCATGAAGTCATGAGATCAAACCCTTAACCATTAGGCCAAGTGAAGCTTGGTTATGTGGCTCTCTTACTTGCATTCTTATTATTTCTCTAATTTTCACATTTTTTTTAATTTTAATATTTATTTTTATTTCTCATACCTTTTCACTTTTTTCTTACTTTGTGAAATACTCTGCGTTTATAGACTTCATAATATACTCATATGATTTATTTTTTTATCCTAGAGTATTTCAGGTCCATATTTCTCAAGTATAGTTCCTTAATACTTTATATTATTTCGTTTGTATTATAATGTATCTTTTGCTTTGTTAATCTATAAATCAACAAAGAAATTTAGTGAACCCATTAAGCTCATTTCAAATTCATTACCCGCGAGACATGAAATTTCTTGACACAAAGATGCATTGGTTGCACCAAATAAAATGTCATCACCATATATTTGGACTAACAACAAATGAGTTCCATTAGATTTCGAAAAACAAAGGTTTACCGGATAACATAAAAAAGCTAATGTTTCTCGTTTTAAAACATACTACTATGAGCATACGCACCTTGTATGCTATGAGGATCCGAGTAGTGACTTTATGGATACGTGATAGGATGAAGTTGTATCACCTAATCAAAGATAAACCTAAATCCTCTAACAATGGCAGTCAAGGGAAGTAGGGTCGAATCCACAGAGAGACGGAGTTCTAAGTTAATACTTAGCCAAAAAGCTACTTCAGACAAAATCTGATGGAAACAGCTGAACTACTAATTAACTACTAGAAAACAATATAAAAAGGGATTTTAATCTATGAAATAAAGGTCTAGGAAATTAGTTCGGTCTACCATACTTATACCAATCAAGGGATCAAATAACTATCAAAACCTAGGTCGAGAATCGACAGATTAGAGCAGTGTCAAGCTATGGTTAAGTCTCAACGCCCATAATTCAACATATGCAGCATGTTCACAAACATAATCAGAATTACTGATGTGTACAAGGCCTCTAAAAGTAAGACGGATCTGTGCAAACGATTATTAACCTCAAGTAATCAAAGAAACTGCGCAATAACGCTAATTACTCAATAAGAACAAATCACACCATAGCCTATCTCATCAAACCCTAGAAACTAATAGCCATTCAAATAATCAAGGTATAAACATGACTTCCCTCACTAAATCCCTAGAAATTAAACTACTCAGACATAATTAAATCAACAATAACAATTCTAACAAGAAACCCTAATAATTGCATCATGAATGAATAAATAATTAAACTAAGCAATCAAGAATAATTAAAGAGATTAAAAGTAGAGAAGAATACCAATTGACGGAAAGCAAGAACTTTTATTGAAATCAAAACTGAGGTTCAATCACGTTTAATCTAATCTAATCTAAAGTGTTTAAACTAAATAAAACTAAGCTAAGAACTATGGGAAATAAAATAGAATAAAAGATGTCTCTAAAAATATGAGGAAAAAGGTATTTATAATACCCCAAAAGTCTAACTAAAAACGGAAATAAAAATAGAAAAATCGCGACATCGAGTGGAGGACCCGATCGGACCCACACAAAAAAATTCAGTCAACACACTCCTCTTGATTTCCAAGCAGCAGCGCACTAACACAAATTATTTGGGATTCACCCGATATGGATTGGGCACACCTGCCCGATCGGGCCCGGGGAAATGAACCTAGCTATTTCTTTCTTTGGCACGTTGGCAGCAGCAGCATGTGGATGGCTTGTAAAGCCCAACAACAATGTTTGACACGCAGCAGGCAGTGGATGGCAGCAAGTGGATGGCTTGTAGCGCAACACAGTAGCAATGGAAACTAATCAAACCCACCCGATCTAGATCGGCCTTCAGCGCCCGATCCGGCTGGTAGTGAGCAAGAGGCCCACTTTTCTTCTTGGACACATATTACTAGCAGCAGCAGGCCAGCATATTTATTTTTGGGTCTCGCCCGACCATCCACTCGATTGGGCCTTGTTTGCCCGATCGGGTTGGGCTTAAAAATGCCAATCATATTTTCATCGTTTTTTCACCCGATGGGGTCAGGTGATGTCCGTTCGATCGGGTACGAAACTTTACCGCCCGATCAATAAATCATCGCCCGATCGGACCATTTCTTGCCCGATCAGAGTAGGGAAAACTCCTTTTGACTCTTTGGCTCTCAATTCTTCACGTTTAGAGGTATTGGTGTTAGAATCCAACCTTCCTTTACTTGTATTTTCCTTTCTTTATGCTTTCTAGTGCTTTACTTTATGTTCTAGTACTCTTGTATAGGTTTACGGTTTCATTATTGAGTAACTGCAAAACCAGTGTTCACTGGAAATATGTACTATCTCAAATTTAAGCCTCTTTAGGGGGAGATGATGAATGAAATGATTGTTCACCACTAAAGCCTCCTATGAGTTGTATGCTTGCTTTCTACATCGTTGTTGTTTAGGCCGCCTCAGTTTTGAGCCGCCTCGATGTTGTAAAGCGTCCCTCCCAATTTCGTGATATAAGAATTCTCGTCGTCGACCCCGCTCGTGCCCGCCTTGCGCACACGAGCGCCCCGTTCGACCCTCTTCTCTTCGCTCTTATCGCCAATAGGCAAGAGTGCCCTTCAAACACCCTGTTGCTCGTGCTTCCACGAGCCACGTTGTCCCATTCCGCAGAAGGCTTACGCCCTTGCCCCTAGATAGGCAAGAGCGTGCCGCACGTCCTGAGCGTCCAAACTCTCGGACCGTGACAGTTGGTATCAGAGCCACGCTCTAGAAGCGAGCACCATGGCAGATGAAACATTGTACACCATGGAGGAGAGACTCCTTTGGTTGGAAGAAACGGTCGGTGACCTGTTGCATGAAAGAGAAACGATGTTAGTTGAGAAGCAAGCGGTTTGTGAGGAGCTCAGTGCCCTCCACAACCTGCATGAGGCCACGACGGAGAAGCTTGAAACATTGTTCCGAGCCGTTGGTCAAGATTAGGGAAATGTTGGTGCGTCAAGGATTAAGCCGCCCAAACCCAAAAACTATGGTGGGGCTAGAGATTCGAAGGAAATAGACAACTTCACTTTTGACATGGAGCAGTACTTCCGAATCTGTCAACTGGATGACAACCTCCAAGTAAACACTGCGGCCATGTACTTAGTCGAAGATGCTAAGCTGTTGTGGCGCACCAAGTACGCTGAGATTCAGGCCAAGACGATCAAGACAGACACATGGGAGGAGTTCAAGAAAGAACTTGTGGCCCAGTTTTACCCAGAGAACACTGAGTTCCTAGCCAGGAAGAAATTGACTAGCCTCAAGCATACAGGCTCCATCCGTGACTATGTGAAAGAGTATTCCGCATGCATGCTTGACATAAACGACATAACAGAGAAGGATCGTCTATTCAACTTCGTCAATGGGTTGAAAGATTGGGCACAACGAGAGATTTGGCGACAGAAGGTTCAGACCCTATCGTCGGCCATCTCTGCGACCGAGAAATTGATGGACTACTCTACGAATGAGAAGGTATTCGTTCCAAAGAAAGGAGCTAGTGCATCAACAATGAGTACTCTAAAGAACAACGCTGGGGGCTCACAAGCAAGCTCAAACAGTGTCGGGAATAGGTTTCGGAATGGGAGTGATGACTCGCACAAAAGTGGAGCCTCATCCTTCTCCAACAACAAAACCTATCAGGCTGGGTCTTCAACTGGAAGTAGGCCCCTCTCCTGCATACTCTGCCGGGGGCACACAAGTGGTTTGAATGCCGCCACAAAGGGGAAATTGATAGCCTACAAAAGAAATTGTCTACCATGTCTGCAGAGCCGGGAAACAATGATGAAGTAGATGATGCTGAACTCAGCGAAGATGAGCCAGCAAAGTTGGGTGCCGTTCACATGTTGTACGCAATGGGAAAAGAGGCGACTGAGGCCAAACCCAAAGCAACTGATCTGATGTATGTGGATGTTAGCATCGACGGCAAGAAAGCCCGGGCTATGGTGGATACTGGAGCAACACATAACTTCGTTACTGAACACGAAGCAAGAAGACTGGGATTGAAACTCTCTCGAGATGGGGGAAGTATGAAAGCAGTCAACTCGGCTGCCAAACCGATCAAGGGTGTTTCTAAGAGCGTCGGCACACAAGTCGGAGACTGGAAGGGTCGACTGGATTTCATAGTAGCTCCGATGGATGACTTCAACCTTGTCCTTGGAATGGACTTTTTCAGAGCAAGCAAGGCAGTCCCAATGCCACATTTGGGTTCCTTATTAGTAGCGGGTGAGCAACCGTGTCTATTGAGAACCTCCCCAACCTCGGGGAAAGAGAAGCATAAGGGTCCTTTACTTTTAAAGAAGGGTCTCAAGTGCAACGAACCAACATTCATTGCGACATTGACAGTGAAAGAGGATGAAGTTACTGAAAGCTTACCCCTCGAAGTGATGAAGCTACTGACACAGTTCGAGGATGTCATGCCGAATGAACTCCCAAGAGTGTTACCGCCAAGGCGAACGGTGGACCATCAAATTGAGTTGTTGCCTGGGGCAAAAACTCCTGCTCGAGCTCCGTATCGGATGGCACCACCTGAGCTTGCGGAATTAAGAAAGCAGTTAGAGGACATGCTAGAAGGTGGGTTCATCCGCCCTTCGAAAGCACCTTATGGCGCTCCTGTCCTCTTCCAAAAGAAACAAGATGGAAGCTTGCGGTTGTGTATAGACTATCGGGCTTTGAACAAAGCGACAATCCGGAATCACTACCCCATCCCGCTAGTTGCGGACTTGTTTGATCAGTTGGGCGACGCTGTGTACTTCACCAAGATGGTTCTGAGATCGGGTTACCACCAAGTTCGTATTGCAAAAGGGGATGAGCCAAAAACTTCATGTGTGACTAGATATGGGGCATTTGAATGGTTGGTCATGCCGGTTGGGTTAACGAATGCGCCAGCAACCTTCTGCACGTTAATGAATCAGGTCTTCCTGGAATACCTTGACAAGTTTGTGGTGGTCTATCTAGATGACATTGTTGTGTATAGCAAAACGTTGGCTGATCACTTGGTGCATTTAGAGCAAGTGTTCGAGAAGCTAAAGCAAAACCATTTGTTTGTGAAGCGGGAAAAATGCGCCTTCTCATAAAAGGAAATTAGCTTTCTTGGGCACCTAGTCGGGAGAGAAACAGTGAAGATGGATCCCAAGAAAGTGCGGGCCATTCAAGATTGGGTAGCGCCCAAGAACATTTCAGAACTCCGTTCATTTCTGGGGCTTGCCAACTACTATAGACGCTTCATCAAAGGTTACTCGGCAATGACATGCCCGCTTACCGAATTATTGATGAAGGAACAGAATTGGGTTCGGGGAGCTACCGAGCAACAAGCCTTCCAGAAACTCAAAGATGCTGTGATGCAGGAGCCAGTGCTGGCGCTCCCGGACATCAATAAGACGTTTGAAGTGGAAACAGACGCTTCAGACTTTGCGCTAGGTGGGGTACTTCTCCAAGGAGGCCACCCAGTAGCGTATGAAAGAATAAAGTTGAACGCTACTGAGAGAAGGTACGCAACACAGAAGAAAGAACTTTTTGCCATCATTCATTGTCTAAGAGGATGGCGACACTACCTACTGGGCTCCAAGTTTGTTGTCCGCACAGATAACACTGCTGCAAGCCACTTCCTGACCCAACCCAAGCTCACAGGGAAACAAGCTAGGTGGCAGGATTCCCTCGCAGAGTTTGATGTGGAATTCACATATAGAGCAGGTAACAAGAATCAAGTAGCCGACACACTGAGCCGTCGAGCTGACCTTGCAGCTTTCTAGAGACTAGCTCCAATGACAGCGAGCAGCGTGACAACCTCAATAAGAGATCGAGTAAAGAGTCACTTGCACGAAGACCCGATGACAAGCATGATCCGTAAACTGATCGAAGAGGGGAAGACAAGGAAATTCTGGGTGGAGGATGACCTTATCTTCACTAAGGGCAATAGATTGTTCATCCCAAAAGCCGGAGGACTCCGCAAGATGCTCTTGAAGGAGTGCCATGATACATTGTGGGCTGGACATCCTGGTTGGCAGCGAACCCTCAGTTTGCTCTCGCAGGGTTACTATTGGCCCGCAATGAAGGAAGATGTGATGACTTACACCAGAACCTGTTTGATATGCCAGCAAGACAAAGTGGAGAAACAGAAGCCTGGGGGATTACTAGAGCCACTTCTTGTGCCTACTCGGCCATGGGAGAGTGTCTCGATGGACTTCATCAACGCCTTCCCAAAAGTTGATCAGTTCTCAGTAGCTATGGTTGTAGTGGATCGGTTTCCCAAATATGCCACTTTCATCCCCATTCAGAATACATGCGGTGCCGAAGAAACTGCCTACTTGTTCTTCAAGCATATAGTGAAGTATTGGGGTTTGCCGAAAAGCATTGTGAGTGATCGAGATGCAAGGTTCACCAGTATCTTCTGGCAGGAGTTGTTTCACATGATGAGCTTGAGTTTAAACATGTCTTCAAGTCATCATCCTCAATCAGATGGACAAACTGAGAGATTCAATGGCCTCCTAGAGGAATATCTACGTCACTTTGTGAGCACCAACCAGAAACATTGGGTCAGATTGCTTGATGTCGCACAACTTTGCTTCAATTCACAGAAAAGTTCTGCTTCCAACAGGAGTCCCTTTGAAGTGTGCACAGGTCAACAACCCCTTTTACCTCACACAATTGAGGAAGTGGAGAATGGAAAAAGCCGACAAGCTCTTGAGTTTACAAAAGAGTGGGAACAGAACACAGAAATTGCTCACGCCTACCTGGAAAAGGCGGCGAAGCGCATGAAGAAGTGGGTGGACCAAAACAGGCGACCACTAGAGTTTGAAGTTGGAGATATGGTGATGGTCAAGCTTCTTCCCGAGCAACTGAAATTCTTGAGGGGTAGAGACATGAGACTCATCAGAAAATATGAAGGCCCCATTCGCGTCACCAAGTGAATTGGGAAGACTGCATACAAGTTAGAACCACCACCATGGATGAAGATTCACCCAGTCTTTCACGTCAGCCGCCTCAAGCCTTATCACCCAGACACTGAAGATTCAACGCGCAACATCAGTCACCACGCCAACATCAGAATCAGATTACCAACCACGAAATCAACGGAAGAGTAGAGTCAAACTTATTGATGTACTTTTGCTTTTTTTGTAAGTCGACAAGGTCGTCGACAACTTTAGCGGGGGAGGATGTTAGAATCCAACCTTCCTTTACTTGTATTTTCCTTTATTTATGCTTTCTAGTGCTTTACTTTATGTTCTAGTACTCTTGTATAGATTTAAAGTTTCATTATTGAGTAGCTGCAAAATCAGTGTTCACTGGAAATATGTACTATCTCAAATTTAAGCCTCTTTAGGGGGAGATGATGAATGAAATGTTTGTTCACCACTAAAGCCTCCTATGAGTTGTATGCTTGCTTTCTACATTATTGTTGTTTAGGCCGCCTCAGTTTTGAGCCGCCTCGATGTTGTAAAGCGTCCTTCCCAATTTCGTGATATAAGAATTCTCGTCGTCGGCCCCGCTCGTGCCCGCCTTGCGCCCACGAGTGCCCCGTTCGACCCTCTTCTCTTCGCTCTTGTCGCCAATAGGCAAGAGTGCCCTTCAAACACCCTGTTGCTCGTGCTTCCACGAGCCACGTTGTCCCATTCTGCAGAAGGCTTACGCCCTTGCCCCCAGATAGGCAAGAGCGTGCCGCACGTCCCGAGCGTCCAAACTCTCGGACCGTGACACTTGGGACCTCCTAAACTATCCATAAAGCTCGTGAGCCATCCTACGTGCCTCGTAACATCTCGTAAAGCCGTGGTTGCTTCCAAATGGCTCGGAAATAAGGAGAAAACTCCCTAAAATCTGCAATTCAACACTAAATCACAAAACCACAACTATATACAATAGTTAGCATAAAATAGCTCCGAAGAGCTCCAATGACGCACAAATTAACTTGTAAATAAGGGAGAAAACTTTATATAAATACGTGATATCAATACTTAAGAGAAACATCATATGCAAAGGGTGGGAGAATTTTCAAGTCGCCTCAACGGCATGTACAACTTACATCATATAATTAATGAGTAAGTCTACACCTGTGGGATTCCAAAAACGACAAAAAACTTATTTGTTGTTGTTGATGAGTAGTATCGAAAATACTATCCTTCGCCATCTTCATCCTAGGCTTATATGTTCTCATTCCTTGAGGAAGTCTATTCCTACATTTATTGGTGTACTCCTATTACAAGTGGCTTATCCTTCCACATGTATAGGTACTTACAGCGCTAAATTCACAATTAAATTATAGCGAGTATGAAAGTTGCATACAATGATATAATTGGTTTTACGCTTGGAAGTGCAATCCCTTTGTCATATGGTGATGGAAAGCTCATTCATATACTTTACTTTCACCGTGATTTTAAATAACATATGAACCAAAATGTTAGTAAAATAAGATTTTCTAGATTTGTCTCAATGTATAAATTTGACATATTATATACTTATATATATGAATATAATCTGGTGAAAACTGTTTTTACCATGAAAACAATGTAAAAGAGGTACATAGAAGTCATGGAGGGGTACACGTATTTCATTAATGACATGTTTGTAGATGCTGACAACTTTAATGTTAAAACATACGTACCCCTTTAGTCGTAACTTGTACCCTATAAAAACTATATGTACCCATTATTTCAAGTTTTCACAATCTTTAGCAGATTTTTGATTTCAGTAGGTCGTTACTCTCTCTCTCTCTATATATAAGGTAAGGATTGCAACTTGCCACATGTCATCTCATGCCAGCGTCGCGGATGTACGTCACCTATTAGTAGGGATATCATAATTTCTACTACCAAACCACATCCATTCTTGTTATCATGCTGCAATAATAATTTCTTTTGCCTTAATAAAACTTTGAGAACAGGTGAAAAAATGTCCTTCATTTCACTACCCTTTTAACCTTGTTTAATTGGCTCTTAAATTATGCTCTTAAATGTTATTTTTAAAAGAAAAAAAAATCCACCAATTATTGATTTGATACGGAAATTACATAAATCATAAAAAATGCATTTGGAAAATTACTGTGAGCACAAACTAGTTTGTTGCAAAAGACCAAATTAGACATCTCCGCTCATCTTCAATATTTATACAAGACAGCTTATTTTCAGTTCAGTTAAGTTCAGCTCTAATAAGTTCAGCTCTAATAAGTTCAGTTCAGCTCTAATAAGTTCAGCTCAGCTCCAATAAATTTAGTTCAGTTCAGTTCAGCTCCAATAAGTTCAGTTTAGCTCCAATAGATTCACTTCAGTTCAATTCAGCTAGAATTAGACGAAGAGAATAGGCTTTATGTTAAAAGATCAAAGTGAAGTATATGAATAACGTTAAAATAGCTTAAAAAAACAAAAATATACATAACTAAAAAAAATTGAAAAAGTCACTATTTCAGAGATCCACATTATGATGATTGGTACGGGATACACAAACATTTTGATATTTATGCAGGTTCATATTCAACGTCACCGGGTCATCAAATAAAAAATTAATTTACATAATTATCAATTAGAGTACATAGTGCACACAGAACTAAGAATTACATACTGATGGGCTACACAACTACCAGCATTGCTTTGCTCCCTCCTTTAGTTTGGTCTGAGAGTTTGGCCACAAATTGGAGGAACCAATTTGGTTAATTTCCACTCTTTTTCTACATCAATTACTCAGAGCAAGCATTGTCAGTCTGTGCTATATACCACACAGAGAATAAAAAACAGATATATGCGAGCACAAGATCTTTCAGAAAAACTGTTACTCCATTGCCAATTAACTCAGGAATAGCCTTTGATTCACACTGATGTCGTCTCATACCAGCTTTCTGCCCTGCCACAGATAAATACGGTAAGGCCTTGTGCTAAGCGCTAATCAAAGTAAAGAGGATGAGTAATAATGTGGCAGGAAGAAAGCATTTCAAAAGTGGTAGTGGGATTGGGGAGTGCTCTACCCAAGAGTAAATCAATATCTACTGTTTTTGGAAGTATTACATTGTTCAATACTGGTTATAGCCAGTTTACGGAAGAAAAAAAGAAAAGAGGAAACAGAAAGTGTCCAGTGTGCATCAAATATGCACACATACCAAGCTGTAGTTCCAAACTTTCTTGCATCATTAAACAGCAATTTGGCTCAAGTTTCCTCAAAGGATAACCCACCTTCAGGCCATTTCGCAAGAGCTACTTAGCTCAAGCAATCATCAATGGCATCACCACCTACTGTTCCGGGAGCATTATTTCACTGATGCCTTTAAGACAAGAAGCACAGACCTACATATTCCCTATAACCAGATTTTAACAGATTGTTCCACTTAATTTCATAGCTTCTTTTGAGAAACTATGCCAGCAAGTAGCATTGTTGACAAGCAAGATAGCAAAGATGCAGAGCATTGGAAATACATCATGAAAGGATTTGTATGGTCTATGATACAAAGTAACACAATAACAGAGGGAATTTCTAGGATGCTTCTCAACCCATAGAATAGCATAATACGAATACACTCTTGATGATGTCAACAGACACTAGATAATGGACTGAAAAAAACTAAGCTTACACAGTTCTCACTAGCTCATCAATCAGATATATGTATCGGAAGAAAATTATACGAAAAATAGATATTAGACTTGCCTTTGACGATTGTTCAACAGAACAAGATACAGGGGATCATGAGGAGAGAGTAGAAGAAACTGCCGCACGACATATCCACAGGTTGCAATACTGAAAGGCGGGAAGACAAAGGTTACCCAAGGTAGAGTATTTCACATTGTTATGATTTGGCATTCAAATTCTACTAGACATGACGAGGAGAGTTGATCACTGATATTATAAGGATGCAATGACCTTATGCCAATATAGGATGCAACTGATAAACACCAAAGTTTATGTGAATAATGAAGAAAATCGCCAATATACATCATATAAGGAGCTCAAATATTTTAGCCAAGGCCATAGCAGGGGCTATGATATTAAAGGTTGCAAGTGAACGAACTACAAAGATAACATGTGAGACCGTTTGGTAATGTAACTAGAGCTATAACTTGAGAGGTTACCTGCCAAAACATATTAGCAAAACTACCCATGTGACTATAGCAAACCAATTTGGTTCCTTGTAGCCAACCCAAACCTGCAATCACATGGAGCAGAGTCAAATTCTCCTGCAAAAAAAATGCTATTGACTGACATAATCAGCTTCAGTGATATCCCGTCAAACAGCAGAAGCCAAGCATTTGGTTATATATATGTTTTTTAACGGTGCTTATTTGCAACAATTAAATTAGTTGACATCAACCTTCATAGAGGAGATGGGAATATTAACCTTCGTAGAATTTAGAGAGAGGGGCTTTCGTGCTCTCTAGAAATCCTAGCCCACAAAAGAAAACCCTAAAATTCTAAGTCTCTCAGTCACAAGCAAGGAACTAAAACTTAAAGTAATGGCCGTTGTGTAACGGATTTTGAACTTGTCGTTATGTTGCGCTGCGAGGAAAATCACGTCCTTCTAGCTTCATCATCCGCTGTCTAACGGTGACTCACTGCGTTAGGACGTTATTTTCCCGTTACGTCGGTTACAAACTTACAATTCAGAAATGGCCAAAAAACCAAAACGTGCATTGCAAGAGAGAAACAATATGCATACTCCAAAGAAAGGAAAAGAACATCACTTGGGCTTTCAAGTTGGTAATCATTGGTAAGTGTTGATTTATAGGCAAAATAGGATGTAACATTCATGTTTTGAGTCTTAGACTCTTATCAATTCACCAACCATTATCTAACCCCATCATACGATAAGTTTGGTCATGTTATGTTGAAAGAATACTTCTTAAACTTCAGAATTTCAGTTGTGTGGTCAAAAATCCATTAATGTGATATTTCAAAAAATATCACGCCGCATTAACTGCATTCCATTTCATCTGTTACAACCCGCTTCCATGTCCTTTAGACCGTTACCGCGAACGCGACCGTATCCATCATTTTCTTCATTGGTCACAAACCCTTCTACGGTTCTACCTCAGCCAATCATTACCTATAGATCTATTCTAATATCTATCCTTGCGTCTTAATTCTTCAAAATTCCATGAAGTTCATTTCCCAATGCGACAAAACTTTCAGACCTTCGTTGAGCCTTGGCCTGAAACGGCACTTTCTCGCTTGCAAAAACTGTTTGCTTCGATCTATTAAGTTTCAAAATGAATACAGGGAGCTTCTCAGCATGTATCTGATATTCTGATGTCATCCCCCTGTGTTTGGTAATTCTTGCATTAGGCGAAGGCGCCTCCTCAGCCTTCTGCCAATTAGATTTGTCAAATCTTCATCGGCTTCCTCTGCTGCTTGGTTCAACGATCTGCATACTGAGGCATTAAGTCCTTGCCTTGAGATTTTACTATGATCAGCGCCACTATTGTTTCCAGAGATATCTTTTCTGTTCAGGATCTTTGTTTTTGGTTAGTTTGAAATTACGGATAGGTTGAAATTATTTAAACAATTCTAGTATTTAGTTATTTTCGTTCTTGTTTTTAGCTAGGTTTTGGGTTGTTGATAGTTTTGCTTTCGGTTATAGTTTAGATAGTGGTAGAGCCGTAGAGGTTTTTGAGAGATTGGAGATATTATTTACATTTAGCTTGGTTAATCGCCTTGCTTTCTGGTGCATTCACCAAGTTTTGCTTCGAACAGGGCTGGGCTCAGTCTCAGGCTAGAGTTTCGTTTCTTTGTGCTCTCTAATGTAATTATTCCCGTCTTGAAATCATTGCAATTCATCCATAAGGATGTTTCAGGTTCCACCTAGTTCCTTTCCCTATAAAAAAAACTAAATAAATTTTAAAAAGAGGAGGATAACGGAACAAATTAACATACTGATAAAGCTGCAACATTGATGTAGAAATCAATTAGCGTTGCTACCATCCACCTGCAAACATGTTATACATCTACATTCAGAATGCTACAAAATACTATTCAACAGAGCATCAGTAAATACATCAATAGAATAATTTAAGAAGTCAAGCATCAAACAGCCAACACAACTTAAAATTTCTGGCAAAATTAAGCTCTTTATCATTCTTTCCTTCTGGCAAAATTATGCCTAGAGAAACTTATCTTTGGATAATCCTCTAATTCTTATCCATGGTTCATCACAATTTTAATAATTCCCATATAGTAACCCTATGAGCTATTTGCTTGATCCTTTCTACCACAAATTTCCTTTACGCACAAGAAACAACAAACTTTAACACCCCCACCATTCTAAAGTTTTCGAAAAATAAGATTTGGAGTTTTTTGCACTAGTAACCCTCGGGTATCTTAGTTTAACCTTTTTCTATACATGTCGTTCTATATGGAATTATAGAAGTTCATGCCTCTCAGAATTAAGATATTTGTAAATTCGATTCACATCAATATAGTTCCCTACTAGAATCAGTGATTATTAGGTGAGGTAAAATATAATAAAGCAAATAAAAAAGGTGATCCAAAAAGAAAAAAAGTTCAATCTGCCAAATGCCTCTAAAAGTCTAAATGGACAAGAAAATCAAGAAAACCTAAGTTGATGTTTAAATCCGGCTTTCAGATAAAGTTTTTTCTAGGCTTCCTAATTTAAGAAGGGTCACTACACGTCGTATATTCTAATCCCCCCCCCCCCTCCCTAGAAAAAGAAAGAGAAAAGAACAAACTTTATTAACCGTCCAATCATCATCAAACTTCATTCACATTCAAGAGCTTTTGAGCAAGAATAACTTTCAGGTATGATGTCAGAGATGAAGAAACAACCATTTACACAGATATGTTAAGATTGATACATTTTGTTACTGGTAAAGTGGTAACCACATCTAAAGAAAATACAGGCTGAATGATAAAAGCTTACGGTGTCAAGAGCTCCTTATTGAAGGGTGAACCAGAAGTGAAGAGAGTGTAAACCAAGGTTCCAAGCATGAGAAAGCCTAAAGCACTAAAGATTATTGTCGCAGAGGTTCGTTGAAAAGAGCTCCCACTCACATCCTTCCTGCTGTGGAAGAAAACCATATGAGTCAAGTGCTTGTTCTTCACCAGTAATTAATAACTATAATCATTTATTAGTAGCTGTGTGAAAATAGCACTATACATGAGTTGAGATTGTTTTTTAAAGAGATAATAGTTGCAGTCCAAATACAAAATAATGTCAATATCCAAAAAAAAACTTCAGAAACTTTCACAACAACCCAGTCCAAATGGCTGAAGGATCAAAACCTCAGGATAACCTATGCATTCTGGCAATGAAAGGGAAAAATAAACGACACAGTTAAAGAGTCAGCTCACTTGTCCTGCCGCCGCAAAAGAAGATAATACATAGGATCATGAGCCGATTCTTCAGTTGTAAGCTTAAATAGTTGAATGGCAATGTACGCGCATGTTGTGATACTGAAAGTGAAAGAGCAAGAGCATATTAATCGTTTTTCATAGAGAACTGCCTTACAGGAAAACTACAAGGGAGTGCAAGACTTGAAACTTTTTCATGGAAGACTTAAAAACTACAACAAAAGAAGCAAACAACAAACTAAACATAAAGATACTCATATATTGTGAACAAGGAGACTAAAGTTTCGGACAAAGGGTAATAACTAATAAGAAAGTGGGTAGTGTCTTAGGTTACTATGAAAAGAAGTCAAAGATACTTTCTCCTTTTCTTTTAGTTGCTACGCTTGGGTTTGGTTCTCCTTTTGTAAAAAGAAAGTCAAGTGGGATCTTGTTTGGTTCTTCTTTATGCGTATTTTCATAATATCAACTTTTATAATTAAACTTATAACTAAAGATATTGAGGCTCCAAGTCTTGGATTGAGTAGCGTGAAAACAAGAAGTGTAGCAACACAAAAAAATATTAAGGAAGTATAAGTTATGGGGCACAAATTATAAGCTTTTTCTATTCTCACCTATCACTAATATAAACTCTTTGCACATGCTGGTGCACTTTTGGTATCTTATAGTATGAGGCTTAAAGATCCAAAACAACTCTTTCTACCTCATGCTCCCCAAACTCCCCAAACTATATGGAAGGGCTTCCCATCCCATGAATCCCAACTACACATATATTAGAACCGAAATTGCAAAAATTAATGTTGTATATTTTAAAGGAATTAAGCTAGATATTACTGTTAGAATATATGAAAATATAGCAATATATTTTCATTATTCATGATTATCTTGTATGTATATCTTTTAGTTATATTTGTTACCTAGTTATTAGGATGTGAGTTATCTTTTGTATCCTAGAGTATATATGATTAGGTTGTAACAATTAATGATTAAGGAGAATATTATCTTTAATAGTATTAGATTGCTAGGTTTCTTTTCCTCTCAACGCTTCCGCCTAGTACCTAGCCGTCGCCCACGTTTTCTCTTCCCCTCCGTGCGTCTCACTCGCCGAAATCCACCACAGACCGGCCACCATGACCGGCAAGTCTACTTCTCCCTCCTCTTCTTATTCTCTCATCTCTTAACATTAAACACAATGTTCCAATTACTCTTGCATGGAAAATCTGCAATACTCTACGTGGGCGGAGTTATTCAAAATCCATACTCGTTCTAATCGTGTGATTGATCACATATTACCGACGGAAAAGACCAAACTTCCTCGTAGTGATGGTGAAAAGGAGGATTGGTTAACTATTGATGCCATGGTATTGAAGTGGATCTATGGTACGATCTCTAAGGATCTACTGCACACTATTCTTGAGCCCGATTCTACGGCTCAAGAAGCTTGGGAGCGACTACGTGACATTTTTCAAGACAATAAAACATCTCGTACCGTCACTCTTGAGCAAGAGTTCTCTAAGAGTTCTCTAATACTGTCATGAAGGACTTCCCAAACGCCTCGGCGTATTGTCAACGTCTTAAGATGTTGTCTGATCAGTTGAAGAATATTGGTGGTCCCGTTACCAATAATCGTTTGGTTTTGCAGATGGTTGCGGGTCTTACGGATGCTTACAATGGTGTGGGTACATTACTTCGTCAGAGTGACCCTTTACCGCCCTTCTATCAAGCACGTTCCATGTTGGTGCTTGAAGAAGTCGGTTTAGCAAAGAAAGCGGTCCTCAGTTCCACCACAACCGCCCTTGTTTCCTCCCATCACGATGGTACGCGGTACGCCATCAAATTCTTCCCCCTCCACCGGTTCGAATCATCACAAAAATAAAAATAAAAACAAAAATAAAAATATTGGTGGTCAACGGGGGGTCAAACGGTGGTCGGGGTGGTGGTGGTGGTTGGGGCGGCCGCCAACCGGCTGGTGGCATCAGCGGTGGCAAACCGAACCACCATCAGTCGCAGTCTGCTAGTGCTGGCAGCAATACCCAGAAGCCGTGGGCTTATGAGGGGGTGGTCAGCCTTCTCCTTGGGGCATGTGGCCATGGGCTTTCCCTCCTTGCCCATACCCCACCTCTCCATGGAGCAGGCCATTTGGGCCAAGGCAGCAGCAACATCCTCACTCATACTCTGGCCAGGCGTATTAGGCGCTAGACCACAAGCTTATTCGGCTTAATCTTATTGAAGCGACTATGCATACTCTTGGACTCACTCCAGCGAATCCAAATTGGTACGGGGACACGGGCACCACTTCTCATATGACCTCTTCCCAAGGTAATATTTCGTCTTATTTTAATTTGAGCAAAAATGATGGAATAATTGTCGGAAATGGTCATAGTATTCCAATTAGTGGTTATGGAGATTCATCTTTACCCCTTCCTCATCCTCCCTTAACTCTCAAAAATGTTCTTGATGCTCCTAAGATAATTAAAAATCTTGTTTCCGTTCGAAAATTTACTACTGTTAATGATGTCAGTGTTGAATTTGATCCTTTCGGGTTTTCTGTGAAGGATTTTCAGACGGGGAGACCAATCGTGAGAAGTGAGAGTCAAGGGGCCCTTAATCCTATCACTTCTATCCAGTCTCGAGTCCAACCTCATTCCAGTTTTGCTACTCTTGCACCATCTTTGTGGCATGATCGTCTGGTGCATCTATTCTAAATTCTCTTAGGACGCATAAATTGATCGAATTTAATAAACTTGATAGTTCTCATGTTTGTTCTTCGTGTAATCTTGGAAAACACATTAAATTGCCATTTGTTGCTTCTCATTCTACTATTATGATGCCTTTAGATATTATTCATTGTGTTTTATGGACCTTTCCTATTCTGAGTTCTATGGGCCATTGTTATTATCTTGTTGCGTTGGATGACTTCACTAAATTTGTATGGACTTTTCCTCTTGCTAAAAAGTCACAAGTGTATGAAACTTTATTACAATTTAAGGCTTACATTCGCACACAATTTGAGAGAGAGATTAAAAATATTCAATGTGATAATAGCCGTGAATTTGATAATGCTCCTTTTTGGCATTTCTATAAGACTAATGGTCTAAACTTGCATCTCTCGTGTCCATACACTTCATCACAAAATGGGAAGGCGGAACGTAAAATTCATTCTATTAACAATGTTGTTAGAACTCTTCTCGTTCATGCCTCACTTCCCTCCTCCTTTTGGCATCATGCTCTTCAAATGGCTATATACCTTCTCAATATTCTTCCAAACAAGAGTATTGCCTATTCCTCTCCTCTTGGGGTTCTTTTCCACAAAAACCCGTCCTACTCTCATCTAAGGGTCTTTGGGTGTTTGTGCTTTCCCCTATTTCCTTTCACCACAATTCATAAACTTCAAGTACGTTCCACTCCTTGTGTTTTCTTGGGCTACCCCTCAAATCATCGTGGATATAAGTGCTATGATCCATCCTCGCGGAAAATAATTATTTGTCGTCATGTCATTTTTGATGAATCTAAATTTTCGTTTTCTACACTCCATAAGCCAAACACAAACTCTTATGAATTCTTAATCTCTCCTTTGGACTTACCCTCTCCCAGTCCAATTCGGCCCACTCGTGGTACCCCTCACAGCCCATCTACGCCTGCTGGACTATCTTCTCCCAGTCAGCGTAGTGGGCCTGCCTTTGGTAGTCCATCGCCGCCACTCCCTGTTTCTGTCCACACTCCAGTTGGGCCAGCTCGTGGGCGCCCTTCCCAGGCAGCCCACCCTCTTACTCCACTCCCATTTCCTCTTGGGCCACAACACTCTCCCTTACACGGTACAACCAGCCCAGTCCCGTCCCCCATTCTTGTTTCCTAGCCGGCCCGTCAGTCCGCGGTCCATGCTCTACCCCTTCCTATTCGGTCCGTCACCAGCAGCCAGAATGGGATTTTCAAGCCCAAAACCATCGTCTCACTTCATACCCAAGTTAGTCGATCTCCTCTTCCTCGTAACCCCGTGTCTGCCTTTCGTGACCCAAATTGGAAACTGGCTATGGATGATGAATTTAATGCTCTAATTAAAAATAAGACTTGGGAATTGGTTCCTCGTCCTATTGTTGCTAATATTATTCGTTCAATGTGGATTTTTGCTCATAAAGAAAGATCTGATGGTTCTTTTGAAAGGCATCAAGCTCGTCTTGTAGGTGATGGAAAGACACAACAGGTGGGCATTAATTGTGGTAAAACCTTTAGCCCTGTCGCCAAACAAGCTACGATTCGCACAGTTTTTAGTCTGGCTTTGTCCAAAGGGTGGTCCCTTCATCAGTTTGATGTGAAGAATGCTATTCTACATGGAGTATTGCAAGAAACAGTTTATATGCATCAACTAGTGGGTTATCGGGATCCTAAATTCCCGAATCATGTGTGCTTGCTGAAGAAGTCTCTTTATGGACTTAAACAGGCCCCTCGGGCTTGGTATCGTAGGTTTGCTGATTATGTAACCCAAATTGGGTTTCGTAACAGTAAGTATGATCATTCATTGTTTATTAATCTTCATGGTGATGATACTGCTTATCTATTATTTTGATTGCCTCATTTGCTGCTCTCCACAAGTCTATCATGTCACATCTTAGCACCGAGTTTGCCATGAAGGACTTGGGGACCTTGAGTCATTATCTGGGTATTGCCGTTACTTGTCCCGCAGCCTATCCAGCGTAAGTATGCTGAAGAGATTATTGAACGTGCCGGCATGTCTGCCTGTAAACCTTCTGCTCCCCTGTTGACACTAAGTCCAAACTTAGTGCAAAATCTGACACTTATTGCTCTGATCCTTCTCTATATCGGAGTCTAGTAGGTGTCCTTTAGTACCTCACTTTTACTAGGCCTGATATTACTTATGATGTTCAGCAAGTGTGCTTATTTATGCATCAGCCTATGGAGGATCACATGAATGCTCTCAAAGCGTATTATCAGATACGTAAAGGGGACGCTACATCATGGTCTGTGCTTGTATCCCTCAACCACATCCAATGGCGGAGCCAGCTGGGAGCATGGGGGTGCACGTGCCCCCCAAAAGGGAAAAAATAAATTAAGTTATAATGTTACAGCTAAAGTAGTAGTACTGATGAGTGGGTTTGTCGCAGTGGTTACTCTCCGTGCCAATAATTCTGCCTAGAGTATGCAAGTGCTCCGTGTTCGACTCCTAGTGGCAAGTGAATGCTTTCTTCAATTTTCTTTTTCTCTTTTAATAAAATTCAGAATATACTTTTGTTTTGCCAGGGGATTTTTCTTACATTTAGCTCCTCAGATTGTTATTTCATTTTCTCTATCATTTTTCTATTCTTACCATCATCTTTATTTTTTACTTTTTTTTATTATTGATTAACTTATTATCTCTTTTAGTTTTATGTTTAGTTGTCCCATTGAAATTAATATCAAATAAACTCCAACTTCCTAATTTTTTTTTTAAAAATAGACGATGTGCCAAAATTGGTGGTTAAAGTTGTGCGTTAGGGTCGTACAAGTCAAATCATTTCATTTATAAAAATAAAAATATTCAGAGCCTTGTGAATTTGGGTGCCGGAAAATTCGTTATTTCCTCCACACTTAGCTCAAATTGTTGAGTAACTACTTAGTGTATAGTATGTGTGCACCCCCAAATTTAAAATTCTGGTTCCGCCACTGACCACATCCACCCTCATTTCTTACACTGATGCTGATTGGGGTGAGTGTCCTGACACTAGATGGTCTACGTCTGGTTATTGTGTGTTTATGGGTGATAATTTACTCTCCTGGTCTCGTTCCAGTGCAGGGGAGTTGCTAATGTGGTTTCTCAGTCTTGTTAGTTACGAAATTTGTTAGTAGAACTTCATTGTCCTATTGAGAAAGCCACGTTAGTGTATTGTGATAATGTGAGTGGCACTTATCTGGAAATCTGATTCAGCATCAACGAACCAAGCATATTGAGATGGACATTCACTTTGTTCGTGAGAAGGTGGCACGTGGTGAGGTACGTGTTTTACATGTGTCATCCAGACATCAGATTGCTGACATCTTCACCAAAGGTATTCCATTGATCCTCTTTGAAAACTTTAGGGACAGTCTCAGCGTTCGACCTCCTCCCGCTGGTGTGTTAGAATATATGAAAATATAGCAATATATTTTCATTATTCATGATTATCTTGTATGTATATCTTTTAATTATATTTGTTACCTAGTTATTAGGATGTAAGTTATCTTTTGTATCCTAGAGTATATATGATTAGGTTGTAACAATTAATGATTAAGGAAAATATTATCTTTCAATTACCAACAAAAGGGACAGATACCTCAAAGGATTTGACATCCTTACTTCTCTCAATCCGCCATATAAACTTCATTTATAGACGAAATACCCTATAAAGTATAAAGGGTTAGAATGGCAGCAAGGTGCAAACTGTCAATATTCTTGATCTTTCTTCGTCATAAATCCTATACCCAAAATTAGGATCATATTTTGCTTTGATACGGTCATGACCGCTTAGGCTTGTTTGTTTTTGTCGGAAAAAATGAGTTGATCGTCTAGATTAAATACATTGAGGCAGAAACTGAAAGGAAAGCACGTTGGATTAAGACGACTACTCAACCAAGCTATGGGATCCTCACTGATTAATTTGCTAATAAAAGCTGGTGTCCAAGGATATTGATTCTAAATACCTCCCACAAATATACTTTTAGATTCTATCAAGCTACTTTAATTAATTGATGCTCGCGCATTATATACATTCTTATAACTTAATTTGACCAAAGCTATCATATGGTTGGTTTACACATATGTTGAATATAAAATTACTTCAAACATGAGACTCATATCCTATTATATATATAAATTGATACTAACTAATAGTGCATATTATCAACTTGAACGCCTACGGCAAATTTTTCTCCTTTTGTGGGTGTGTGCCTATTGTTTTTGTGGTGCTATGTGTATTTTCCCCTTTGCTTATGTGACATATTCCGATAGAGTACAAATGTAGAGGGTAAAAAAAGGCTCCACCGCAGCTAGTCATCTCTATGTAACGGACGACACGGCGAGATGAACGTGAATCTCGCGGTGTTACATTACAACGTTTCGCGTAACGGCAAGTTCAAGATCCGTTGCACGGTTGCCTGAGTTTTGTTTCAATGACTCATAGACTCACAACATTTTAAACATATATACAAGCGTAGATAGAAAGGCCCTCTAACACACATCTGAGGCCATGTCAAACATTTGGTGGACACGCTCAAGATTAAGACATACCTCAACATGGAGAGTTTAGGGAGAGTTTGACACTCCAAGCGATTTTATTCTCCTTATGTTTGGAGGGTTTCATATATATAGTATATACCTTGTGATAGCTTCTATTGAGATTATAATCTCGATCAGTATCTTAAAATCCTATGATTTTATGGACAAAAAACATGCGACCAATCCGATCTTAGGTAGGATCTCAATTTTCGTAAGATCTTACGATTCTAATTGGATTAGAATTTCAAGAGTTAAGATCTTAACACCATTCTACGTCCAAAAGGTCCGATCCAATCGATCCTACAATAGTAACTTGTGTAACGACAAATTATTTGTATGTCTTATCTTTCACTATTTTACTTTCACGAACACATATATATGTTTAAACCGTTCATTCAAAGGTTCGAGTAATTCATATACTTATGATGATTTGCAATTTGAAAACGAATATTAAGCGTCTTCCCTTTCACATCTTGAATAATGAAAGAAAATTTATTTTGCTAATGTGAACTTTCAAAATTAATAATCACAATAAACTAATAATCTTTCCAATCTATTTCAAGCATATATATAGGATGTTACCATCCTATGATTCGATTCTACCAATCTGATCCTACCCCCCTAATTGATCTCAAATAGGATGAATCTTGATACCTTCTTAAAGCTACATAGTTGCTAAGGGTTATTTCATACTCTTGCATGTGAAAAATTGCTCGTGAGCGTGAAAAAAATCTCACCACAATTTCTCCTTGGTTCATACTCACCTCTGAGTTTCACCAACATTAAAGGATTAGTATTTTCTTCTCCCTATCAGTTTATTCTAACTAAGGGTAAGGTCACGTACATCTGAACCTCCCAAAGGCCCAAACCCAACAACACCATAACTGAGAAAAAGTTATTGAATATCCGCAATCCCAAATATATATATATATATATATCAAAAAAAAAACTCTTCTATATGGCAAATTCGCTAAACAGTTGAAGTTGCAGACGTTAAAATAAAAGGCAGGAGATTTAAAGATGGACGCGGAAAGTAATGCATCGGCAGAATGTTAGTGTAAGAGTAATTCTTAAGTTTTTATTGAAACAAAGAAAGGGGAGTAAGTTTCCATAAATGACATACCTCCCGAGACATACCAGAAGAATTACCCAAAGGACTGCTGCAAACCAACTTGATTCCTTGTAGATAACCCATACCTGATTGATGGAGGTATAGCAACTGTCAGTTTAAAAGAGAGCGAGCCCTATATCATGCAAGAAGTGGAAGGCAAAATAAGTGTGCATCAACAAGGGAAGTTAGGTTACACATTGAAGTCTCTAAAAGTCGCCTAATAGTTGTTTAATTTCGATCCATACATGTTTGATTTTGGCAAAAACATGACAGAGTATTTCCCCCAACACACCCCGGTAATGCAATTTAATTCAGTACCCTATTATCAGATCCAGGAGGGTGATATTCAAACAATGGGGCAGGCCCTTTTCATAATTCATCATTTGCTAATAGCAACGTCTAACGGGATGATGTTTCATGAATCAGGTTCATGTGGTTTCTTTCCCTAACACGGAGGAAAAAGTAAACTAGTTGAGCATCCAGTGCAAATTGTCGCACAACATTCACATATTAGTTGAGAACCTTACAAAATTCTATGAAGTATTCTTGCAACTTTCATGTTCTAAAAGAGGATATTACACTACCATATAATAAAATTATGGAAAGTACATAACTCAGTATTCGATAGAATTTACATTACTTTCTCGTTACAGCAATACTACAAGCCCCTGTCAATATAAAGAATGTGAAAAGCAAAAGAGGATTGCGATATTTGCAACAAAATCACACTTATTCACACTTAGCAGTTAATCAAGCAACCTCAGAAATTAAGTTGTCCGCAGTTGAGGTAAAGTTTTCTCCTAAAACCTCATATCCAAAGGACACAACTAAGATACTTTTTTCAGCGGAATTATTGATGGCCAATCAAGTAAATATTGTCAACATTCTACACACTTCAGTTCAGCTATGGGAACAATTATCTGTAGCTTGAATAACTGCATTTAGCCTGCAGAAGTTGGCCAAGATGCTCAAGCCAATTGATATCACAGTTTGCTGATAAAACCACTCTTTTAAGCATCAATGTTGCTCTCTTTAGCATATAGTGAAAGTTTACACCCTCATTTTCTTAAGTCCAGACTCGGGCATCAAGTTTACTCCTCATAGAATAATCTACAAAAAGCCACTTCAAATAAACTGTTTCTAGTGAATATTTTACTGACGTAAATCAAGAGGTGGATCAAAATTCACAACTGGGTATCTAAGATGGGTTCCATTAAGATTTTCCGCTAACTAAATCAAGTAAGATAGTAGAGGAACTAGTTTCCTGACATAAGAAATAACAATAAGAAAATAAAAAAGAAGAAGGAACAAAGAACCCTATGCACAGAAAATTCAGTTCAATGGCATAAGATCTGTAGAGGAACTAATTTCCTAACATCAACACCCACTAAGTAATTGATATCAAAGTCACAACTAGTATCTTTAAATACATTAATTATTTAGATGACCATTTAGTGCCAATTGCATTCAAGCAGTCACACTCAACCTTGACCTTGCGGCACTAATAATTCCTATTATGTTCTGGTAAACTCCTGTGTTATGTTCCATTTTTACCCTCCAGCATATGAGATTAATCTAGAAAGGACAGCCACATACAAGTATCATCTATTAAACAAATTGAAAGCAATATTACCCCACAAGGTTATAGCTTCTTTGTATACACAGATTGTCAACTAAGCTACTTCAAAAGCATATATAACAATATATATGAGTTGGTTTTTCTCTAGAGTCTAAAATAGCCATTGGGATAGGATAATCCCAAAAGATAATTGCAGTTTGCTGTTGTTTTGGTAGTTATAGATCTAATTTAACCTGTTATAACCTACTATTGTAGGTAAACATTTTAAAAAACTTGTTAAAAGAAAATATACCTACAAGGTTTACTTGCTACTGGAATAAACGAAGCTTGACTTGTTAAAAGCGGTCAACGCAAAGGTTGACTTATTCTTGACAAATTTTCCTAAAAAATATATTAAAAAATGGGAATTTTAAAAGAACATAAAGTATGATACAAAAGAACATCAAAGTCTCATAAGATATAGGAATAACCAAAATAACATAACAAAAAAAAATCTAAAAGACCAAGATGAAAATCTAGAAGGGCATTAAAACCATAGATGACAGAACGTCATCCAAAGACTTGAAGAACGTTGGCTGGGCTGGAAAAGAAGTTGTTCGTCAACATTGCCCCACATTGTCAGAGGTTGCCTGAAGTTTTGTTGAAGGAGGAGGAGAGAGAGGGTGGTGGAGCGTCGGAGCCTTTGTTGGCTGGGCATTGCCCGAGGTTGTCTGGAGTTTGGTAGAAGTAGGAGAGAGAAAGAGAGAGCGGTGAAGCGTCGTAGCTTTCACCGACTGTACTTTGTCGGCTGCCTTCCTACTGATGAATTTTTGCCATGTAGGCCAGACTGTGCTCCGGAGAGCACATAAAAATTTTCATTGTCGCTCCACCTAAGATGACATGCTATAAATTAATTCAATATAAATTTAAACAAAGTTTAAAATATCTAAAACACTACATAAAGCTATGATAAAAGAAGATAGAGTTTAGTTTACAATAAAATATCAAAGAGAATGACATTTACAATAGATATAAAATATCAGATGGTTGCATAACATGGATATGCCCGAGACTGGTGCATGAGTTCATGACGTTTATCATCTCTATTTGATGGTATTTGTCGCGCCATTTCAGACGCCAATATCCTTTTTTATTTTCTCAATTATAAACATCTAGTTTTAGAGATAAAAATTCACATGTATACTTGTGAGTAAAAGAAAATAGAGTTTATAGGGATAATTATCTATAGTAAATTGATTATACCTTTTAATTACAGAGTATACTTTTTGTATGGGGTCAGCAGACCACCACGTTTTGCCAGAGTATGACAGAGCGCCCAGAGCAGGGCAGATCTCACCAGGCAGACCCCTCTAGGCCAGAGCTCTGGACAATAAATCAATGGAGGCTTTATTACTTAGGCCCACTTCCAAAGGAAGCCCACTTACTCTACTAGGTCAGTCATAAGCCCATATCTCATATAAATACTCATGCATAGGTACTAACACAAACACTCACAAAATACTTGCACTTGGTACTCATTTCTCTCAACTAGAGACCTTGTGTTCATCTTTGACTGACTTAGGCATCGGAGGGTCGTTCCTCGGAAACAACCCCCGAGGTCCACCTTGTTTTGCAGTTAACCACCACCACGAAGGAATTTCAGAGGCCACATTTTCCACCAGTACCCACCACCAAGCATAGTAGTTGTCCTAGACAAAAACAATTTGGCGCTAGAAGGAGGGGAAAGAGTAGAAAAGTCCAATCTACAACTTCGCAATGGTGGTTCCTTAACCAGTAACATCCGATTCCAATGGCTCAAGATGACAGCTACTCTCCATCGAGAGAAACGACCACCAGGTCAACAAGAAGAGGTAGTACTGCTACCTACACTCGTGAAACAAAGCAACCAAGCAGTTCTTTGGTCATGCCCACCCCTGAAGTGCTCCAAGCAGCCATCACTGTGCTGCAATCTGCTCACCAGTACATGGAAAACATTAGAGGTCAATAACCCCGGAGAAGGAGAAGGGTGAGGACCAATGACTCACTCCGAAGACACCTGCAGTTATCATCTGAAGAGGAGGTAACTGTGAGGGAGCCCATATGTGGGTATAATAAGAGAGTTCGCACTCCAGTCCCACGTCTGAATATGGTGTATCCAGTCGTTCTGGACCAGGATACATATGGAGGGGATGGCAAGAAGATGAGTGGGACACCGAGATCATGCAAGAGGAAAACCCTAGTTTCTTCAGCAATGCCATACCCACTGGGTATCTGGCAGACTCCAGTCTGAGGTCTGCTAGCAGAAGAAATCAAGGGGCTGCAGCACAGCAGCACCCTCGGATAAGACCCAGGCATAACGCAGTGGCTGAAGAAGCCCTGCCAATGCATAGAGGAGGCCCCTTACCGAAGGCATGTCAGCCAGAGGTTAGGGTCATTCCTAGAGGAGGGATATGGCGAGAATAGGACCTCCTCAGACCTCAAAAGAATCATATCTAACAGAACCGGGCTAAGGCCCTCTGCAGCCTCACCAGCAAAGGAGATCAGATATCCCTCTTAGTCCCCCTTCACACCCAAAATCATCGCAGACAGGGTGTCGAAGGCGAAACTCCCGTTAACCCTCAAGTTTGAAGGAGAGGGAGACCCCCAGGAACATGTAGCAGCTTTCGAAACCCACATGGAGCTGGGAAACTACAACGAAGCCACATGGTGCAGACACTTCCCAGCCACTCTGGCTGGGATAGCTCAGACATGGTTCAGAACCATCCCACAAGGCACTATAGCTAACTTTGATGAACTGAAATAGAGATTCAAAGAGCATTTTGTTAGTGGGAGAAGGAGGAGCAAATCTACTCATGAGTTACTACTGCTGAAGCATATTTCTAACGAGAGCCTACGGGACTTTATCGGGAGATTCAACAAGAAACTGGTGCATATCCTAAATCTAGAGAAAAAGCTGGCTCTGCACGTTCTGAGGAATGCTCTGCCACACACTAGCAAATTCAGGGATGACCTAAAGTAGGTCTCCATGAAAGAGTTAAGTGAGGCCCTAGCTCTGGTAGAAAAGTACATCGCGGTCGAGGACTTCAACAAAGCCTCGGCATCAGGAGCAACTAAATCTGCCAAGCCAGAAGCCAGACAGAATGATCAACAATTCCTGGGAGGCAGACTAAATTTCGGAGGTGGCAGACCTCATCAAAATAAAGGCAGATGTTATTTCCTAAAAATTTACATAGCTATATGTGCAGGTTGAAAGATTATTGCAACTAGGGCTCCCCAGCTTAGATTCTCCAGCTATGGAAGGCCAGCTTAGATCCCCCGGCTACGAAGTCCCAGCTTCATTGACACGTCAGAGTTCAGTTAAGGCCAAAGCCTAAGATCATGGGAGACCAAGTCCAACTGCAGTATAAGTAAACGTGCGAAGACTTATTCCAAGCCACTAACAACGGACGTGGGCGAAGATCTAGGAAGCAGTTACAAGCCGTTGAAGAAGCTATTTCAAACGGATAAATATCTTAGTATAAATAGGAGAATAAACATGTAATTTAGCTACACAAGCTCTACGTATTTTACAAGTACATTCTAAAGGCAAACATTGTTCTTAGCATACGATTTACATTGAGATATAAGATACTAGGGCTGTAACTGTGATTATAGTAGATTGGTGGACTCAAAGCCACCAGCGGTTTTTTCCCTTATTCCTGGGGTTTTCCGCGTCACCGTCTTTGGTGTCTCTCTCTCTCTTTCTTTGCTTTCTTTGTTGTTCATAGCTGCATTCATTCACATCTAGCTACCTTGCTACCTTCTAGTTGTAGGTTCCAGCTTAGTTTTGTCTTGTGCAAAATTTAGCATAAACAGTTTGGCGCCCACCGTGGGGCCTAACGCTAGATATCACATCAAATTCCTGTTATCCATTTCTTTTTCAAACACTTGATTCAAATGGCTGACCTCACTCCTAAACAAATGAAAGAAGCTCTCGAATCTCTCCAAGAGGCACAATCTGAATCCAATAAAATTATTGAAAGCCTGAAAAAAGAGCTAGAGTCTGTTAAGAGTAACACCAAAAATTCCTCACGACGACACCGCAATGTATCTCCTCGTGTATTACAACTGACTGACTCTGAAGCCAGTGACGGAGAGGAAGCTGAGGAAGAGCCACATACCCTTGACTATGAAGAGGCAGATCCTACAGCTAGGAAGCTAGCTCTCCTTGAGTCCCAGAACAGAAAGATGATGCGGATGCTAGCTAAGATGCCAGGAGCACCCACACATGTAGCTGAGGAGACCCCTATAGCTACACCAAGTCTCCATTCATCGAAGAGATAGCTAGGGCCATGATCCCAAAGAAGCTGCACTTGGCCCCGTTCGGTAAGTTGTACGATGAGACCATAGATCCATATGACCACGTGAACCAGTACAAGCAGAAGATGTGGACCCTACCTATCCCATAACATCTCCTTGAAGCTACAATGTGCAAGTCCTTCGGAGCTACCTTAGGTGGCCCTGCCTTACAGTGGCTCATCACCCTCAGAGCCGGTACTATCCCTAATTTATCTATTCTTATTAACAAGTTTTATGAGCAGTTTGCTAGCAGCAGGGTGCTAGAGAAACATACTGGCGACCTGTATCGCATCATCCAAAAATCAGGAGAAGCTGTACGCCAGTACCTGGATAGGTTCAACAGGGAAATGATCTCTGTCAAGAACCTGGACATCCCAACAGCCATCGATGCATTCCGAATAGGTTTGACCCCTAAATCCCGCTTATATTATGAGCTAACCAGGTATCCATGTAGTACCTTCGAAGATGTTAGAGCTAGAGCTATGGTTTCCAAGATCTCGGATCGAATCGGTATTGATTGAGATCCGTGTCGAAGAAGATGACGCATCCAAAATCAGAGGGGATCCTAGCTATGACAGAAAATCTCTAAACAACAACAACAACTACTACAGGAGGAACGATTGGCATCACCAGCCATACTAAAAATGTAATCAGACCAGCAGCGTAGCTAGAGAATCTCCTCGCAGGTCCAATAATGTCGATTTTCCTCCTTTATCCTTCTATTGCTTTAACGTTGATGCAGGATGTGTGGTAAACACTTTGGAAGAGCTTGGCTCAACTGCTAGGTGGCCCAAAAAGACTAAAAAACCTTACAGCCAGAAAGACACCACCCAATGGTGCAGCTACCATGGCGACCATGGTCATCGAACTTAAGATTGCAAAGCCCTCAGAAAGGAAGTTGCCTGGATACTGAAGAAGGGCTACCTAGAGCATCTCATGGGAAATAAGGGACAGAAAGGTGAACCTAGCAAGGACAATAACAGCAAACCAACTGAGCCTCCACCTGATCCGGCCCACGATAAGGTAGTCAATTTCATCTCTAGAGGTTCGGAAATTTGTGGACTAACCTATACAGCACAGGAGCAAAGAAGAGCGAGAGCTGCGAAGCATGACCATCACCTTCGAAGATGAAGAAGAAGCTGAGGAAGCAGATTACCATGATGGACTAGTCATATCCTCACCATCAACAACTGCTTGATCAAGAGAGTGTTGGTGGACAACGACAGCTCCACCAACATCATCTTCAAAAACCCTATTCAAAGCATGGGGTTCATCAAGAAATCCACTGTCTTGTACGTATATAGTGGGGAGTCTGCCCTGACCATTGGCGAGATCACTCTCCCACCTATGCCAAAGGAGTCAACTTACAAACCAGGTGTAGTGTTGTAGATTGTCTTTCAGCTTACAATGTTATTCTGGGTACACCTTGGATTCACAGGATGAAAGTTGTGCCCTCTACCTATCATCAATTACCAAGTTCCCCACCGAATGGGGAGTTCAAGAGATCAAAGGAGACCGGAAGATAGCTAGGGAATGTTACATCATTTCCCTCAAACTCGAGAAGGACGAAATCTAGCAATTACAACAACATCCAGCACCTAGCAGACCTGACGAACAAGACATTGAAGAAGTGGTGTTGGATCCTGCCAAGCCAGAGCAAACAATACAAATTAGTGCATCACTACCACCAGAAGAAAAAGCAAGGATCATTGAATTTCTCAAAGACAACATCACCTGCTTTGCATGGACACATGAAGACATGGTTGGGATTGATCCCGAAATTTGCACCCACAAGCTGAATGTAGACCCAAACTCCAAGCCCATCAAGCAAAAGAGGAGGAAGTTTGCACCAGAACACAACCTTATCATAAATGAAGAAGTAGAGAAGCTGCTGAAAGCAGGGAAGATCAGAGAAGTCAAATATCCTGACTAGCTAGCTAACGTGGTCGTGGTTGGAAAGAAGAACGGCAAATGGCGAGTCTGCATTGACTTCACGGACCTGAATAAGGCCTGCCCCGAAGATCCATTCCATCTACCTCACATAGACGCCTTGGTGGATGCTACAGCAGGACACTAAAGACTTACATTCCTAGACGCTTATTCCGGATACAACCAGATTCTAATGGATCCAGAAGATCAAGAGAAAACAGCTTTTATGACTGAAAGAGGTATTTATTGCTATAAAGTTATGCCTTTTGGTCTCAAAAATACAGGTGCTACCTACCAGCGCCTAGTCAACAAGATGTTCGAAAAACAGCTAGGGACACGATGGAGGTCTATATCGATGTCATGCTGGTGAAGTCCAAGCAAGCTGGAGATCACGTGTCACACTTACATGATACCTTTGATGTGCTGAAGACATACAACATGAAGCTTAACCCAATAAAATGCTCATTTGGGGTACCAGCTGGTAAGTTTCTAGGCTAGATAGTCACACAGAGAGGGATTGAATGTAGCCCAGACCAGATCAGAGCACTCATCAACATCCAATCACCAAAAAACCTAAAAGAAGTTCAGAATCTGACAGGAAGAGTTGATGTGCTCAACCGTTTCATCTCCAGATCCTCAGATAAGTGCCATCTTTTCTATCATGTGCTTAAGAAGAATAAAGGTTTCGATTGGACTACAGAACATGAAGCTGCCTTATAGCAGCTAAAGGCATACCTGGCTGCTCCACCCATACTTTCTAAACCAAAGCAAGGAAAAACCTTACAACTCTACCTAGCTGTGAGCAATATGGCTGTTAGCGCGGTGTTAGCTAGGGAAGCTGACAGCCAACAGCTGCCAGTATATTACATCAGTAAGTCTTTACTTGATTCTGAAACTAGGTACACATCCTTAGAGAAGCTGGTACTAGCTTTATATAACTGCTAGGAAGCTTAGACATTATTTCGAAGCTCACTCTATATGTGTTTTGACTAACTATCCAATAAAAGTTGTGCTACGCAAACCAGAATATTCTGGTAGGATGAGTAAATGGTCTACGTCCCTAAGTGATTATGACATCAGGTACCAACCCAGGACAGCTATAATCACAAGCTCTAGATGACTTTGTGGTTGATTTCAGTCCTAACCTAGCTACTGCAGCAGATGAAGAAGTACGACACGTCAATCAGGTAACACCTACAGGTAGCTGGAAACTGTTTGTCGATGGATCCTCCAACTTTAGAACAGTTGGCCTAGGTATAGTTCTAAAGTCGCCACAAGGGGACATGATAGTACGCTCCATATGTTGTGATTTTAAAGCTACGAACAATGAAGCCGAGTATGAGGCCTTAATTGCAGGAATGACCGTGGCTCATGACTTGGGAGCAACCAAATTACAGGTATACAGTGACTCATTATTGATTGTGAGCCAAATAAAAGGTGAATATGCAGCTAAAGATTCAAAGATGGCCCTCTACCTAGAGCTAGCCAAAACAAAAACGTTGTTGTTCCAAGAATTCACCATACATCAGATACCAAGAGATCAGAACACTAAAGCAGACCCCTTAGCCAATCTAGGATCAGCATTAAGGAAGTGCAACTTCAGCAACATTCTCATCGTTCACCTGGCTAAGCCAGCTATCAGCAAAGAGGTAAACAACATACTTAGTATCGATGAAGTTGCAAGTACCGATAGCTGGACAAAACCACTATTAGACTACTTGGAAAGAGACGTATTGCCAGACGATAAGCTGAAGCCAGGAAGCTGCGAATGAAGGCCAGCAGGTACCAAGTAATATCTGGAGTCTTATTCAAGCAGGCAGCCAGGCAAGACATGCTGCAAAGATGCCTAGAGAAGGAACAATGGGAAGCTACACTCAAGGAGTTCTACAAAGGGGAATGTGGCTCACATGCAGCAGGAAGGATCTTGTCTAATAAGATCCTATCTTATGGATACTATTGGCCAACATTGCGTAAGGATGCCAAAAGGTATGTAACTAAATGTGATAGCTGCCAAAAGCATGCAGGTATGGTGCATAAGCCTTCCGAGCTGTTACAGCCTACCTTGACCCCCTGGCCATTCATGAGGTGGGGCATGGACATAGTGGGGAAGCTACCAGTTGCACCAGGTCAGAAAGTGTTCATGTTAGATTTAACTGACTACTTCTCCAAGTGGATTGAAGCAGGTGCGTTCCAGCATGTAAGAGATAAGGAGGTAATTGCTTTTATACACACTAACATTATTTGCAGGTTTGAAGTACCTAGTGAAATTGTTTGTGACAATGGATCGCAATTCATAAGTGATAAAACGTGACAGTTCTGTCACGAATAGAACATCAACTTGGTTACCTCAACACCTAGGTATCCACAAGCTAATAGAAAAGCTGAATCTAGTAACAAAGTTATTACCAATGGCATCAAAATGCGGTTGAAACCTAAGAAAGGCAAGTGGGCAGAAGAGCTACCCAAAGTCCTCTAGGCTAACAGGACAACACCTAGAGGAGCTACAGGATAAACCCCTTCTCATTGGTATATGGTTGCGAAGCTGTATTGCCAACTGAAGTTGTTTTACCAACCAATAGGTATGGGCTTTTAAACCTGAAGATAATGATTCTGAACTGTCTTATGACCTAGATACCATCGAAGAACTACGAGACATTGCACTAGTTAGAATGTCCGCCCAGCAACAGATCGTAGCCCGCAGCTTCAACAAAAACGTAAAAGCCAATGTGTTTCAGAAAGGAGACTTGGTGTTAAGGAAGGTCTTCCAAAACACCAAGGAACCTAATGCAGGTAAGTTGGAAGTTAGCTGGAAGGGCCCTATCTAATTGAACAGGTAGTAGGCAAAGGGGCATATAACCTAGCTACAGCAGAAGGAAAGGCTATTCCTAGAAGCTGGAATGCATCACATCTAAAGTTGTACCATTTCTAAGAATCCAGGTGACCTTTCCTATTCAGTATCTTTTTGCTTTTACTTATTCGTTTTAAACTTATACTGACTTAAGCATCGGAGGCCGTTGGTTTCACCAACGGCTATCTCAGGTACAAGCTGAAAATCAAATTATCAGCTACAAAAGCTTGAACGCCACCTGATATCTAAATTCAAGAGGCAATTACACCAGGTACGAAAATTGCTTAAACACATTGAATACGCCAGGTTAGGCTCCCTCCTGCCATGTTTTGTGTATCTACAAGATTTTCTCAAAATCCTCACTTACTTAGGCATCGGAGATGCCAACGGCTATCTTTAGCATAGATAACGATTGCAGGTACCGCAAAATAGCTGAGGATTGGGGCATCTCCCAATCCTCCAAAGCTATCTAAAGACGCAAGTACACCTAGACATCTTGGAATGTAGCTGTTTATGCCAAATTTTACACAAGTAAAATCTAGCTAGAGACCTACAACTAGCTAATGAAGATGGATGGCTAATCAAGATGAACAAGGCAAAGAAGAACGAAAGCAAGCAAAAAAGAGAGAAAGGAACACCAGAGATGGTGACGCGGAAACCCGTGGAATAAGGGAAAATCCGCGGGTGGCTTTGAGTCCACCAATCCACTATAATCTCGGTTACAGCCCTAGTGTTTTACGTACTAATGTAATTCGTAAGCTTAAGAACGATGTTTCAAACTTAGAATGTAAGTGCTGAATGCGTAAAAGCCTCTGTCTGATTTACATTATCATTGTGCTATTTATACTGAGATCAGTATCCATTTTAATCAGCCTTCACAACGGCTTGTAAATGCCCCTTGATTCTCGCCCACGTCCGTATTTAATGGCTTTGAATGAGTCTTCATCCGCATTTATCTCTCTGTATCTTTGACTTTAGTCTTTGCGAGATTTTAGGCCTTGGCAATAACTGATCCATAACTTTTTTAGCAAAGCTGGCTTTCCATATCCGGAGGTCCTAAGCTGGCCTTCCATATCTGGAGAGCTCTAGCTGGAGAATCCTAGCTGCAACAATCATTTAACCTATATCTTAGGCTATTGTTGAGTCATAGGTTGACCTGTTCCAAGCTGGTGACCGATAGCTGCAAGCTGCAACCTGGAAGCTGGTAGCTGCAAGCTGGAACCTGGAAGCTGGGAGTTGAAAGCTAGAAGCTTACATCCAGTAGCTAGCTGGAAGCTAATACTCGGAAGCTATAGCTGGAACCTATGATCGTGGAACCTGCGAACCTGCAGAACTAGCTTAGGAAAATCTGGACATAACAATTGCCCCTAACTTGGACCTTGCATGCGCAACAGCTTGGAAGGTGCAAGTTACCATTCAACTAGCTAATCTAGCTACATCGAGAAACGTTAGTAAAAATATAGTCATTTCGTTTGTCTTTTGATACTTGGGATATAACCACTTGTGCTGAGAAACTTAGACTTGTGACTTATGTTTATTCGTGTGTATGTGGCCACTTCGTTTGATTATAATCAGCTGCCTAGTGAGCCTTAGCTTTTGTATGCGCATAAATCTAGACGTATAAGTCTTATGGATTATGACGCTTGTGTCCTGGCGTACAAGCCTCTTTGTTGGCTTAGATGAATTTGACGTACAAGTCAATATCTTAGCTTTGGTGAACCTGGGGTGCAAACCTCTTTGTTAGCTTAGCTAATCCTGCATTAAATCTCGGTTTGAGATGGTCGTTGGTACGGCCAACGACCCTCCGATGCTTAAGTCAGTAAGCGTTCCATGTGGTAAAAACAGAAAAAAAGACAATTTAAAAACTTAGAGATTTTTGCTTGATTTATTAGAAGTGGTACAACCTTAATATATTAGGATGCTAGGCGATAATGCCCCCTTTCTAGATAACCATAGCTAGCCTGGAGCTAGCTTATGACTGCTTCATCTTCTTCAACTCTGATTTCAGCCATGGCTCTCTCCCTCACATCTTCAAAGGTGCTGCAAGGGTACCTGGTTAATTCATAGTATAACCTAGATTCATAGGTCAGCCCTATTCGGAATGCTTCAATTGCGGTTGGAACGTCTAGATTCTTGACAGTTATCATTTCCTTGTTGAACCTATCCAGGTATTGACGGACACCTTCATTTTGCCCCTGGGTGATGCGGTAGAGGTCGCCAGTATGCTTTTCCATAACCCTACTGCTAGAAAATTGCTGGTTAAATTTGTTAATCATAGTAGAAAAGTTAGATATTGAACCTGGCTTTAGACTAATGAGCCATTGTAAAGCTGGGCCAGCTAGAGTAGCTCCAAATAATTTGCACATAGTGGCTTCAAGAAGATGCTCGGGAATAGGCAAGGTCCACATCTTCTGCTTATATTGGTTCACGTGATCGTATGGATCTGTTGCCCCATCGTATAGCTTGGATGATGTCAGGTGCAGCTTCTTGGGAATCCTGGCTTTAGTAATCTCGTCTACAAAAGTTGATTGAGCGTAGCCATCTACAACTTCCTGGGTTGCAGGTGTAGGTGTCCCAGGTAGCTTGGCCAGCATGCGCATCATCTTCTTGTTTTGTGCTTCTAGGACAGCTAACCTGCTAGCTGTTGAATCAGCTTCCCTGTTCTCCAGGTTAGGATCTTCCTTGATCTCCTCTTCTTCACTGCTACTTTCGGAATGAGATAAATTAGGGAAGCGAGATGTGCTGCCAATGTTGCGTCGTTTGGACTTCCTGCTATCTCTCTTGGCAGATTCTAACTCCTTTCTTAGATTCTCGATGGTGTGACGTGACTCAGTTTGAGCACGTTCAAGATCTAGTAAAGCAGCCTTCATTTGATCAGGGGTAAGATCAGCCATCTTGTTCGAGATTTTGTGAGAGAATAGATTCTAAAGATGAAATCTAGTTGTAGGCCTCACGGTGGGCGCCAAACTGTTTATGCCAAATTTTACACAAGTAAAATCTAGCTAGAGACCTACAACTAGCTAATGAAGATGGATGGCTAATCAAGATGGACAAGGCAAAGAAGAACGAAAGCAAGCAAAAAAGAGAGAAAGGAACACCAGAGATGGTGACGCGGAAACCCGTGGAATAAGGGAAAATCCGCGGGTGTTTTTGAGTCCACCAATCCACTATAATCTCGGTTACAGCCCAAGTGTTTTACGTACTAATGTAATTCGTAAGCTTAAGAACGATGTTTCAAACTGAGAATGTAAGTGCTGAATGCGTAAAAGCCTCTGTCTGATTTACATTATCATTGTGCTATTTATACTGAGATCAGTATCCATTTTAATCAGCCTTCACAACGGCTTGTAACTGCCCCTTGATTCTCGCCCACGTCCGTATTTAATGGCTTTGAATGAGTCTTCATCTGCATTTATCTCTCTGTATCTTTGACTTTAGTCTTTGCGAGATTTTAGGCCTTGGCAATAACTGATCCATAACGTTTTTAGCAAAGCTGGCCTTCCATATCCGGAGGTCCTAAGCTGGCCTTCCATAGCTGGAGAGCTCTAGCTGGAGAATCCTAGCTGCAACAATCATTTAACCTATATCTTAGGCTATTATTGAGTCATAGGTTGACCTGTTCCAAGCTGGTGACCGATAGCTGGAAGCTGGAAGCTGGTAGCTGGTAGCTGCAAGCTGCAACCTGGAAGCTGGGAGCTGAAAGCTAGAAGCTTACATCTAGTAGCTAGTAGTAGCTAGCTGGAAGCTAATACTCGGAAGCTATAGCTAGAACCTATTATCGTGGAACCTGCGAACCTGCAGAACTAGCTTAAGAAAATCTGGACATAACAGTAGCTATCAGCAATACATGATAGCTAGACTTCCAAGATTACACCTGCTAAGGGTTATACACCAAGATATCTGGGCCCATACACAAGACATTGGCTCCAAAAACGCCACGTAACATACCAACAGCTAGCATGTCATACTAAAGCTATAAGTGCATATATATATATATATATATATATATATATATGTATACCAAAAGACCAACATGTTAAGAGAATCAATCAAAGCATCCAAAAGACGCACCGGTCCCATGACTGATGGTAAAAGACAATTCTGGATACCTATATTGTTTGACGAAAGCAAAGACTAATTGTTAAAGAAATTATAATTAGGTAGCTAAATTCCTAGCTGCCAAAATAGTGGTTTATCTCTAGAATTTTTATCTTTTACGCATAAAAGGATATACTAATGTTATTTCGAAATTATATCTTTGGTCATACAGAATCTCATTATGATAACTTGCAGCTTTACTACACAGGGCGAGAAGTGAAAGCTACAAGTTAGGGGCAATTTTCATGTCCTAAAAATGTACATAGCTATATGTGAAGGTTGAAAGATTATTGCAGCTAGGGCTCCCCAGCTTAGATTCTCCAGCTATGGAAGGCCAGCTTAGATCCCCCAGCTACGAAGTCCCAGCTTCATTGACATGTCAGAGATCAGTTAAGGCTAAAGCCTAAGATCATGGGAGACCAAGTCCAACTGCAGTAGAAGTAAACATGCGAAGACTTATTCCAAGCCACTAACAACGGACTTAGGCGAAGATCTAGGAAGCAGTTACAAGCCGTTGATGAAGCTATTTCAATAGGTTACATATCTTAGTATAAATAGGAGAATAAACATGTAATTTAGCTACACAAGCTTTGCGCATTTTACAATTACATTCTAAAGGAAAACATTGTTCTTAGCATATGATTGACATTGAGATATAAGATACTAGGGCTTTAACTGTGATTATAGTGGATAGGTGGACTCAAAGCCACCCGCTATTTTTTCCCTTATTTCTAGGGTTTTCCGATCACCATCTTTGGTGTCTCTCTCTCTCTTTCTTTGCTTTCTTTTTTCTTCATAGCTGCATTCATTCACATCTAGCTACCTTGCCACCTTCTAGTTGTAGGTTCCAGCTTAGTTTTCTCATGTGCGAAATTTAGCATAAACAGCAGAGAAAAGCAGAAGGAAGCAAAAAGAGAAGTGGACCGACTAAGGTCCTAAGAGAAATACAACAGCTACAATAATCTCAGCTTACCTAGAGCTGAGATATTTCTGTCTAACAAAGATGACAGCAAGTGGCACAGACCACCCCTCACAATAAAGAGGAGCCTGGGGCCAAACATGGCAGAGTTATGTGCTTTCCATGAGGCCCAAGGCTACAGCACCGAGAACTGCATCAACCTGAAAAATGACCTTGAGGACCTGATAAGAAGAGGATACTTCAGAGAATACCTCGTATGGAATTAGGGAATAAAGAGAGAGCAACCAAACGAGGGAAAGAAACCTCAAAATAAACAAGCCGAGATCAAAGAAGGGAAGAAGAAAATGATCTACGTCATATTTGGCAGCTCAAACTCAATGGGAGGGAGAGGGCCCATCTAAGACAGCTCACTCACCCCAACCTTTACTCTATTGACCAAGTAGAGCATAGTCGTGATCTGCCAAACATGACATTCACAGCCGAAGACTGCAAAGGCGTGAGTTTCCCCACTCTGACCCGCTAGTAGTTACTCTGGAGATCTGCAACATAGATGTCGGAAGGATATTGTTAGATGGCGGAAGCGCCATAAACATTCTGTACAAGGAAACCTTCGAAAAGATGGAGTGGTACAGGTCATTGCTGAAAAGAGGAGGGACCCCTATTATTGGTTTCACTGGAAACTCTATCATCCCAGAGGGAAAAGTACATCTGGCTGTGACTGCAGAAGACCAGAGTGGGGTTAGTTTGACAGTGATGCAGGAATTCCTAGTAGTAGATCACCCATACCATACAACGCTCTGATGGGGAGGAAATTTTTGGAAGCAGTACAAGGTATCCCCTCCACCCATCACCAGACCATGCTTTTCCTTAGCAAATCTGGCGATGTAGGCAGGCTGAGAGAAAACCAGAAGGCAGCCAGGTCCTACAATCTGACTGCCCTGTAAAAAGATAAAATGCCTCCTCCCCCTAACCACTCTGAGTCTAGGAGGAAGAGAAGAAAAGAAAAGAAGGAACACAAAAAAGTTCAGGCTGAAGAAGCCAAGATGGACAAGGCTCAAGAAGCCGGGAAGAAAGAAAGGAACGAAAAGGCTGAAAAAGCCGAGAAGAAACAGAAAACGACAGAAACATTAACTGTCAACGAGGCTGATGCCCGGCTGGAGACCGATTACGAGAACAGAAAGCCCAAGCCCGGGGAAGAGACTGAAGAGGTTCTCCTGGGGCCAGAAGAGGGCAGAGCATTGGGAATAGGCATGGATCTGGACCCAGAAACCAGAGTGAACTTAACCAGTCTGCTGAAGGAGAATGCAGACGTATTTGCCTTCTCAGCTGCTGAAATGTCAGGGGTAGATCCAGCCACCATCAACCACAAGCTAAACACTACTGCAGGACACAGACCTGTGAAGCAGAAGAGAAGGCACTACTCAGCTGAAAAAAAACAAAGGCATTGAGGAAGAAGTACCGAAATTGCCAGAAGCACGTTTCGTTGAACCTTGCAAATACCCAGAATGGATGACTAACGTGGTTATGGTGAAAAAGGAAAACGGACGTTGGAGAATGTGTGTGGATTTCACATACCTCAACAAGGCCTGTCCAAAAGAGTGATATCCATTGCCAAGAATCGATCACCTGGTAGACTCCACTACTGGTCACGCTCTGCTCAGCTTCATTGACACCTTTAGTGGGTACAATCAGATTTTCATGGACCCTGCGGGCAAAGAAAAAACAGCATTCATCACCCCGGATTGGGGTTTTCTTCAATATCACGATGTCGTTTGGACTGAAAAATGCAGTAGCCACTTATCAGAGGCCGATGGATCAGGTCTTCGCAGGGCATAAGGGAAGGAACCTTGAGGTGTATGTTGATGACATCATCACCATGAGTAAAACAGAGGCAGATCACATAGCAGACCTCAAGGAGACCTTTGTCAACCTACGAAGGCACAATATGAAACTCAATCCAAAGAAATGCGTGTTCAGAGTACGGTCAGAAAAATTCCTAGGCTACATGGTCAGCGAGAGAGGGATCGATGCGAATCCCGATAAAATACAAGCAGTTATAGATCTTCCAGAGACGAAGAGTATCAGGGATATACAAAGGCTGACAGGCAGAATGACGACCATGTCCAGGTTCATAGCCCAATCAGCCGAGAAAGCCCTCCCATTCTTCAAGATTCTGAAAGGAAACAAGGAGTTCAAATGGGAGGCAGAGCAAAAAGAAGCATTTGAGAGATTGAAAACACATCTGTCCGGTCTGCCAACTCTGGCCATACCAAAGACAGGAGAGACACTCTATTTATACATTGCAGTCACAGCAGCAACTGTGAGTGTGGTTTGGTTGAAGGAAGAGAATAAGAAACAACAGCCAATATACTTCGTGAGCCACACGCTCACTGGCGTAGAGACACGGTACCCCTTGATTGAAAGGGTTGCCTACGCTGTAATGCTAGCCACCAGAAAGCTTAGGCCATACTTCGATGTACATCCTGTCATAATGTTGACGAATATGCCCTTAAAGAAAGCTATGGAGAAATTCAACAAATCGGGGAGGATCATGAACTGGGAATTGGAGTTGACGGGCTTCGGAATAAAGTTTGCCCCACGCACTGCCATCAAAGCATAGGCTCTGGCATATTTTCTTATAGAATGCTCCTACCAAGAAACCACTATAGAGCCCAAAACATGGGAAGTCTTCACGGATGGGTCTGCGACCATTAATGGCTCAGGGGCAGGGGTGGTCATCAGAACTCTCGAGGGGAAAATCATTGAGTACGCCCTGAAATTCTAGTTCTCTGCCACCACCAATGAGTCCGAGTACGAAGCATTAGCCATCATTGTTGGGTTATAGCTCTACCAGACCCTAGAAGCCAAAGACATTCACTTGAAAATTGACTCTCAATTGGTAACCGATCAAGTCAAGGGGGAGTATGAGGCTAAGGAGCCCACAATGCAGAGCCATCTAGCCATAATGAGGGCCTTAATTGATAAATTTGCAAGCTTCGAGATAGAGCAAGTCCCAAGAGCGTAGAACGCCCAAGCGGATGCACTATCAAAGCTGGGAAGCAGCAATCTGCAGGAGTTGAACAGGTCTGTTCTGGTAAAGGTCAGACCCACTAGCGCAATATGCGAAGATGCCGAGCATGTTCTTGAATTGGGCGACATGTCAGAATGGATTAAAGAGATCGTGATGTACAAGCAGAACGTGACATTACCTGAGAGCAGAATGAAAGCCAAGAAACTAAAGCCGACAACATGTCGATACTGCCTTATTGGGAAAGAGCTATATAGGAAGTCTTTCTCTCTGCTCCTACTCAAATTTATAGGGCAGAGAGATGTAGAGTACATACTGAGAGAGATCCACGAAGGACTCTGTGGACATCACATCGGACGCAGAGCCCTAGCCCATAAAGCTCTTAGAGCAGGATACTATTGGCCTACAATAAAGGCAGACTCAGAGGCTCTGGTGAAGAAGTGTGACAACTGTTATACCATGAAAAATTACGCAGCTACATGTGCAGGTTAAATAAATATTACAGCTATGATCTCCCAGCTAGGACCTTTAGCTAAGGAATTCCCGCTTAAGTCTGCCAGCTACGAAGGACCAGCTAGTACCTCCCAGCTAAGGAACTCAGCTCTGTTAGAAGCGTTATGAATCAACAAATGCCAAAGCCTAAAATCTCGCAGAGAATAAAGTTAAAAGATACAGGGAGATAAATACGAATGAAGATTGTATTCAATAACATTGATTGCAGATATGAACGAAGATTCAAGGACGGTTATAAGCCGTTGCTGAGGCTGGTTCAAACGGACATTTCTTCTTAGTATATATATAGCTCAATGATTGTATAGAAGACATAAGCTTTTACGCACTTAGCATTTACATTCTGAGATTGAAACATTGTTCTTAAGCTTACGAATTATTTTGATACGAAAACACTAGGGCTGTAACCAAGATTATAGTGGATTGGTGAACTCAAAGCCACCCGCGGTCTTTCCTTTATTCCATGGGTTTCCGCGTCACCATCCCTGGTGTCTCTTTATTCTTTTTGTTCTTGCTTTCTTTGTTCGTCCTAGCTGTGTCCAGCAGCATGCAGCTACTAAGCTGCACTCTAGCTGTAGCTCCCAGCTTAGTTTTGCCTTAAGTAGAATTTAGCATAAACATTTTGGCGCCTACACCTAGATATCACATCTAATCTTTCATCATCAATTTCTTCTCAAAACACTTAATTCAAAATGGCTGAATTCACTCCTGAGCAAATGAAAGCTGCCCTTGAATCCCTCCGGGAGGCTCAATCAGAGTCCAATAAAATCATGGAAAACTTGCAAAAAGAACTGGAATCAGTTAAGAGTAACGCCAAATGATCTTCACGACGACGCACTAGCATGTCACCTCGTATCTGGAAGCTGACTGATTCAGAGGCTAGTGCTGATGACGAAGCTGAGGACACTCCAGAAAATCCCGACCTAGAAGAGACAGATCCCACAACTACGTAGCTAGCTCTCCTTGAATCCCAGAACAGGAAGATGATGCGGATGCTAGCTGAGATGCTAGGAGCACCTACACCTGTACCTGAGGAGACCCCTGATGGCTACACCAAGTTAGCATTCGTGGAAGAGATAGCTAGAGCCATGATTCCAAAGAAGCTGCATCTGGCCCCATTTTGCAAGCTGGATGATGGAACCACAAATCCATATGACCATGTGAACCAGTACAAGCAAAAAATGTGGACTCTACCTATCCCAGAAGGACTTCTTGAAGCTACAATGTGCAAATCCTTTGGAGCCACCTTCGGTGGACCTGCCCTGCAATTGCTCATCACCCTCAGGGCTGGTACTATCCCTAATTTTTCTATTCTCATTAACAAATTTTACCAGCAATTTGCTAGCAGCAGGGTGCTGGAGAAACATACCGGCGACCTATACCGCATTATCCAAAAGACAGGTGAAGTTGTACGCCAATACCTGGACAGATTTAACAGGGAAATGATTTCTGTTAAGAACCTGGATATCCCGACAGCTATCGAAGCATTCCGAAGAGGTTTGATCCCTAAGTCCCGCTTATATTATGAACTAACCAGGTATCCATGCAGTATCTTTGAAGAAGTCAGGGCTAGAGCTATGGCTGAAATCCGCGTGGAAGAGGATGATGCATCCAGGTACGGAGGAGAATCCAGCTACGATAGGATGACTCAGAACAACAACAACAATAATAACAACACGAGGAATGATTGGCGCAATCAACCATACCAAAAGCGTGATCAAACTAGCAGCATGGCTAGGGAAGCCCCTCGCAGGTCCAGTAATACAGATTTCCCTCCTTTGTCTTCCTATTGCTTTAACGTTGATGCAGGAGGTGTAGTGAACGCCCTGGAGAAGCTAGGTTCAGCATCTAGGTGGCCCAAGAAGACCGACAAACTTGATGGTCAAAAAGACGCCTCCTAGTGGTGCAACTACCATGGTGACCATGGTCATCGAACCGAATAATGCAAGACCCTCAGAAAGGAAGTCGCTTGGCTGCTGAAAAAGGGCTACCTGGAACATCTCATGGGGAAAAAGGGTCAGAAGGATGAACCTAGAAAGGACAATAACTGCAAGCCAGCTGGGCCCCCACCTGATCCAACCCATGACAAGGTAGTCAATTTTATCTCAGGAGGTTCATAAATTTGAGGACTAACCTATTCTGCAGCTAAGCGATTCGCGAGAGAAGGTTCCAAAGAAGCTCCTATCCAGCACAGAAGCAAGGAGGAACGAGAGCTGCGAAGCATGACCATCAGCTTCGAGGAAGCTGAGGAAGCTGATCATCATGATGGGATGGTCATATCCCTCACCATCAGCAACTGCCTAATCAAGAGAGTGTTGGTGGACAACGGTAGCTCAACTAATATCATATTCAAGAATGCTATACAAAGCATGGGCCTACGTGATGAGGATATAATCAAGAAGTCAACAATCATGTACGGTTTCAGTGGAGAACCTACGCTCACCATCGGTGAAATCACACTCCCCGCCTATGCCAAAGGAGTCAACTTGCAAACCAGGTTTAGTGTTGTAGATTGTCCTTCAGCTTACAATATTATTATGGGAACACCTTGGATTCACAGGATCAAAGTTGTACCATCCACCTACCACCAAACCATCAAGTTCCCCACCAAATGGGGAGTGCAAGAGATCAAGGGGGATAGGAAGGTAGCTAGAGAATGCTACAACATCTCCCTCAAACCGAAGAAGGAGGAGATCTAGTAATTACAGCAACATCCAGCACCCAGCAACCCCGACAAACATGACATTGAAGAAGTGGTGTTGGATCCTGCTAAGCCAGAACAGACAGTTTAGGTTGGAGCATCCCTACCACTAGAGGAAAAAGCCAGGATCATTGAGTTCCTCAAAAACAACATCACCTGCTTTGCGTGGACGCGTGAAGACATGGTTGGAATTGACCCTTCGATCTGCACTCACAAGCTGAACGTGGATCCAAACCACAAACCTATCAAACAGAGGAGAAGGAAATTTGCACCTGAGCGTAACCTGATCATCAATGAGGAGGTAGAGAAGCTGCTCCAAGCAGGTAAGATTAGGGAGGTCAAATATCCTGACTGGCTAGCTAATGTGGTTGTGGTAGGAAAGAAGAATGGCGAGTCTGCATAGATTTCATAAATTTAAACAAAGCCTGCCCCAAGGATCCATTCCCCTACCTCACATAGATGCCTTGGTGGATGCTACAGCAGGGCATGAAAGACTCACATTCCTAGATGCTTATTCAGGATACAACCAGATTCTGATGGACCCAGAAGACCAAGAAAAACAGCTTTCATGACTGAAAGAGGTATCTATTGCTATAAAGTCATGCCATTTGGTCTTAAGAATGCAGGTGCCACCTACCAGCGCCTAGTCAACAAGATGTTTGAAAAGCAGCTAGGGGACACGATGGAGTTTTACATCAATGATATGATGGTAAAGTCCAAGCAAGCTGGAGATCATGTGTCTCACCTGCAGGATACCTTCGATGTGTTGAAAAAATACAACATAAAGCTGAATCCAACAAAATGTTCGTACGGGGTACCAGCTGGTAAGTTCCTAGGTTACATAGTTATGCAAAGAGGAATCGAAGCTATCCCGGACCAGATCAGAGCACTTATCAACATCCAATCACCCAAAAACCTGAAAGAAGTCCAGAAGTTGATAGGAAGAGTTGCAGCGCTCAATCGTTTTATTTCTAGATCATCAGATAAGTGTCATCTTTTCTATCATGTACTTAAGAAAAATAAAGGTTTTGATTGGACCGCAGAACACGAAGTTGCTTTACAGCAACTCAAAGCTTATCTAGCTACTCCACCCATACTTTCCAAGCCAAAGCAAGGAGAGACTTTACAGCTTTATCTAGTTGTAAGTAACACGGCTGTTAGTGCTAGGGAAGCTGACAGCCAGCAGCTACCAGTATACTATGTCAGTAAGTCTTTGATTGATGTAGAAACCAGGTACACATCTTTAGAAAAATTGATATTAGCTCTGTATACAGCTTCCAGGAAACTCCGACATTATTTCGAGGCTTATCCTATATTTGTTATGACTAACTATCCCATAAAAGTTGAGCTCCGCACAAGAATATACTGGCAGGATGAGCAAATGGGTTGTATCCCTAAGTGCCTATGACATCAGGTACCAACCCGGAACGGCTATAAACACAAGCCCTAGCTGACTTTGTGGCTGACTTTAGTCCTAACCTAGATGCCTCAGCAGATGAGGAAGTACAACAGATTAACCAAGTAACACCTACAGGTAGATGGAAATTGTTTGTGGATGGCTCCTCCAATTTTAGAAGAGCTGGGCTAGGTATAGTCCTAAAGTCGCCACAAGGGGACATGATAGTAAGATCTATTTGTTGTGATTTTAAAGCTACTAACAACAAAGCCGAGTATGAGGCTTTGATTGCAGGTATGACAGTGGCTCATGACCTAGGGGCAACCAGGTTGCAGGTATATAGTGACTCCTTGTTGATCGTTAGCCAAGTAAAAGGTGAGTACGCAGCAAAGACTCGAAGATGACCCATTACTTGGAGCTGGTCAAATTGAAGATATTTCTCTTTCAAGAGTTCACCATACAACAAATACCAAGGGACCAGAATACTAAAGCTGACGCACTAGCTAACCTAGGCTCTGCACTTAGGAAATGAGCTTCAGCAATATTCCCATCACTCACTTAGCTGAGCCAGCTGCCAACAAGGAGGTGAGCAATGTGTTTAGCATTGGTGGTGGAGCAGGTACTGATAGCTGGACAAAGGCGCTGTTGGATTACCTAGAAAGGGACATACTACCAGACGATAAGCTGGAATCAAGAAAGCTACGCATGAGAGCCAAACGGTACCAGGTGATAGCTGGAGTCCTATTCAAACATGCAGATAAGCAGGACATGCTGCAAAGGTGTTTAGAAAAGGAGCAGTGGGAACCTACCCTCAAAGAATTTCACGAGGGAGAGTGTGGTTCACAGGAAGGAGCTTATCTAACAAAATCTTATCCTATGGATATTATTGGCCAACATTGCGTAAAGATGCCAAGAGGTACGTAACTAAATGTGATAGTTGCCAAAAGCATGGAGGTATGGTATATAAGCCCTCAGAACCATTACACCCCACCTTAACACCCTGGCCGTTCATGAGGTGGGGCATGGACATAGTAGGGAAGCTGCCAGTTGCATTCCAACAGGTAAGGGATAAGGAGGTGATTACTTTTATACATACTAACATTATTTGCAGGTTTGGGGTACCTAGTGAATTTGTATGTGACAATGGGTTACAGTTTATAAGTGATAAAACACGACAATTTTGTCACGAATGGAACATCAACCTGGTAACATCAACACCCAGGTACCCACAAGTTAATGGACAAGCTGAGTCCAGCAATAACGTAATCATCAATGGCAAAGGTAAGTGGGTAGAGGAACTGCTTAGAGTCCTCTGGGCCAACAGAACAACACTTAGGGGAGCAACAAGGAAAACCCCCTTCTCATTAGTTTATGGATGTGAAGCTGTGTTGCCAGCTGAAGTAGCCATACCAACTGCCAGGTATGGGCTCTTAACCCCTGAGTTAAATGATTCTGAGCTGTCTCATGATTTAGATACCATCGAAGAACTACGAGACAGTCCACTAGTTAGAATGGCAACACAGCAACAGATTGTAGCTCGCTGCTTCAACAAAAACGTGAAAGCCAAAGTTTTCAAGAAAGGAGACTGGGTGTTGAGAAAAGTCTTCCAGAATACCCAAGAGCTAAATGCAGGAAAGCTGGGCGTCAGCTGGGAAGGCCCCTACCTGATTGAACAGGTAGTGGGTAAAGGAGCATATCACCTAGCTACAGCAGAAGGGAAAGTTGTAGCCAGAAGTTGGAACGCGTCACATCTGAAACTTTACCATTTCTTGAAAACTAGATACATGGCTAAAAACCAAGTTGTCAATTAAAGTGACTCAAATGACCAACGAGGCAATTACACCAGTTAGGAAAAATTGCTGGGCAAAGTCAAGGAAAGCCAAGCTAGGCTCTCCTCCACCTTGCTCTTTCTATCTATAAGGAATTCCTAGAATCCTTAGCCAACGGCTGTCTTGGCATAATCAACACAAGTAGGTACAGCAAGACTAGCTGCAGGTTGGAACATTACCCAGCCTCCTAAGCGATCTAAAGACGCAAGTAGACATAGACGCCTTGGAAAGAAGCTATCAAAGAACTAAGCTACCAAGGTTGCATCAGCTAAGGTCTATACGCCTAGGTAACTGGGCCCATCACACAAGACATTGGCATCAAGAACGTCAGGTAAAAACATAAAGCAGCTAGCTCATTATACTAAAGTTCTAAAGATGCATATATGTACCAAAAGTTAACATGTTCAAAAACACACCAGCCCCTTAACTGGTGGTAAAAAGCATCCAAAGGCAAATTAAAAATTGTTTGACAAGAAGGAAAAGAAATATGTTTGAAGAAATTAAACTAGCTACATCCTTAGCTAGCAAGCTGGTCAGCTGTTGGCATTTGCTCTGGCACCTCAGAAGCTGGGACGGAACTACTGGAAGGCTCAGTTGTAGCAGGGCATCAGCTACGGCCTTAGCTGAAGAATCAACAGGATCCTTAACTGAAGATTCAGCCGTGGAAGCTTCCTGCCTGGGAGGGTTAAGGCCCAAAGCCACAGCCTTAAGGTCTGCAATGCTTCCCATAGTAGCTAGGAAAGCGTCAGTATACTTGTGCATCTCCTTGTTCTCCAAAGTTCCAAACAGCATCAGGTACGCCACCTTGGCAGGTTCAACAATTTGAACTTCTGCCATCTTATCTAAGTGAAGCTCCATCTGATGTGCCAGCTGAGCACTCATAATGTCTTTCTCTCCAACCACCTCTGCTAGCTTCATAGCAGCTACCTTGGCTTCCTCCCTAGCAGCAACAATCTCAGCTTCCGCTGAAGCTGCAAAAAGCTTATTCGCCTCTCTCTCCTTCTCTAGAAGCAGCGTTTCAGCTTGCGTTGCTCCTCGGCATGAGCCCGTTCTTTCATTGCCTTTCTTAGCTCCTCCTTCAAGCTAGCAACCTCAGCTTAAGAAACCTTGAGCTGAGCAGACACCGTAGCAGCAGCTCTTAAGCTGGAACGTGCTGCTAGGCAGTTTTGGAGAGCCTAGCACAAAGATGTTAAAGTATAAGAAAAGTGGAAAGCAAAAATGAGAGGAGCTAAAAGACTAAGACATAGTAAAAACTATACCTGGAGAGAGTACGCACAAAGATGTTAAAGTATAAGAAAAGTGGAAAGCAAAAAATGAGAGGAGCTAAAAGACTAAGACATAGTAAAAATTGTACCTGGAGAGAGTACTGGACTGCATGGTTCACCATCACCTCAGGATCCTGGAACCTGAGGCGTTTGGTCGCAGCAGGGAAGAACAGCTTATCCGCATGTGGCCAGGTGCCATTGCTTATCCCATCTTCAGACAGAAAGTCTTCATGCATAATTAGGTTAACTGTTGATGAACTAGGGGCAGGTGGATCTAGGTCCAGCTTGGTTATAGGAGGAGGCATACAAGGAGCTGTAGTAGCAGTCTTAGCAGGGGTCGCAGGTTTAGATTGGGTAGAAGAAGTAGGTACTTCCATCCTCTTCCTTTTCAGCCGAGCCAAAGCATCAGCTTGAGACAGAGTGCTACCTTTGACTGCGCAACGAAATAAGAAAAAATTACACGCTTTTTCTAGAAAAACCCTAAAATAAACTAGTTGGAGGGTTAGGTTACCTGAAGTCATGGAGTTGTTCCCTGAGGTAGCAGGGGTTAAAGAAGAAACAAGGTAGCTTTGAAGGGAGGAGTGTAGGTTATTTTATCTAGGGAGATGTTGAGAAAGACCTTCGCCCTATCGTCCCTGTCCTCAAGACTTTCCCCAGCTTCAGCAGAACCTATAAAAAGACAGGGTTAAGAACCACAGTTAATAAAATACTCAAGGGAAAAAGGAAAAATGCAGTAAAAATACCTCCAGCAGGCCAGCCAGAGGGTAGGAAAGCCCCAGCTTCGGCAAGGGAATCCTTGGCAACAAAGAAAAGCGGTCTTCCAGAAAGACTCCGAAGCACCAGTCCCTTCCACAGGACTAGGGTATTTTGGTTTTTGCTTCAAAGTGACTTTGTTAGGGTTTATAATCTTAAGACTATAGATGGTGAGGAGGTCTTCTAGGGCAAAGGTTGGGCTCCAATCCTTAGTAGCTGACTCAATTGTAAAAAAATCTTCCTGAAACCCGGCATTAGCTGACCAGGAGAAAAATTTAAAACCTCTATAAAAGAACGAATCAGGGTGTGAACTCAAAGATATACCCTAACAGAAAAGGGTACTCGTAAAAGCCAATAAGGTTATCTGCAGTTTTTTCCGGCCTATCTAACTCCTCCGAAACTATAAACTCTGTGCTTTTCGAAAACCCTCCTCTAATTCTAACATTTTCTATGTCCTCCCAAGTAATGCTAGAAGCAAAATCGTCTCTCGCTTTACCCATAGATGTAGTTTTTGGAGAAAAAACTTTCTTCCTAGCTGATTGCTTGATAGGCATGCAGAGAGACAAAAAGGAGAAGGAGGAAGAGAGGGAAAGGAAACTTACCAAAGGAAAAGGAGGAATAAACGGAAGTAAATCTTTCAGAATTCTCTTTGGTTTTAAGCCATTCTAACAAAAAACGGCTAGTATTTATTGCTTGGCTTAAATGAACTAAAGTAATGATTAGCCTTGATCTTTAAAGATAAACATGCTTCATTTAATCTTTTTTTGCCTCTTGAGTTTCTATCTTTTATGATAGACGTTATATTGAAATTTTATCTTAAAATCATAACTTGCAGCTTTACTACGCAAGGCCAGCAGTACAAGCTACAAGTTAGGGGCAATTGTTATACCATGAAAAATTACGCAGCTACATGTGCAGGTTAGATAAATATTACAGCTATGATCTCCCAGCTAGGACCTCCAGCTAAGGAATTCCAGCTTAAGTCTGCCAGCTACAAAGGACCAGCTAGTACCTCCCAGTTAAGGAACTCAGCTCTGTTAGAAGCGTTATGAATCAACAAATGCCAAAGCCTAAAATCTCGCAGAGAATAAAGTCAAAAGATATAGGGAGATAAATGCGAATGAAGATTGTATTCAATGACATTGATTGCAGATATGAATGAAGATTCAAGGACGGTTACAAGCCGTTGTTGAGGCTGGTTCAAACGGACATTTCTTCTTAGTATATATATAGCTCAATGATAGTATAGAAGACATAAGCTTTTATGCACTTAGCATTTACATTCTGAGATTGAAACATTGTTCTTAAGCTTACGAATTATTTTGATACGAAAACACTAGGGTTGTAACCAAGATTATAGTGGATTGGTGGACTCAAAGCCACCCGCGGTTTTTCCCATATTCCACGGGTTTCCGCGTCACCATCCCTGGTGTCTCTTTCTTCTTTCTGTTCTTGCTTTCTTTGTTCGTCCTAGCTGTGTCCAGCAGCATCCAGCTACTAAGCTGCACTCTAGCTGTAGCTCCCAGCTTAGTTTTACCTTAAGCAGAATTTAGCATAAACAACAGCTTCTAGTGGTTCGCCCCAAATATCAAGCTGTCCGCCAATGATCTCATGCCCATCTACAACCCTATCCCTTTTGCTCAATGGGGACTGGATATCTTGGGACCCTTTACAACGACACAATATCAGACGAGGTGGCTCATAGTGGGGGTGGATTACTTCACCAAGTGGATAGAATCAGAAGCCCTATCCACTATCACAGAGGGAGGAGTCAGAAAGTTCCTTTGGTAGAGCATCATCACAAGGTGCGGGATCCTTAAAGCTTTTGTGTTTGACCACGGACGGCAGTTTTACAACATGTCGCTCTCAGAATGGCTGGGATAATTTGGGATCAAGTACGCATTATCTTCAATCTGCAATCCTAAGTGCAATGGCCAAGCTGAAGCATCCAACAAGCAGATCTTGATAGGGCTACAGAAGAAGCTGGAAGAGCAGAAGAGCAAGCCGGAAGAGATGTCTAACACTCTATGGTCAATCAGAACCACTGTCAAGGAGTCAACTAGGTAGACTCCTTTTCATCTTGTATCCGGCTCTAAGGCTGTTATGCCAGTTGAGATTGGGTCTGAGAGTGTGAGGATCAGCTTATTTGACCCAGACATGAATGACGAAGCTCTCAAAACCAATCTAGATATGTTGGATGAGCTCAGAAATGAAGCTAGATTCAGAATGGGGGACCTGGTACTCAGAAACGCAGCAGTTGTGCAGAAAGATAAAATCCAGGGGAAGCTACCTGCCAAATAGGAAGGGCCTTATCAGGTCAGTGAAGAGTTGTACCCTAGAACATACAGACTAAAGAAAATGGATGGGAGTGAGCTGAAAAGCAATTGGAATGCCCAAATATTGAAGAAATACTTTGTGTAAATCTAATTGTACCAAACAAGTTCATGAATGAAAGGCCTTTGAGCCACCCCTTTTGAGCTACACATTTCTCATATTGAATAAAACCCTAATACCCTTTCAGACTAAATACAACACCAAAAATAATAACTGCTGGCAGACTAGGAGGGAGAAGAGCCCCCAGTCTGACAAAGTAGGACAGGGTCTGAGCAGAACAGAGGCTGAAGAGACCCGCTGAGCACAGAACTTCCCACACCAAAAGGGAACCGACCGTAAGATAAAGCACTTATCAGAGCCCCAAGGACAAAAGAGTGAATCGGTTGTTGGCTCGACTTAGCAACATCAAAGACTTCTATCCCCAAGCTCTGCAGGGCTAAGGGCCCAAAAACAGCAAGGATAAATAGGCATCCCAAAAGAAAGGCGCTGGCAGAATGCATAAATAGGTAGAGTCCTTAGAAGCCTCAAGGCCACCGCGACTTAGTGCGTCAAAATACCTTTGGATCGCTTTGCTCACCGATGTCCACGATGGTAGGTGGAGCAGAGCTAACAAATAAAAGGCCGCTAAGGTCAAAAGCCAATATCCAAAAAGCACACATAGAAAGCAGCCGACCGTGCACCCCATCTGATCAGGTCCGCCTGATCTTGCCAAGGCAGAATAGAAAGACCGTGAAAGAAAGGGGAGTTCATGGTAAGAACCAGAAAATATGCCCTCTAGAATTGGCAAAGTGATACAGCGCAGACACATATCTTATATGGCACTCCGCCAACTCAAGGTAGAATGATGATACTTGAAAGTATTGATAGTTGACATTGGGCTAAGCCTTACAAGGTCAGAGCGAAAATACTTAGCGAAATAAAAGTGGGGAAACATACAAGTCAAGGTACAAAACGACAAATAAGCACTACTACTTTTAAGAGCTAATGTAACCCTTAATTTGCAACGTTTTTACAAAACCGTTGCAATAGAGTATCTAATGCAACAGTTTTTTATAATAGTAAGCGTTGCAATAGGATAGTACATGTTGCCTTTTTTCAGTTATTGCAACGCTTTTGACAAAAGCGTTGCATTTGATATATTGATAGCCAAATTAATTATTCAAGTTTTAACGCGCAAAATATTAATGATGTTGTGATGGCGCTTGAATTTATTTTGGGCCAAATTCAAAACCCAAAAACATTTCAACCCCCCACCCCACAAACATTCCCAAACACTTTAATCCCTCAATTGGCTCCCTCCTGCTGCTCTAGGGTTCGCTCCCGCACTTGCTCTCTCCTTTCCCAACAATAAATCCACTAATCCCAATTCCACTCATTCTAGGGTTTCTTATATCGGATAATGGATCCTCTTCTCAAGCCCTACCCCGTCGATTTCGTTTGAAAGTGAAGGAGGGGTTGGACATAAACCTCGTCGGCAACATAACGGCTGAAGGGAGGGCTGCGACCTCGAAGTTCTGGCGGAGGTGATCTCCTGCGACCTCGTCGGCACACAACGACCTGTTGTTGTTGAACTCTAAATTCAACTACCTCGAACCACCATACCTCTAAATTCTTTCTTCGGCAATGCCGTTATTGTTGTATGTTGTTGAAGGGTGGCAATATTGACTCAAGATCTCAGTCTCAGGTATCTCTCTTTCGATCTTATTATGGACGATTTTATTACTTCGTTTTCCCCCTCATTTGGTTCTCATTTTCACATAACGGCCTGCTATTGGTTTTTGGGGATGAGTTTCAGGGACTGAAGAATGGCATGAAAAGCTGAGGGGTACTAATTAAACCTTCAAAAATTTAGTCTGTTCATCTATTTCTCTTAATTTTCGATTATTTATCACCTTTTGGGCATTATTAATTACTCCTATAGTCTTATGGCAGGTAAAACCCAACCCTAACCCAAGGTACTTCAGGTGCGTTATCTTTAAAAAGATTTGATCTTCTCTTAATAGAGTAGTTCTATATTTGTTCAACCGTTGTTCAATCGTCTAATCTCTAGCTCTAAACAATAACAATGGCATGAAAAGCTGAAGATAGTAGTTTCTCAAGATTTTTTTGTTGACATCTACCACTCTTACTTAAATTCTTTATCGTCTATTGGACGAATATCTAGTCACTTGAGCCTTCCATTAGGATGATGTTGCTGAACTGTTAATTTAATTTGTAATTGAGGCCTTTGTTATTGTTTAAAACTTGGCTCAGATCATAGAGGAATCAAATCAAACGGTTAGGATCTTAAGTGGTGGTAGGTGTTCAATATACTCTACCACATAAGTAGGACTGAACCTTAAAAGTGTAAGATCATAGACAACCAAGTAAAAGAGTGCTAATTATGCATAATTATATGGTGAAAGTATCATGTTAAAAGGTTTAAACACACTAGTTAATATTGATTTTATCATTCATAAGTGGTGGTAGGTGTTCAATATACTCATAAGTGTATCACTGTGTTATATGTTGCCAACATGATATTTGTAATATACAGTCTCCCTTATGTTCTAAATGGTATACCAATTGTGCACTCGCTTTCTTCGCTATGGCTAGTAGGACTTTTTTTTCTCAAGAAGAAAGTTTAAATCAATAGGATGAAGCCTCACTACATGTTTGTTTGAAATTCAATAACATTTTTATGTTTTGAAGCCATCTGTAGGTATTTGTGAGTAGCATAGGAAGATAAATCTGCCTCAGGAATTAGGCTATGTATTTCAGGAAGTTAAGTTTATTTTTCTTTGATTTTACATTGAATACCATAGTAAATATTCCCCTGATCTATGCACCCAATTTGTCATGTATGGTCAAAGGTTTCATGGACATGCAATTGTGTCAAAAGACTAGTTAGTACTGATGGCTGAATGAGCCCAGAATTGATACCTTGTACTTTTCCTCCTCCCCTGCCTGACTTTTCCACACCCAAAGAAAGAAGAAAAAATAAATAACAGGAACTCAGCACAACTTTGGAATTGGTGATGCAATGAACTCATAATAGCCAAGTTTTTGGCCATAAGGTGATGCACAAAGAATCCAAGGAAGCATCTGCGAATGATCCTCTCTCTGTCTTCTACTAAATGCAACATTGCTTAGGTTCTGTAGTTTCACTTGAAATAGTTAGAAGTGAAAATGGATTAGGTGATTGGGTGTGATGACCTTGCAACTATTGCATGATTTTGAGTGAAGAAATGCATTAGATAAAATCTAGTTGATGCTTCTTTCAGTTGAGATAGATCTTTATTTCAAGTTTGTGTTATGTGTGAACTTTTGCTACAGGTTGATGAGCAAAAGGAAAAATTGGCAGAAGGGATTAAACTACATGCCCTTTTAACAACTGCAACTGCAACTGCAAAGCATACTATCCTTAGTGATGTCATCATGGTATGAGTTAAGATGAACCTTGTTACTCAGCCTAGCTTTGTTAGGTTCTGATTACCCATTTTTGACATATTAGCTTTATATGATATCAATACAAGTTCCATGGTAAATCAAATCACATATCTCTCTCTTTAATCTATAGTGTTTAATTTTATTAAACACCTCCTCCTATTGCTTGCTAGTCCGTTATTAAACGTGTCCGACAAGTCCATTTTTTCATGAATTAGGTATCCTTGATGCTGATGTGTTATTCTCCTCGCTGCCTGCTGGTGTTGTATTGTTTTTGTTGTTCACTTGGTGCCCACTGGTGTTGTGTTGTTCTCTTAGTGTCTAGTGTTGCTACTCCCTAGTGCTTGTGTAGTAAATAATTTTAAGATGTTATCAAGGGGTAAAATAGGAGAATAGGTTCGAAGTAAGGTGACAATAAAATATAAAGAGGAGCGTGGAATTGTAATTTTACTTGGATGGTTGAAGTCTCGTCTATGAGACTTACATGATTGAAGTCTTTGAGCAATTGGTACAAAATTGAAGTCTGAGATTTATTTTGAATTGTTATTTTTCATATTTGTCTTCGAGAGCTGATGATTATTGAATGAAATTGATTGCAGCTAGTTTAAATTACAGGTTATCATATGTTTATAATTTGGGAGTCCATTTTACAAATAAAACTCTGCCAAAATTTTGTTAGAATTTTACCTTTCCTATTCATTGATGTATGCTGCGTTACTAATTTTATTCGTAAACATTGTAGGTGATTTTGGATGAGGAGCTTGAAGACAATGCATGACGTTATGGATCCGTACTTTGTTGATCGATGTATGATGGTTGATCTTTTTATTGGCTTATATATATAGTGATTTTTGGATATTTGGAAGTTTTGATCAATCATCGGGTATTAGAGACAAGTGACTTAGGCTCGCTTTAGTTTCTATTCCAAGTTATGTTTAGACTTAGGTTAGTTTCAATTTTTTATTTTACGTGTAAGTTGGTGAAACTTAAATGTACTCGCGCGATACGGATGAAGAAATTGTGTGAATGTTTATTGAATATAATTGAGCAATATATTTATTATTGGTTGTTCACTAGTATTTGTGAAATATTGCATAGATTCTATATATGTTCGTACAATAATGCTTGTATAATAGCAGGTATATTATATAGTAGGGGGCAAATATTTCAGTACACAAGAAACGTTGTTTTTGCTTCTCCTATTAAGCGTTACAACTTGAAAAACCGTTGCTTTTGTAATGTGAAAATAAGCGTTGCAATTGTCTATCAAAGGCAACGCTTTAAGACCTATTGCAACGCTTTAATGAATTTTCAACCTAGCGTTGCATTTGAAGAGACAAAGCGTTGCATTTGACCAAATGCAGCGAAGGCGAATGCAGCGCTTTCAAAGCGTTGCGTTTGATCTATTGCAACGCTTATGGCCACGTAATGCAACGCTTTCAAGGGTTACATTAGCCCTTAAATGTAGTAGTGAAGCAAGCTATGGTCAGAGTGCAAAGACTTACATTTCTCAGAAAATATAGTTTTACAAAGAGGTTCTGGTCAGAGGCCAAAATAGAAACTATGAATCTATTACAACAGATAGCGACTACCTAAAAAAAGAGGGAGCAAATACGGATAGGAAACTATTGTTTGACTATTTAATTACAAATATTACATAAGTAAATTAGGGATGTCATCAAAGGGCAAAAACGGGGGACTGCAAATCAGTTCAGCACAGGCTCCCAGCTCATACACCTTAGCAGCTTAGACATGAGTCATAAGAAGATTGAGGCGAAGTGTGAGATAGCCGCCCAAGTTCCTATTGACCAGGAACGAAGCTGCCATCCCCAGCAGAGCTCCTGTCAACTTGCTTCTCAGAGTACCCTTATTCTGCAGGCAGAGAGTAGAGCAACTCCAGATCCTTGAGCTCCTGGGTAGTTGGCGGGACCATATACACACCTCTATCGTACGCCTCTTCAAAGGCATCCCAGTCAAAAGTGGGTTGGAGATGCCAGAGAACTCGGCAGACAGCGTGTTTGCAGTCGTCCCAGTACTTGGTTTTGAAGGCCTCCTCCATCCCTGCTGCCCTGGAAGCCTCTTCAGTTTGTAACTGAGCCTCCCTGTCATTCCAGACCTTGGAGAACCCAGCCTCTAGCTCAGACTCCTTGGCCTGCAGAGCCTTGGCAGTCTCTTCCTTCACCGCGACAACCTCGGCCAACCGAGTCTGCTCTGCCTCCTTGGCCGACTACTCTAACTTGGCTGAGCAGCCGTCATGGTAAGTCTGCAGAGCAGAGAACTGACCCTTAAGCTTCCCCATCTCCTTCATCGTTCTCTGCAGCTTGGCCTCGGCAGCGGAGGCCCGAGCGAAAGCCTCCTTGAGTTCAGAGGAGAGTCTCGTGTTTTTCGCCGCGACAGCCTCTGATTCCTTCAACATCCCCTGAAAATGGGAGTTGTAGGTCTTCAAAGAGTCGCACGCAGTGCTCAAACGATCCATCTTCTCTATGGCTTCATCCAGCAGATTCTGGGTCAGAGTTAAAGCTGTCAAAAGTTTACACGACACGACAACACGACACGAACCGAATACGAAATATGTGGGTTAGTGTTGAGCATTCTTGACACGTTTAAATAAACGGGTCAACACGAGTTTAACCGTTTAATAAATAGGTCGGGTTAGTGTTGTGATTTTCAACAGGAAACTGACACGGTTTTATCCGTTTAATTAAAAAACATAGATATTTATAAAATTTTAGTATGATATGAAGGTAACTAATAGAAATTTTATACTTCATTCTTTAAATTTCAATACGTGAAAAGGTTAGTGGTTAGCCAGACATGAATTCATACAATGACTGAACAATATTAGGCACGAAAAATTGATTTACAATCATAATTTTCTAAATTGTAGGGCTTAGACGGGTTAAGTGGGTTGACACGGCTAACTGTTTAATTAAACAGGTCGGGTTAGTTTCAAAGGTTTTTGACACGATTAGTTAAATAGGTCGAGTTAGTGTTGAGGGTTTCTGACACGTTTAATTTTAACACGAACACGAAGTCGACACGACACGACCTATTTGACATGTCTAGTCAGAGTCCTATCAACTTTGATGAACGCAGCCCACTGCTTGGTTGACTCTAGCTGATCCTTGAGCTGCTAGAGTTCTCGGATGTCAGTCGTCTGCCTGCCCAAGCCCAGGGCATGGCAGAACTCCCCAATAAAGGCACCGGCCCGTGCAGCCTGGACACAAAAATAGAGCAAGTCAGAACGTAATAAAACAATCAGAAGGGCTTGATCACTTTGAAAAAGCTCAAAAGCAAGATACATAACGGCAAGTACTTGTGAATAACAAGTAACTCACCAGGGGTACGTCTTAAAATGACGTAGTTTGCCGAGAACCGGCTGGCTAGCACCTTCACCCACTCGCTGGGATCGGGCAAAGACACCGACAACTGTTCTAGACCTTGAGATTCATGTCGACCGCCTGTCGATCCCCCCTGCAGAGAACCTGAACCAAGAGATAGGTCAGTAATATCAACAGAAGGGAAAGTGCCAGTACTGAGACCCGACAATGAAAAGAGTCGAGAGACTGCATCTGTGGTCCTCTGCTCTACCTCGACGTCGATGACCAAAGCATGGTCATCGGGAAGGCTAGCTTTCTTCTTCAAGGGATCCTCCTCACAGCTCTGCCCCTCAGCATGCCTCTTCTAGGAACGGGAAGAGGACAGAGGAGCAGGCACCAAAGTCGAAGCCGGCTCCCACACCAATTCTATAGAGACCTTGGGCTGGTATGCAGTCTTGGGAGGAGCTTGGGGAGGCCCAACAGCCTGAGCCCTCTTGGACCTGATCTCACGTTGAAAAAGGAACTGAAAAATGGAGATGACTCTTATTAACCACATTATCATAAAATGGTAGAAGAGAAAGACTGAATAAAGAGAGACGAGAAAATACCTACCAGACGGGCTATCTGCTCAAGGCTCAGAGCAATAGTCTGCTCTTTGAACCATGTGGGAGGAAGAGCAGACCTCATACCAGGAGGTGTAGGCCTCCGAAGAGGAGGAGAAACCAAAGTCCCCGTAGTCGGAGACGAGATGGAAGCCATCTGTTCCACCTTCTCATGCTGCAGAGGCTCCATCACCTCCTCCGTCTGAACTGTGGAGGAGACAAGCACTTCCTGCTCTGCAGGTTCTGATAGATAGAGAAATCAGGAAAAAAATCAGACACAATACATTAAAAAAGATACAAGGAATAAAAAGTTGAAGAAAGCAATGCATACCTGGGACAGCCTGACCCTCCTGGGACTGAGGACCCCCAGCCTGATCCTCCTCCATGGGCTGATGGTCCATAGTCTGACCAGCAGAAGGGGATATTTGAGCCTCCACAACTGGAGTCCCCTTAGCTGCATGCAGATCTGAAACTTAGCAAATAAAATGGGTCAGAATGATCTCTAAAAGAAGCAAAGTCAGAGCATGGTATGGTCTGCTAAAGAAATGTTACATGTCTGCACAGCCACCCTCTCTAGAGTGGATGGGAGGACTTGTTGGAGAGGTTGGACAGTTACAAGAGATCTTGACCCCAACAAATTAGCTTCAGATCCGTCAGCACTCTCCTCCTCAGCGCCGATGAGACCCGCAGACGACCTGCGGTAGTGAGTCGCCAAAGGCACCTCCTCTTCCTCGTCCTCCTCATCATCATCATCAGAGACATTAATCTCTGTGATGGCAACCGATGGGCCTCCCGCCGCCCGGACCGTTCCAGAATGCTTGTCCATCAACTCCGGGCAGGGGACCCAGAAATAGGTTTGGTCCCTGGGAGTATTAGAAATCTCCCTGACGAAGTCTGGAACCACATACGATCCGGGACTCGGCACCAGACGGTATCTACGACAGCCTGGAGACTCACTCAGGGCCAACTCATTAGGGAGAGCAGAACCCAGAGTCTCTGCAAAATAAAACAAAACAATGTTAGTATCATAGATAATGGTCTGCAGAATAGGCCAACCAACAAGATAGAGGGGCAGAGCAGAATGTGAAGCTCAGGACTCACCCAGTATGGGACGACGAACTCTCCTTCTGCATGGAGCTACAGAGATCAAGTATAACGAATGCCAGATGACATGGAAGACAGAAAAGTGAATATTCTATACAACAGAATGATAAAGTGGGCAAAAACCAAAGTTGAGAAGGAAAAGAAAGCTTACCCGTCGTGTAGGATAGGAATAGTTTCTGACACATCACATAATGATGTGGCAGCCAATACTTGGGAAGTGCCTGCTTCCCGTCAACAATACCATTCTCTGCAGTCCGGAAGTAGTAATAGGCCACCCATTCGTCCCAATTTAGGGAGTCAGCGTCCAACTACTTCAGGAAATAAGGCTTCACAGGCTGCGGAGGGCGTTGAACTAGTACGGATGCCCGGCTGCGTCGGCACCCGTACAAAAACAAAATTGTCCCTCTAGTCCTTCAGAGTGGTATCGACTGGAAAGATCGTCAAAAATTGGGTGCGGACCGCCCCCGAAAAGTAGCCAAAGGTCCCACCCTACCTCTTGAAAAACAATAGGCAGCGGAAGAGCTCCATGGTTAGAGGGAAGTCATGGCTTCGCAGACCCAGATGAACCCCAGAACCTTCTTCAGAGACTGGGGATTCACTTGGCAGAGTGCCATCCTGTACTCATAGAGAACATTCTCCAAAAACCAGTGGAGCGGGAACCTCTAACCAAACTCCAACTACTTCATATAAACAGTAGTGTACCCCTCAGACACATCTGCCAGGCTCTGAGATGATTTCGGGGTCACCACCCAAGAACCACGGAAGGGCTTGATCTTCGCGACAAGCTCAATATAGTAGACAGCATGGCTCTTGGACAAAGCTGCAGCCGCCTTCTGACTGGGGTAGGGCTTGCCCTTATTCTCATAGAGGGCAGTAAGTCGCATCTCGTCCTGGCTATACTCCCATTTGATAACGCGTAGATGAGTCTTGAACACGTAATCTTCCGGAAACCTGTTGGTGTCAGGACTCAAATCTTCCAAGCGTAACCCATCCCAAGGGTTGAAAATGGTCCATTCCTCTGGAACCATCTCATCTTTACCGCGTGGGAGGTCCAACTTTAAAAATGACGACTGAGTGTCATCCAAGCCAGCGTCGTCAGAATCAGACTCGGAAGACACCCTTGAGAGGGTCCAACTTTTGAAGTAGACACTCTACAAAACAGAAAAGAAGAAAGAAAGTACGTCAGACAAAATAATCCAACACAAAACAGTCTGGCCCCCTGACTTACAGACAGAGCTACTAGACTGGGGGGCAAGGATATGTATGGTACATATCAGACAACCAAAGATAGCCAAGAAATAGAATATTTTCTTGCAAATTTTACAGCAACCACACAACAATAAGGCAAGGCAAGCTTCATAAGAGAAACCTAGCAGAATGAATAGAGGGGATATTAAGGAAAACAACAAAGATACACAAAAAGGGCATAATAGGACAAGCAAAGCCCAAACCAAACAGCACCCAACAAAATTAGGGTTGGTACAACCAAATCAAGCAATCAATACAGTGCCCAACCGAAGAGGCAGAGCAAAGCCAAACTCAGCCGAAGAGGCAGAGCAGAGCCAAGCCCAGGGCAGGAGAACGAAAATGAAGCACACCAACATGTAAAAACGACTATGTGAATGACAATATAACACCAAAATAGGGCCAACAACATCAACAACAAAGAAAGCAAACCCTAACTTCTAAGGCACAACGAAAAGGGCATACATAAAGAGGGAAAACGAGAAATATCCATCCCTAATAATGCCATCATGCCAAACTACCAAGGAAAGCAATAAAAAAGAGAATAAAAGTCATTTCTTGCAAAAATACCTGTTCGAAAGCGGAGATAGCTAAGAGATGAAGACTCGAGCGCTGGAAAACGAACGGAAAAGTGCAACAACCTCGAAACCAAGACTAAAAACAAGAGAATCTGGAAGAAATTAGTGAAAATCACACAAAGAATTGCTATGGCAAAGTCGAATTAATAGGAAGAAGCAATAGAAACAAGCAACAAGGGATTCGAAGAGAAAGAGAGTGGAAAAAGTTTTAGAAATGGTGAAATTCACCTATAAATAGGCTAGCTACACCCATCAATAGTAATTGCTCATCATTACATTCCTTAGGAACCCCGAAAGACACATTTTTTATATTCACAATTAATGACCCTTTCTTAACACACCACCAAAATGAGCGGTAAAAAACATAATCCCTCTGAAGAAGAGGTGGAAATTCAGTAGAGGAGCATCCCACGTGTCTGCGAAGAGCAGAACGCCGGAACAGAATAATCATACCCAATGCATTGCAATTAACAAGCACTGGGCCTTGGGGGGCAAATTGTATGGGGTCTGCCTAACAGACCACCACGTTCTGCCAGAGTACGTCAGAGCGCATAGAGCAGGGAAAACCTCACCAGGCAGACCCCTCTGGGCCAGAGCTCTGGACAGTAAATCAATAGAGGCTTTATTATTTAGGCCCACTTCCAAAGGAAGCCCACTTACTCTACTAGGTCAGTCATAAGCCCATACCTCATATAAATACTCATGCCCATGCATGAGTAAGGTACGTACTATCACAAACACTCACAAAATACTTGCAACTGGTACTCATTTCTCTTAACTACAGACTTTGTGTTCATCTTTGACTACTTAGGCATCGGAGGGGCGCTCCTCGGAAACAACCCCCGAGGTCCACCTTGTTTTGCAGGTAACCACCACCACGAAGGAAGTTTGGAGGCCACGTTTTCCACAAAATACTCATCACCACACATAGTAGTTGTCCTAGACAGAAACACTTTTTCTACCATGAAAACAACTCAAAGAATGCTTTAAAACAAGATCCATTTATATTATAATTAAATGTTTATAGAACTAAATCAATGATTTCATTAATATCCCAATAAATATTTTATTAATCAGATTATAATTGTATATATGTTTATCAAATCAATTGAAAAGAGTTCGATACAGAGTATAAACATCGTATGGCATAGGCCAAATTATTACGCGGATTACGTCGAGTATGTGTGAGTCGATAACATGTTGAGTCGGTATTGGTCTATTAATTAGGATGGGATATTTGTTGTCAAATGTCAATTAATTCACAAAAGCTTTGATTTTTTAATTTTTTAATTTTTTAAATTTTAAAAATATAATCTCATTTATAAGTATGAGATTATATTAAGCTAAGAAGAATTAATGATCCTCTGGGCTGCCCTCGCACAGGGCCCCTACCCAGAGGTCCATTACAAGCCATACACTAGGTTTGTGACTTTGTATGATGATTGTTGAATTAGATTTCGAATAGAATTATGATGGATTGTATCATGCATTGCACAAGTGTGAATACTAGTATAAAGGAGGATCTTTTCAAAAGCATTGGGCACACCACTTAGGATTGTACTCCATTTGTTCTCATTTGATGTTCCCATGTGGAATGTAGTGGAAAAATAATGCAAGTTGAGGTGAATGAAAATCTTTCTAATTTTATATTTCCGTGTATAAAGTGTACTTTAGTACCTTTTTTTGCTTTTGAAAAGTAAGAGAGAGAAATAAAAGTGGGTGATTGTGAAATAAATCATTCTAAAGTGGGTCATGTAGTAAATATTTGGTTGTTGAAGGTTAATATGAGGAAATGAAAAAATTCAAGTGGGAAAGATTCAAAGTGGGAAAGAACTTTTAGAAAAATCTCAAAAGACATGGGAATATCAAATGGAAACGGAGGGAATATGTCACAAAATATGTTTAATATTATATTTTTAAATTTTCAAAAAGATAATTAGAGTTTTGGATAAATAAAAGATATAGTACAATTTAAGTCTCAATAAACTACAAGGGCTATTATAAAGTATAAACTAATCGTAAATCTCTACAACTCAAAATATTATATTTTTATACATTTAGATTCAGCTGGAAATATACTTTGAAATAACCATTTTTTTTGCTTTTGAAAAGTAGAGAGAGAAATAAAAGTGGGTGATTGTGAAATAAATCATTCTAAAGTGGGTCATATAGTAAATATTTGGTTGTTGAAGGTTAATATGAGGAAATGAAAAAATTCAAATGGAAAAGATTCAAAGTGGGAAAGAACTTTTAGAAAAATCTCAAAAGACATGGGAATATCAAATGGAAACGGAGGGAATATGTCACAAAATATGTTTAATATTATATTTTTAAATTTTCAAAAAGATAATTAGAGTTTTGGATAAATAAAAGATACAGTACAATTTAAGTCTCAATAAACTACAAGGGCTATTATAAAGTATAAACTAATCGTAAATCTCTACAACTCAAAAAATTATATTTTTATACTTTTAGATTCAGCTGGAAATATACTTTGAAATAACCATTTTTATATACTTATTTTATTATAAAGTAGGGAGCATTGGAGGCGCCATGTAGGAATACCTTATCACAAAGTATATTTTAATATGTATTTTTAGAATTTTTAAAAATATATAAGGGCTTTTGATAAGTAAGAAATAAAGTTCGAGCCTCAATTATTATAATATACTTCCTCTATTTCACAATAGATGCATCATTTGCATATTGTCTACTATTCATAGTTTAGACTTTGATTGACTTTGGTAATTTGCATTTTAGGAAAAATATAATCATGTGGGATCTTGTTAGATTCGTCTCAATGTGTATTATTTTAATATCCAATTTGCATAATTTTTACTTATTGATAATTTAAGATATTAATGTTTAAATTAGTGCATTGACAAACGTAAAAAGTACAAATAATGCATCTATTGTGAAACGGAGGAAGTATAATTTAATCTTAACTTTCAGTTATAAACCTCAAATATTGTAAATTTTTGTACCTTTAGATTCAACTCGGAATATATTTTGAAATAAAACTCATTTTGATAAATTTATCTTATTATTACATAAGGGAGCATTAGGCGTCATGTAGGATTGTCATCTCAAAAACATACTTAATAGCATATTTCAAAAAAAATATGATAAGAGATATCATATTTCTTATCGTAGATTGTCATGCTGAACTCCCGGATTTAACTTCTCTTACTGGTGCACTTCCATGTTTTTGACTCTTAATAAAATACCTGTTGTTTGAAATCATTTCCTACCATGAATGAATTATAGAATAAAGGTGCATTATTTTGTCTTCGAGCTGTTGAGGCGTACCGCATAAAATCCTAGCCTTTAGGTGTTGTACTTAGTAACCTCCCCTTTCGACATCACCCTGGGAGAAATGGTAATTCTAGTCAAAAACCACCATATAGATTGCTAAAGAAACAAACCAGGCATCTACAGTTAAAATGGATTAAATGCATTCGTCCTCAGAATCGTGCACTTCAACAAAATATGAATATCTAACAAGCAATATACCTACATCTGAACCTCTGTGTTTCCCTTAACTCAACAATAAAACCCCGACAAAATCTGGGGTGAGGCGTGATAGAAAAGCACGAGAATTGAGGAGCTTTCCTCCCGGACTAGATTCTACTGCCAAAACTGGCTCCAAGGCTAAGAATAATTGCATGAAAAACTGCTATTAGCCCCAGGAAAAGATGACCTAATCCAGATCGGCAACAAAAACGGACAGCATCTCTTACATACAAAAGTACAGAATCATAGGTACAAGAACCCCTAGAAAACACTAAGGTTGTGGATCACAATAAAGAATGATGAACTATTGAAGCATTCATTTAGCTCAGCATGCACAGCCACCTCTCTGCTCAGTTTCAGGAACTGCTTCGGGAATGCCTTGGAAGTATCTGCAGACAAGATGGGAGCAAAAGTCAAATTGGATGGTTTGGTAAAAGGTGACAGGAAAAGATTCTCATTTACTATGGATCATATGTAGTCTTTAAAAATTCAAGAAAAACAAGCTATATCCTGTTAATATTCAAGCCACAACCCAAATGTTACTAGGTCTTCATATTAATTCTTAGGCCTCAGCAGCTTATTTTTGAAGTAAAAAATGGCACGCTGACCACAACAGAGAGACTGGCATGCGTAACTATCCAGCACATCCATAGGTCCTTCAAACAAAATCTAATTTTAATGATTTTTGCTATGTGCAGATGTGCTATGTCAGAGGATGGTGGAAACGTGGAAGTATTTTAAAACCCTGGGAAACCTTTTTCAAATGTTATTATGACAGTGGAACTTTTCAGTTACTGCATGGCGCTCCAGAGGCCTTTCTTTCATACCCATTTTTAGTTGTTATTACATCTGAAATGTTTTCAGCCGGGCAAAAGACGAGGGATGAACATTTACGTGCTTCATAAGGTAGGATAACAGATAACCTTTTCAGTTTTCAATACAAATGCATTTTCAAACACTAGTACATGAACAAGAATCATGTAACTACCCTCTCCCCTGAGCAAAAGAAATGAAAAAACACACTGGAGTTTTCAATGGCATTGATTGCAGACATAAATTTGGACTTCCTTCTCCTACATCACTAAACAAGAAGAAGAATAAAATCTATAAATGGAGTTTCCATAAGCAACAAACCAGTCGTGGAATAACTTACATGTCTTGCTCACGCTCATTGGCTAATGCAGCTTTGGCAATACAAAGGAAAGCAGCATCAACATTGATATCCTCTTTAGCTGAAGTTTCGAAATAAGGTATATTGCCTCTTGAAGCACACCAGTCTCTTGCCTTTTTCTCAGAGACCTGTAATACATCAGTTAGAAATACAGAAGTCGCCAAGAGATTTACCATTAGGCTGACAGCTAATGACAAAGCTTACCACTCTACTATTTCCACCGTCTATGTCAATCTTGTTTCCCAGTAAAATAAACGGGAATGCCTTTGGTTCTGGTGGATTTGCCTACAAAAGATGTCTATTTGTATCAGAAAATACTGTTTAAGCATTCAGCAACTTAAGGTCTGAAAACACACACAAAACTGTATTTGCAGAGGCCTCATCAAAAGAGTAAACAAAGAATGCTATGAATTACATGGGAAGGGGGCGTAAATTTCAAAAATTAAATTAGCAAACACAGGGAAGCAAGAATTTTTTTGAGCCATTGTTCAGAGACTAAAAGTAATTCTTATTCTCATGGATAAAAGAAAATGAGATCTAAAAAAAAATTCTTCGGTTAGAAAAAACCTATGTTGCTTAGACTCGGACACGGGTGTCGTATCCGAGTAGGGATCCGAGGATCCGACACTCTAGAACTAAATTTTGAGGATATGGCGATGCGTTACGGTCAAAAGAGTGTCTTGACTAATTTTCTAGACACGGGTATCTGAAAAGTGTCGGGAAAAAATAATGGCTAGCCCATTTTTACAATACGTCTTATTATAAAAATATGTGCCAAAGTGGCTTATTTTTAGATAATGCCCAGCTTTTTTAAAAGAGAAGCCCAAATAATGGCTAGCCCATTTTGTACAAAATGTCTTTTTAGTTTTTAGCATTACATGTTCAAAAGAATTAAAACCCTAAAAAAAAGTCAAAAAGAAAGGAAAACAGAAGAAGGGGAGCCCACGACTCTTCAGTCGCCTAACAGAAGACCAACAACATGAGACAATCACCGGAGTTGAAGCCACCATATTGCTCGGATTTTCTCATAGAACAAAAGCCCCAATGGTAATTTATTCTAGTTTTAAGCATTTCCTTGTCAATTTACGGATCTAGGTTTTCGATTCAAACCTAAATCTGCTATTTTTCATCTTTTCCGCTTCTCTCTCTCTCTCTCGGTCCTCTTGTACCAATCGTCAACGACACTCGAAGCATAGATCCAACACTTATTCCGGTACGCGACTCGACACCTTTTCCAGGCGTGTCGCATGTCGTGTCGAGTCGACACGCGATACTTCGGCCGGTCGAGGGTGTCGAGGCAACATAGGAAAAAACAGATGGTTGATGAGGCTTCAAATAGTCTAACAGTACCCTGCACCTTGAGATTATCATAATATCATGCTCAAAACACCCTAAACAGTTCTTCAAATTTCATCTCCACAGCTTTCATTGAATAGTAATTTGTAGCTATGTAATAAACCTATACTAACCCCCAAATGCCTTTACTAAAAAGCTCTTTAAATCATTTATGCAAGTAGGAGCCATGGTAAATCTGGACATATAGATCAACCTGCGCACTAGTAATCTTATCAAAAGATGGGAATGCTCGGCTGTGTACCACAATTGGATCAAAAGATAGCTACATAGTACTAACTTGAAGTCGTAAAGTGCAAGGTTTTTTGCAACAAGCACAATTATGCATGTAACAGAATCGAAGAGAACCATGGGTCCACAGCATTTCAGGTTAGAAGAAGTTATATAGATAGACTCGGATTAAGTTTTACTTCCTCCGTTTCGCAATACTCGCAACGCTTCTTGTTTGCACACTATCCAATGCAATACTTTGGACTTTAATATCTCTAATTGTTGATAAGTAAAAATTATAAAAATTTGATATTATAATATTATGCATTAAGACGAATCAAATAAGACCTCACTTTGCTATATTTTTTCTTATACACTTAGAAAAAAATATAAAAGAAGATTGGTAGATGAATAGTGGTTACTATGCTAATGTTGCGAGTATTGCGAAACGGAGGAAGTATTACTTTAAGCTGAAATCAAATTGTTGATTTAGAGGACAGCAGCAAGAACAATCAATTTAAATATTGCATCACATCACTCCCTTCTTTGAATTTTGCACCACTTTTTGAGACTAGGCCCATGCCCTAAGTTTCATAACTCCAACCCATTTGTGTCCCCATTCTTTTAAACCCAATGACTCCACCCAGCCCATTCAAATTATAATCCAAAACTTAATCCAAAATTCTAACCAGATCAATATCAATATTGATCCTGCCCAAACTTTTTTTAGATCCAACTTCCATTTCTTGCCTCCACATTACAACTAACTACAACGTTACAAACCCAACACCCCTCATCCCACAACACCAAAACACCACCCCACGCTACTCAGAATACCAAACCACCACACCACGCCACTCAAAATTAATGCAGAATTCCAGAATCCTTCTTTCATAGTTGTGCTACCCGAGCTTGGAAGATGCCTATCCCAGGATTTTTATGTGCATGAAGGACTGCATCAAGGCCAAAGAATTCAGTGCTGCTTTATGACCCACCTTGGGGACAAGGTGGATGTTTTAGGGGCCGGTAGTGTAATGACTGGATATTAATAGGATAAGGGTAATTTTGGTAGTTTATAATAATTTAGGGACTAGGAACTTCGTAGAAGTTTTAGGGTAAACTTATCTATAAATAGAACTAAGTAGAGAGAGAGTAGGCATGAAGATTATTGATGAAGTTCTCTTAGTTTTATTTAGTTTTATTTAGCTTTTGGGAGTGTGATCAAGTCACTCGAATACTTGGCAGTCTATCTTGTATTTTCCATTTTTATCAATCACAACTTCATTTTCATTACATTATTGTCTTTACACCAATCCCATTCTACTTCTGTTACTTTCACACAAACCAAGTCGATTATGGCAGGCTACAACCACACCTTGGTCGGCTTTACCAGTCCATAACACGTTCATTGACTTCTCTTGCTTGCGGAGGTTATATTACATTGATTTGGATTTTTTCAAATTCAGTTTTTTCCAAATTTGAACCACGATCACGTTGGTAAGAAAGTGACTTGTAAGACACTACTTTATCATTATCCCACCCATCAATTCTCACTCCCCATCCCACCCTCTAATCCCCAAACTCCCATTCCCACATACCAAATACCCCGTAAAGAAAAACGGGAAGAACAAAAAGAAACGAAGGGAGTATCATTTAAAGAAAACTCATAAAATCCGATGGTTTTGGCAAGAGCACAGACTTCAATGAAACCAATTTTATATTCAAAAAAACTGGGACGATCAAGAAGCAATTCAGCACTACTGAATCCAAATTAGAGGAGTTTACACCCAGCGACTATTTAACCTTCTAGCAACTTGTGCAACACTGAAGGGCACCAATCTGGTTGTTCGTAAGTCGTAACAATTACACTACTCCTCTACTAGGCAACATACCTATGAAGCTTAAGTGAAGTTTCAAGGTGGTTTTAAGAGCAACTGAATAAGAAAGAGAGCTAACAGATGACGTCTTTGATAACTCCAGTAATTGCACTATCGTGAGGTTGGTACTATCTGCTGGTAAGGAATGTCTGCAGCGTTTTGTGGGATTCAGTCTCAAACTCCCATTTTAAATTTTACTTGGGGGAGGTGGCACTTTTTAGTTTTTATTTATGGTCGTTCATTGACTTCTCTTGCTTGCGGAGGTTATATTACATTAATTTGGATATTTTCAAATTCTGTTTTTTTCCAAATTTGAACCACGATCACGTTGGTAAGAAAGTGACTTGTAAGACACTATCTTATCCTTATCCCACCCACCAACTCTCACTCCTCATCCCACCCTCTAATCCCCAAACTCCCATTCCCATATACCAAATGCCCCGTAAAGAAAAACGGGAAGAACAAAAAAAAACTAGGGGAGTATCATTTAAAGGAAACTCATAAAATCCGATGGTTTTGGCAAGAGCATAGACTTCAATGAAACCATTTTTATATTCAAAAAAATGGGATGATCAAGAAGCAATTCAGCACCTACTGAATCCCAATTTGAGGAGTTTACACCCAGAAACTAACTATTTAACCTTCTAGCAACTTGTGCAACACTGAAGGGGGCACCAATCTGGTTCTTCGTAAGTCGTAACAGTTACACTACTCCTCTACTGGGCAACATACCGATGAAGCTTAAGTGAAGTTTCAAGGTGGTTTTAAGAGCAACTGAATAAGAAAGAGAGCTAACAGAAGACGTCTTTGATAACTCCAGTAATTGCACTATCTTGAGGTTGGTACTATCTGCTGGTAAGGAATGGCTGCAGCGTTTTGTGGGATTCAGTCTCAAACTCCCATTTTAAATTTTACTTGGGGGAGGTGGCACTTTCTAGTTTTTATTTATGGTCGTTCATTGACTTCTCTTGCTTGCGGAGGTTATATCACATTAATTTGGATTTTTTCAAATTCAACTTTTTCCCAAATTTGAACCAAGATCACGTTGGTAAGAAAGTGACTTGTAAGACACTATTTTATCCTTATCCCACCCATCAATCCTCACTCCCCATCCCACCCTCTAATCCCCAAACTCCCATTCCCACATACCAAAAGCCCCGTAAAGAAAAACGGGAAGAACAAAAAGAAACGAAGGGAGTATCATTTAAAGGAAACTCATAAAATCCGATGGTTTTCGCAAGAACATAGACTTCAATGAAACCATTTTTGTATTCAAAAAAATGGGACGATCAAGAAGCGATTCAGCACTACTGAATCCCAATTTGAGGAGTTTACACCCAGCGACTATTTAAACTTCTAGCAACTTGTGCAACATTGAAGGGCACCAATCTGGTTCTTCGTAAGTCGTAACAGTTACATTACTCCTCTACTACGCAACATATCTATGAAGCTTAAGTGAAGTTTCAAGGTGGTTTTAAGAGCAACTGAATAAGAAAGGGAGCTAACAGAAGACGTCTTTGCTAACTCCAGTAATTGCACTATCGTGAGGTTGGTCCTATCTGCTGGTAAGGAATGGCTGCAGCGTTTTGTGGGATTCAGTCGCAAACTCCCATTATAAATTTTACTTGGCGGAGGTGGCACTTTTTATTTATGGTCGTTCACTGACTTCTCTTGCTTGCGGAGGTTATATTACATTAATTTGGATATTTTCAAATTCTGTTTTTTCCAAATTTGAAACACGATCACGTTGTTAAGAAAGTGACTTGCTTTGGAGTGCATCAACTTATCAATCGTATAAGAGCAAAACATTTCAGGGATGTCCTAGTCAATAAACCTCCCATCAAAGCTTAAATTTTCAAATACTAGAAATGGAACAAGAGCTATGTCCAAACAATCACCTACACGGATCACAGGTAAAAATTGATACTTAAAGAAAAAATAGAGTTGTCCGAACAAGAGCAAGAAGATGGGAGAGGCAGCTGCGACAACTGCTCCCCAAATTGTAAGAAAAAAAAGGAAGCATTAGGAAAATCCACCATTCATTTTCTGCAAATCATGGGTCAAAGTTACAAATATTTGTGGTTCTAACTCCAATCAAAGTAAATCTCCTACCTCAAGTTCAAGGTATGAAGTCACATTCCAAAAGAGAGTTAGGGTTAGACAAGAATTAGTTTTATCCCCCTTTCTTTTCTGCAAAAGATGTTGTTCTTTTCAGGGAATATCAAGAAAGAAATGAAGAGAAGAAGAAGAGGAGTAGAATTTGTGAGGCTCGTTAGAAAGCATAATCTTTCTTGTAGTCTCCTGAAACTTACCCAGTTCCTTGTGGAACACCTACTGGTCATGGGTTGGCTTTTCACTTTGGATGTATGAACACATTCAAGAACACCTACATGCATCTCATGAATTTGGTCTTTGAGCTTTTCAAGTCAAGTACTGTTGGGAAGGCAACGAAATGAGCTTACAAACTCCCCATCCCATATACTCACAATGGATTCCTAATTTTAAACACTACCAGAGGAAAACCTCTTCTATTAGCACAGTCACACTAATGGCAAATGACTGAAGTAGGACAAAGAGAATCACAATGTGGCATCATGCCTCAAAACTATAGCATTACAGCAAGGATATTCGCAACCATATTAACAAGGAAAGAATAATTTCAACATCATCAAAGTATAATCAAACATTAAACTTGTGCCAGAAAAAGGAAATGCCCCTCATGTCGAATGCAGCTTAATATTAAGAGAGCATCCCTAACCTGTTTAAGGAACTCATCATGCCAATTGTCAAGGGTATCGAAAGACTTCATCACATTAACATCATAGACAAGAACACAACAATCTGCTCCTCTATAAAATGCAACGCCAAGGCTCTGGAACCTCTCCTGTCCAGCGGTGTCCCAAATCTAATAAAAGAACATACAAAACTTGCATTACTATATGCTGGAGTAACTAAAACAAATAAAAATCCATATAATACATAAAGCCATCAAAAAATAAAGAAAACCCACTTGTAATGTAACAAGCTTGTCATCAATTTGCAGCTCTTTGGTGACAAAATCCGCTCCAATAGTTGCCTTATATTGTTGGCTAAATTTCTTATGTACATATCTAATTAGGTGTTAAGCGTCCACAAATCCTCAAAAAATAACATAAAAACGGAGTTACGAAGGCTACTTTCTTGCTCATTCTTGTTGTGTAGGATGCTCATCCTACGCCCGGATGTACGACAAATAACATCTTGATAATTTTGAAACAAGTTGACCAATATACTTATATACCATCTAATTCAAAGTAATCAGCAAAAAAAACACGAGATATGGATCATATTATATGTATTAACATAATCCAAGTAGAAATGAAGGATACTGATTCATTAACGATGTCTTCCCAACCCTGCAACCGATTAGATAAGAACAAATGAAAATCGGAAGAAAACAAAACCCTAGAAATACGAAAAACAAGAAAAAATTGGGGGTGAAAATGAGAAACAATAAAGAAAAGAGAAATTACCCACTGTCGCCGAGGACAATGACTTTGAGCAAGGTACGTCGACGAGTTGACATTGAAGATAAATGGATGCAATTTAAATTTCAGAGGATCTTTCTTCTTCTTCTCCGGTTGATTTTTCTGAGTTTTCGAATTTTGTTCAAGTTCTTGAGAGGAGAGAGAGAGAGAGAAAGAGAAAGGGGCGCCAATTTTGTGAAATGAGCTGTGAAAACAGAGAATGGCAGGCAGTTATTAAAATTAAATAAATGGAGAGAAAGAGCCGACAAATGAAGACCCCCACCCACTTCTAACAACAGGTCAGCTTAGGTGTGTGAATTCGGACCTGTTCTCTTCGGCTAATTCTAGCTGAACTGAACTGAACTGAACTGAACTTATTGGAGCTGAACTGAACTGAACTGAACTGAACTTATTGGAGCTGAACTGAACTGAACTGAACTGAACTTATTGGAGCTGAACTGAACTGAATTGAACTGAATTAAATTATAATAAGTATATGAATAATAAGTGAATAATAATTATTATGAATATTAAATAATCAGTAATAATAATTCTAAGTAATAATAATTATTATGAATATTAAATAATCAGTAATAATAATTAAATTAATAATTTAGAATAATATCAAATGAATAATGACAATATTATTTTGATGTTATTATGATAGTTATAAATAAATAAATAATAAAAAAAATAAATTAATTTTAAAAATAATAATTACTGATAATAATAATAATAATTTATAATAATGAGTAATTACAATTATTAGTATTAATATATTAATACTTGATGATGATGATATAATATAATGTCTAAGAAGTAAATTAAAGTATTACCATTATAATAATAATTAGCTTAAAACATGGGTTGATGTGTGCTTCTAACCAAACCACGATTTGTGGTGGGTTGGTCTATAATAGAGATACACCAAACCGCCAAAGTATATTTAATATACAACGTAACGACAATGTTGTATTTTAAATAATACTGCAGTATTATTAGCAACTTTGTAATTTTTTCATATCTTCTAGCTTTTTGTAGCTTATTTGTATGATGTAATAGTGAATTTTATTCAGTAAAATAAAGCAACAATTGCAAATTAGAATACTCGTATTGACATGAAATTCGGTTAAACCGTGCATTAACCCAAACTTTGCTGAGCCATAATAATAATAATAGTAATAATAATGAGTAAAGATATAATAAAAAAATAATATATATAAATAATACTAATAATTATTATTATATAATAACAATAATAATAAGTAAAATAAATTACAACAACAATAATAATATTAAACAAATTGGTTAAATAATGAATGGAGCTGAACTGAACTGAACTTATTAGAGCTGAACTGAACTGAACTGAACTGAACTTATTGGAGCTGAACTGAACTGAACTGAACTTATTAGACCTGAACTGAACTGAACTGAACTGAACTGAACTTATTAGAGCTGAATTAAACTGAACTGAACTGAAAATAAGCTGAACAGAACAGGCCCTTCATGTGCTTTCTTTTTTTACTTCTTTCGTTTTTTTCATTATCCCCCACATGCTCTTTCTTGGATCATGCTCACACTATCACTAAATATAATTCACTTTTATGTCTCTGTAACATCCCGTCTTTTACCAACTAAGCTTAACTTAAATAAATGTAACAACGATCAAATCAATGGTAGCGGAAATACCACCGAGACGCGAATGTCACTCTACGGGGTGAAATTAAAACTAAAATAAACAACGAGTCCCATAATAGTAATCGAAACTCCAAATCATATATATATAAAGAGGAATGAGGTATCATACCCTCATCTCTAACTAAACAAGCCAAATCCATAACCATAACTATCCATAATCTCGAAACTTAACCAAATTCGAAATGTAAAACCAAAATCCAAAAGATCAACTCTAAATCTAACATTCAAACTAACAAAGGTAAACTACTTGAGACCAACTAGAAAACTAGTCCTAATCTCAGACTCATAATGCTCGTCCACTATGACTAGCACAACCTTCTTGCTTACACGGGTAAACGCACAACCCCGATCCATATTGTATCAACTCTAAACAGCATCGTCATCTGCAATATATATTAACAAAAATTCCACAATCAGTGGGGAGTAACTAGCAGTTCTCCCAGCCCAATTTAGGAAACAAATAGTAAACTTAAATGAAGTTTGAACAAACGTCAAAGACAAGACAACACAAATAGCAACAAAAGAAGGCAAAGTACACATTGCAACAAACGTCAAACTTTAGCATAAAGTACTAAGAAGGATGCTTTAGATGTTTAAAATAAAGAATTTCGAAAGACCAACATCAAAGGGATCACAAAAACACCAACAATTTGAAAATAAACAATTTAACATGAGAGAGCGAACGCTAGTGACCCGCAACCCACCTCCTCAAGAAATGTCAGGTCGCAACCTCCAGAACGGCCTATGGGCTACGATCCCTACCTTCTGTGTCTAAGAATGGCCAAACTCCCGATGCGGGACAATACACGCAATATCTCCCGACCTCTCGGACGACAACAAGTCCTAGGTATCTCCAATGCAGGGCAACACCCAACGTGATGTCCCCTGACCCCTCGGAGTGCATGTTCGTTACCTTCGGGACACCGTCCCTTAGGCTACTCAACTCAATTAAAAACCAAACTTCAAATTCAAAGACAAAATAATATACTTCAAATCATCAAATTCATCAAATTCGTCAAATTCGTCAAATTCATCAAATTCGTCAAATTCATCAAATCATCAAATTCGTCAAAACGATTAGATCCATCAAAGTCATTAAAATCATCAAAGGTATCAAAAATCATTAAAACCATCAAAACCGTCAAAATCATTAAAAATCATTTAAATTATTAAAATCATTAAAATCATCACATCCTCAAAATCATCGAAGTTCACAAATCCCAAATTGATACGGTAAACTAATCAAAGTATACTACAAATACAACAAAAGGCATACAAAACATCAAAATGTCATCTGAGTTTGGGTACGAAGTAAATTATGATCAAGTCACAATACTCTCCGTACATAACTCTTGGCGAAGTGATGCTAAGGGCAGTGTTATTCTCCCCCAAACATTACGACGTCGACAACTCAAACTTGGCATAAGAATTAATAAATGGTATCAAGTACTAAAATTATACTTTCAAACATGCCTTAGGATACTCCACAATACTACCAAAGTCATTTACGAAACACAGAATCATGCTGCAAGCTAACTATGCACAGAATGCACACAATAACAACTTTAAACAGACCTAACACTCAACACAGATAATATTTTTAGAAAATTCCAATGGGACATTAAAATTTAGCTCATTAGCTTTCCAACGACTGGTCACAAGCTCAATTCCAATAACAAACGAGTGAGATATGACCATTTGAAAACAGGCTGGCCAATCTGTTCGGGGACAACGAATTGGGTGACGGTCCGCGACCACACAGCTTCGCGGGTTTATTTGACAAAACCTCAAGGCATTGAACATCATACAAAATCATCACAAGTCAAAACCAACCAATCACCATACAAAATGAATTGCTTAGCATCAAAAATCATAAGTTCCTCAAATTCCCAAATCATTCACATAAATCAAAATTTAAAGTTTCCATTCATTTACAATCAAGTCATTTCAACAACACAATAACAACGGCGTAATAAGGAAACATCAGATATATGAATTCAAGTAAAACTTATCCTAACATAATTTTAATAAGAGTAGTACAAATACAATCTTCTAAGTTCATCCTAACATGATACTAAATTCTCTAACGATAATTCTAACAACCTAAGGTTACTTCTCATTTCCTAACGTGATAGAAAAACGCTAGTTACCTCGATCTTCTAGAGGAGTGCCGCAAAACATAATATAGTAGTCTAGAAAACGTGTGGATCATCAAAATCTTCTTCTCCCTTGAAGACTTCTCCTCCATTGAACAAAGTATTCCCCTTTTAAACGATTTTAGGATCCTCTAAAACAGTCAGTGGTGTTCCGTCCATGATTTCCAGTGATATAAATCTCGGATTAAAAATTCCTCCGGTCAAAGTGAAGGTATAGATATTAAGAACATTCTGTCCAAATTTGAAGACGATCCAACGGTTAGATCTACGGAGATGTTCATTTTAGTGAGAGTGTGCAGGAGAAAAACGGGGAGACTTTCTCTCTTTCTTTTCCTTTCCTTTTTGCTTGGTGAATGGCGTGTGAATGGGATGGGGAGGGGTTGATTTTTCTGAGTTTCTAACTCAGCATAAGGGGAAGTAATAAGGGTGAATTAATTTGGCACATAATGGCCATGATGAGGGTGGTTTATGAGGGTGAATGAAGGGGTATGACTTTTGATTATCATAAACGTTACAAAGGTGAGTAAGCTATCCAAGAAATCCCCTTAATGCAAATACTAAAATTTAGACCCCCATAATACTAGGTATGGTGTAGCGTAAACAAGATCCACGATTATTTATATAAACGCTCATAACAAAAATATGCACTAAAACTTTTATAAATAAAAATTATTAATATTAACGTATATAAATATACACCTACTAAAACTTACACACATTTTATACTCCGCATACACGAGCACTACATTACCCTTTCAAACAACCGGCATGAGCATGAGTATTGAAGATATGCCAAAAAAAACACTACATTCTATTATACGATATAAAAATATATATATAAATATTCCCAAGATAAAAATGTAGGAGTAAATATAAGCTTTATGGAAATATAATAGTAAATATAATTTAGCGTCGAATATATATATATAACTTAACGCTCAAAATTTAATCACACAACACTTAAATTTATAACTAACTACATTATAAAATTAATACTCATAATACATTATCCACCGAAATATTTTTCGCCTTCAGATATGACCATTTATTTAATAGAATATAATTTTATAAATGAAATTATATTTAGAGTTATAAATAACAATGTAAACCATATAAATTAACGCGCGAAATTTCTAGTGAAATTACGGGGTGTTACAGTCTCACTTTTTCTAAATATAGACTTGTTATATTCGAATAAAAACGGTTGAATAGAATAAGGCTCATCATGAGTGAAACTGTCTTCTAAAAAAGAAAACTCTTTTAGAGCTAACTATGAATTTTATAACGGGAATTCATTCTCGCGAACAAACACAACTCCTACACATATCAGACATAAACCCGACTAGTTTTAGTTGCCTCCCCCTCTAAGAAAGTCTTACACTCGTTCTTAAGGATTTTTCGATTATCGACCTGTCGTTATGGTAGAGTACGACAAGACGACATTACCCTTGACCTCCAGTTCTGAAGGGAGACGAATCGGGAATTTCCCATCATTGTCGGACGAATTTTTTAACCTTCGCATGAATAGGATTGCTGGTCCCAAAACTTCCAATATGAGGTGCTTCAACATGAAAAATCCATAGAAGCGAGAGGGTGTAGAAATTGCTAGAACTGAATGCGGAAAGTATGGCCGAAAATTCCTGCGTTGTAGCATCCCTTAATCCACGACGAGCTGGGAATACCGGAACATATTTGCTTTTGAGCCATGACAATCTCACTCAAATTATGAGGAGCCTCACGCCAGCCTCGGTCTTAAAAAGTCAGGTAGAGCTAATGCGAGATCATTGTAACTAGTGCAATATTTCGTATATCAACGAAATTGATCAAATAATGAATGGAGATGAGCCGAGTTGAGTTGAATTGAATTAAACTAAACTAAACTAAACTCAACTCAACTAAGCTAAACTATATGGATTCGAGCTAAACTGAACTGAAAAAAAGTTGGCAAGAACAAGTCTATAATACATTAGGCGTACAATACTAATGTGCAAATAGGCACTTGGCATGGGAATTGAATATAAAATTGTATTGATTCTACTTCATGTTTGATCGTGCTTCTCAAAGTTTACTAGCGTGTGTTTCCCCTCCATCGCTTGTCCAACAACGTCTGTGACGAGAGATCCAAAAACATACCATCACCAAGATTTGGAGTTACAAGTGAGATCCTGTATTTACAGATTGGGCATATGTGTGATGAATCTTAAGCTTGACAATTGTAGTTCTCTAAGAAAGTTCAGCTTAGTGTTTTAGTGGAAGAGTTGCAGCTCACAAAGTAACGAGGTGGGGTAAAGTAGGGAAGATGTGTTGTATATATTGTTACTTCGATGGAATTATGGAAGAAATTAAAGCTCTTCAAAGAGGATGACAAAGAAACTACACAAGGGCTTTCCTTTTGGCTTCTTTTTTTCTTTCTTACTCTGTGATTTCAATTTACTCTTTCTTGGGGTCAAAAAGGAAAATGTAAAGATATTATTTTTGACTACTATATGGTGATCTAGGAGTCAATATATTGTAAAATAAGGGTAGTTTTATGTTGGAATAGGGATAATTTTACTGTAGCTAGGGATCACTTTGTATTTAAAGGCGATTAGTTTATTTTGTCTTTTCTCCTTTAGTGAGACACGAGACGTGCTGAGTTGGCACTATATATAGTAAAGTGTTTCACAATAAATTTCTACACCTTGTGCACACAAGACAAGCTCCACGAAGTGTAAATGCTAATTAGGGATTTAACCTGGAGATGGACATATGGACTTTAAGAAAGGAAAAAGTGATGAAAAAATTTAGGTATCCTTTGATGTTATGATTTTATACATGGTTTTCCCCCTCTATTTATGAGCTAAAATGTGCGTCAATAGTGCTCTTAAGAGCTATTTTGTGCTAACTTTCTCTATCTAGTTGTGGTTTGTATTTTATAATAAATTATAGGTGTTTCTGTCCAGGACAGCTACAGTGAATGTGGTGGTGGGTACTTGGTGGAACGTGGCTCCCAAGCTTCCTTCGTGGTGGTGGTTACCTGCAAAACAAGAAGAAACCTCGGGAGTTGTTCCGAGGATCGCCTCTCCGATGCCTAAGTCAGCCCAAGTTTAACACAAGATCTCTAGTTGAGAGAAAACGAGTATCAAGTGCTAGTATTTTGTGAGTGTTTGATAGAACGTACCTTGCCCATGCATGGGCATGGGTATTTATATGAGACATGGGCTTGTGACCGACCTAGTAGAGTAAGTGGGCTCCTTTTGGAAGTGGGCCAAGGTAAATAAGGCCTTCATTATTTCCCTGCCTAGAGCTTATGTCCGGAGTGGTCTGCCTTGTGAGGTTTGCTCTGCTCTGGACGCTCTAACGTGGAATGGCAGGACCAGGAGGTCTGCTAGGCAAACCCCATACAATTTGCCCCCCGGACCCAGTATTGCGGGTTGCGATATACTGGGTACATTTGTCCTGGTCTGACGTTCTGCTCTTCGCAGATAAATGGATGGCTCCCTGGGTGATTGGTCATCACAATTTTCAGAGTAGCTTTATTTTTCTCGCCCATTTGGATGGTGTGTTGAGCAAGGATCATTAATTCATTTTGAATTAATGTGACTCTTGGGGTTCCCAAGGAATGTAATGATGGAAAATCACTGTTGAGAGGATGTAGCTAGCCTATTTACAGGCTGAATCGACCATTTGTAAAACTTTTCCATTCTCTTTCCTCTCGAACTCCTTGTTGTTTTTCGCGGATTTCTCCTCGCCTTAGTAATTTCTGTGTGATTCTCTTCGATTTCTCCAAGATTTATCTGTTCCAAGCCTCGATTTTGGAGTGGTGATATTTCCTGCTTGCTGTTTTACTCCTCGCATCTCCGTTTCTCAGCATCATCTATTCTTGAACAGGTAATTTCCCTGCATGGACTATTTTTAGTTTGCTTTCCCTGGATGGTTAGGTAGGATCTTCCTTTTGTTGATGGGTTTCCCTCTTTTTTCCTCTGTGTGGGATTATTTTGTTGTTCTTTGAGAATTAGGGTTTGCTCCCCTTTGCTGTTCATGTTGTTTTTCTGTTTGTTTGCTTGTTTTTTGTGTGTTTAGTGTTGTTTCACTTCCACTCTGTTACTCTGGAGTAGGCTCTGCTCTGCCTCTTTAGCTGAGCTCTACTCTGCCTCTCTGCTTGATTGTTATCTGCCACTTTTTGGTTGGATTGGGCCTCTTTGTTTACCATGTTGTTTTATCTATTTGCTGGGTCTTGATTTCCACGCCTCTGGTATTTGTTTTAGTATTTTTCTTCTTTTACTCTGTTGTTCTTCCCTTTGGGGAGCGCTCTGAACATAGTTATTATGTCATAGATCCTTGCGGCATGCCCTTGCCTTTCTGCGTATGTTTTTCTTCGTTTTTTGCAAGAAAATATCCTATTTCTTGGTTATCTTTGATCCTTGTATACCATACGTATCCTTGCCCCCCAGTCTGGTGGCTCAGTGGTCTGATGTATTAGACTATTCTGTGCTATGATCTTAGGTCTGATGTCTTTATGTTATTCTTCCTGTGTTGTGCAGAATGTCTTCTTCACAAGCTGGGACTTCTCATGGGAAGGGAAGGATGTCTTCCTCTTCGTCCGAGCCGGACGAGCCGTTCCCGATGGATACTCAGTCTCCGTTTTTGAGGCTGGACCTCCCTAGGTGCAAGGACGAGATGGTCCCACAAGAGTGGGTCAGCTTCGATCCTTGGGATGGTCTGCGTCAGGAGGCCTTGGATCCCAACACTAATAGGTTCCCCTAGAACCATGTATTTAAGACTCCCCTGCCCACCATCAAATGGAAGTATAATGCCGACGAGATGCGGCTCACTGCTCTGTACGATAATAAGGGCAAGCCGTACCTTGCTAGGAAGTCTGCGGATGCGTTCTCGAGGAAGCATGCAACCCATTACATTGAGTGTGCCGCGGAGATTAAACCATTTTGCGGGTCCTGGGTGGTGGGGCCTAAGGCTTCTCAGAGCCTGGAAGATGTACCAGAAGGGTACACTTCCGTATATACGAAGCATCTGGAGTTCGGGCTGAGGTTCCCGCTCCACTGGTTCTTGGAGAGGGTGCTCTGTGAATATAGGATGACGCTCTGCCAAGTCAACCCTCAATCTTTGAAGAAGGTTCTGGGGTTTATTTGGGTTTGTGAGGCCTTGGATTTCCCCTTGACCATGAAGCTTTTCAAGTGCCTGTTCTTCTTTAAAAGGCAGGGAGGGATGAACGGATACTTCAGGGGTTCGGTTCGAGCCTAATTTTTAACGGTCTACACGATCGACCACACTCTGAAGGACCGAAGGGATAGTTACCTCTTTGTCAGGGTGCCGACGGAGCCGGGGCATCCTTACCAGTTCAAGGCCCCTCTACGCCCTGTGAAGCCTTTGTTTCACAAGCAGCTGGACCCTGACGTTCTGAACTGGGATGAAAGAGTGGCATACTATTATTTCAGAACGCTGACTAAGGGGCCCTCTGAAGGGAAACAGGCTCTTCCCAAATACTGGCTGCCACATCACCATGTGATGTGCCAGAATGCCTTTTTGAGGATAGGCAAGTTGTCGCAGGACTACACCATTGGTAAGTGTTCTGCCTGGTCTGTTTCATTTATGTCTTTATATTCTAATCTGTTGTGCCCCATGGCACTCATCTTTTGTGCTGTCTGCAGCTCCATGCAGAAAGATAGTCCGCGGTCTTATCAAAGGTGGGTTCTGAGCTCACAATTTGCTCTGCCCATTTGCTTTGTTTTCTCCATATTACTTTCTTATATAACTGTTGATGCTCTTTCTGCTATTCGCAGAGACTTTGGGGTCTGCTATCCCCATGGAGCTGGGATTGAGCCAGTCTCCTATGTGCCGTCGGTATCGTCCAATACCGAATCCGGGGCCTTACTCCGTCCCAGATTTCGTTCGGGAGATCTCGAACACTCCCTTGGATCATCCTGTCCTCCGGACCAAGCGCCCGGAGCTCGTGGACAAGCACACGGGGGTGGCTCGAGCATTAGGTGGTCCGTCAGCGACCATCACTGAGATCGAATCTGGTGACGAGGGGGAGGAGGAGATCGAACCTTTGCGGGTTCACCGCTCTAGGCGTGCTGAGAGTCCTCCTGAGGAGGATGAGGAAGATGATGCAGAGGGGACCAGCACTCTGCAAGGGACTGTCCTGGCTGTTAAGCCTCTACATTAGCTTCCTCCTCTTACTTCCCGAGAGATTGTTTTGCAGACAGGTAACCTTTCTGCTAAGTCATGATGTGTTTTTTTGTTCCTTCAATTGTATGTTACTCACTGTCTTAACCCGATCAGCGTATTTGAGAATTTTCAGATCTGCATGTGGCGGAGGAGACGCCAATGGAGGAGGCTCCTATCTTTTCCTCTGATGATCAGACTGTTGGTCATCAATCCTTGGTAGAGGGTCAGACTGTGCCAGGTATGCATCGTACTTACCCTTTTATTTTTCCTTCTCTGTTTTTCCTTTGTTGGAACTTCTGACCCCCCATACAACTTTTGGTTTGCCAGAACCTGTTGGGCAGACCATGTCTGCGTCTGTCCCGACCAACCAGGAGGAGGTGTTTGGAGCCCCTCCAGCATGAGAGGGTGGAGCAGGTGAGTTCCATCTCCGTCCCAGTAGTGGAGACCGTCGTGTCTCCTCCTTCTCAGAAGCCTACTCCTCTTGGGAGGAAGTCTGCCCCTCCCCTAGGGGCTTCAAGGAGCAGACCCTTGCTCTGACTCCTGAGAAGATAGCGCGCCTGGTTAGTGATTTCCTCCTTTTCTTTCTGGTTTTCGCTCCCATTCTGAAGTTTATTTTTCTTCTATTAACAACGTAGCTTTCCTTTGCTTTTTCAACGTGAGTTGCGGGCCAAGAAAGGGCAGGCTGCGGGGGCTCCTCAGACCTCTACCCCAGTTACATATCACCCTGAGGTCCCTACGGAGCCGATGCAGGAGCCAGTGGCGGAGTCTGGTCCTCTGTCCTCTTCACATTCCCAGAAGAGGCCAGCAGAGGGACAAGACCAAGAGGAGGGGCCCCCAAAGAAGAAGGCTCGCCTTCCTGGTGACCCTACTCAGATCATCGATGTTGAGGTTGAGCAGGTCGCCACAAGTGCGTTTCCTTTACCCGGTCTGACTTCCGGCTCTTTCCCTTTTGTGGAAGTTACTGATCTCTCCTTTGGCTCAGGTTCTCTGCAGAGGGGATCGGCGGGTGACCGGCGTGAGGCGCAGGGGCGGGAGCAGACGCCAGTGGCCCTTTCTGACCCCAGCGAGTGGCTAAAGCTTCTGGCCAGCCGCTTCTCGGCGGACTATGTCGTCCAGGACGTTCCTTTGGTGAGTTTTTGCTTTTCTTTGTGGTGTTCCAGCTTATTTTACTGAGTTGTCTGCTTCTAAGTTTCCTAAACTGCTTCTGACCCACTTTTCTCTTTGGTGCAGGATGCACGGGCCGGTGCCTTCATTGGGGAGTTTTGCCATGCTTAGGGGTTGGGCAGGCATGAGGCATAACTCCTTGAACTACACCAGCTCAGGACTCAGTTGGAGCAGCTGAATTACAAATAATGAGATCCGACAAGTTCCTCCTGCAGACCTCGTTGGATACTGCTGTGGAGGAGAGGGACCTCATAACTGCGGAGCGTGAAGCCCTGCGGACTTTAAACCAACGCCTAGAAGGCTTGTTGAAGCAGTCAGAGGCAATTGCATCCGAACACTCAAGGCTTTCTTCCCTGCTGAAGTAGGCATCGGCCCTCGCTTCCGTGGCGGAGACGAAGCTGGAGACCTTTGAGGCTAAGCTGCAGAATGCAATGAAAGAGCTGGAGTAGCTTAAGGGTCAGCTTTCTGCTGTGCAGGCTGACCACGAAGGCTGATCTGCTAAATTGGATCAATAGGCCAAGGAGGCTAAACAGGCTCTGCAGGAGAAGGAGACTGAGCTCGGGGCGGAGTTCTCCAAGCTTCTTTCAGAGAGGGAAGCTCAGCTGAGCGCCGAGGAGGCGGCCCGGGCGGCAAGGATGGAGGAGGCATTGCAGGACAAGTATTGGGAGGATTGCAAGGTCGTCGTTCGTAGGGTCCTCTAACATCTGCAGCCCTCCTTTAATTAAGATGCTTTTGAGGAGGCCTACGGCCGTGGGGTGCACATGAACCCTCCTACCCAGGAGCTTAGAGACATGGTACTACTCTACTCTCTGCCTGCAGAGGGAGAATGCTCTGAGCAACAAGTTGACGGGAGCTCTGCGGGGGATGGTAGCTCTATTCCTGATCAATAAGAACTCGGGCGGCTATCTCGCGCTTCGCCTTAGTCTTCTTGTGACTCCTGTCTGAGCTGCTGAGGTGGATGAGATGGGAGTCTGTGCTGAACTAACTGCAGTCTTCCTTTTTTGCCCTCCGATGATATCCCTAATTGACTTCTCTTGTAATATTTGTAATTAAATAGTCAAACAATAGCTTTTCATCTATATTCGCTCCCTTCTTTTGGTTAGGTAGCCGCCTTTATTGTAATAGCTTTGTAGCACTCTGATCTGGTCCTTGACCAAATCCTTTATGTAAGATACAATTTATTCCAGAAATACAAGTTGTGTTGCTCTAACTAATCCTTCTTGTCTTGAAATATTTTTTCCTTTTGTGTTGTGCATGCAAAATCTTCTGATTTTTGTCAAGTAATTTCGTTCTGCTTCTCCCTGGCCTAGCATTTCTCGCAGGCCTATTGGCACTATGCTATGACATTGAGTCAGCTGCGTAGCGACGTGACACGTGATTTATCATGAGTAGGGGCCAAGTGTCTCTGAGTTTGTCTTTTCGTATGGCATAGCTTCGGATTAAATTAGCCTTAGGTTGTGACTTTAGGGGCCCTTTACTCGTCTGCTCTGTCTTGCATATGATGGTGATGGTGGTCTCGGGGATTTCAGGGTTCTGCCCTTTAATCCTCTCTGCCAATGTCTTCGTGTCGGGGTACGCTTGGTTCTTTTGAGCACCGCCATCCCCATTAACCTTAGGTGTCAATGACTTATCCTTGCTGCTTTCGAGCCTCTAGCCCTGCAGGTCTAGAGGTAGAGGCATGTGACATCGCTAAGTCGAGCCGGCAACCGATCACTCTGTAGTCCTCATGGGCTCTGGACATAGTTTACCTTCCGGCTGGCTCCCTTTCCGTGTAGGCAGCTTCTGTGCTTGGCGGGCCTCTTCAACCCTTGTTACAGCTCAGACCTTGTTATGCCTTACTAGACTGTAGTGTTTCTTCTCAATCTGCTAGTGATTTATTCAATTATGGCGTTGGGTTTTATGCGATATGAAGAGTGTATAGCTCGAAAAGGGGTGGCTCAAAGGCCTTTTATTCATAGAAGCTGTTTGATACAATTGGGTTACACAAAGTATTTTTTCAGTATGCGGGCGTTCCAGTTGCTCTTTAGTTCGCTCCCATCCATCCTCTTCAGCCTGTACGTCCCAGGGTATAGCTCTTCACTAACCTGGTAGGGTCCTTCCCACTTGGCAGACAGCTTTCCATGTACTTTTTCTGCACTACTGCTGCGTTTCTGAGCACTAGATCTCCTACCTCTAGAGGTCTGACCCTTACTCTTCGGTTATAATACCTGCTGATTCTGGCTTTGTAGGCTTCCATTCTTAGTCTAGCCTCATTCCTGTATTCATCCAGCAGATCCAGATTGGTTTTTAGTGCTTCATCATTCAGGTCTGGCTCAAACAGAATGATCCTCAAGCTTTCAGACCTAATTTCGACCGGCATGACGGCTTCAGAGCCATACACCAGATGGAAAGGGGTCTGCCCCGTTAATTCTTTGACAGTAGTTCTGATGGACTATAGAGTGTTGGGCAGCTCCTCTAACCATTTACTCTTCTACTCTTCCAGCTTCTTCTGCAGACCTATCAGGATTTGTTTGTTGGCAGCCTCGGCTTGACCATTGCAGTGAGGGTTGCCGAGTGAGGATAGAGCATACTTGATCCCAAACTGCTCCAACCATCCTGATAGGGGCATGTTGTCGAACTGCCTTCCGTGATCGAAGACGAAGGCCTTCGGAATCCCATATCTGGTGATGATGCTCTGCCAGAGAAACTGCCAAACGCCTGTCTCTGTGATGGTGGCTAGGGCCTCTGCTTCTATCCACTTAGTGAAGTAGTCTACTCCCACAATCAGCCACCTCTTTTGATACTGGGCTGTCGTGAAGGGCCCTCGGATGTCCAGTCCTCATTGGGCGAACGGGATCGGATTGTAGATTGGCGTGAGGTCGTTCGCAGGTAGCTTAATGTTTGGGGAAAACTTCTGGCAGCTATCACATTTCTTCACCAGAGCCTCAGAGTCTGCCTTCATTATGGGCCAATAATACCCTGCTCTGAGAGCTTTGTGGCCAGAGCTCTTGGTGCAATGTGATGCCCGCAGAGTCCTTCGTGGATTTCTCTTAATATGTAGTTGGTGTCTCTTTGCCCTACACATTTGAGTAGGGGCAGGGAGAAAGACTTCCTGTATAGCTCGTCCCCAATCAGACAGTATCTGCATGCTGTCAACTTCAGCTTTTGGCCTTCATTTTGCCCTCCGGTAATTTACCGGTCTGTTTATACTCTACGATCTCCTTGATCCATTCTAGCATATCCTCGAGCTCTAGGACGCGCTCTGCGTCTTTGCAGATTGCACTGGTGGGTCTGACTTCCACCAGGACAGATCTGTTTAACTCCTGCAGACTACTGCTTCCCAGTTTGGATAGAGCATCTGCTTGGGCGTTCTGTGCTCTGGGCACTTGCTCAATTTTGAAAGTTTCAAAATTCGCAATCAAAGATCTCATTCAGGTTAAGTAGCTCTACATCGTGGGCTCTTTGGCCTCGTACTCTCCTTTGACTTGGTTGATGACCAACTAGGAGTCAATTTTCAGGTGGATGTGTTTGGCTTCCAGAGTTTGGCAGAGCTGTAGTCCAGCAATGGCCGCCTCGTACTCCGACTCATTGTTAGTTGCTGAAAATTGGAACTTCAGGGCGTATTCGATGATTTTCCCTTCCGGGGTTCGGATGACCATGCCTACTCCAGAGCCATTGATGGTTGCAGACCCATCTGTGAAGACTTACCAAGCTCTGAGTTCCCCAACCGTTTCCTGATATGAGCACTCTGCTAAGAAGTCTGCCAGAGCTTGTGCTTTAATGGCGGTATGCGGGGCGAACTTAATTCTGAATCCTGTCAGCTCCAGTGCCCAGTTCATGATTCTTCCCGATTTATCCACCTTCTCCATCGCTTTCTCTAAGGGAATATTCGTCAGCACAGTGATGGGGTGTGCATCGAAATATGGTCTTAGCTTTCTGGTGGCCAACACTACAGCGTATGCTGCCTTCTCTATTAGAGGGTAGCGTGTTTCTGTGCCTGTGAGGGTGTGACTCACAAAGTATATCGGTTGCTGCTTCTTGTTCTCCTCTTTCAACAGGACCGTGCTCACAGTTGCAGCGGTCACAACAATGTACAAGAAGAGCGCCTCCCCTATCTTGGGTCTGGCTAATGTTGGCAGACCAGAAAGGTGTGACTTTAGCTTCTGGAATGCTTCTTTTTGCTCTGCCTCCCACTTGAATTCCTTGTTCCCTTTCAGTATCTTGAAGAATGGGAGGGCTTTCTCGGCACACTGTGCTATGAATCTGGACAGGGCTGTCATCCTGCCTGTCAGCCTTTGAATGTCCCTAATGCTCTTGGGCTCTGGCAGATCCATAACTGCTTTCACTTTGTCAGGGTTTGCGTCAATTCCCCTTTCGCTGACCAGATAGCCTAAAAACTTCCCTGACCTTACTCCAAACACGCATATTTTTGGATTAAGTTTCATACTGTGTTCACGGAGGTTGGCGAAGGTCTCCTTCAGATCTGCTATGTAGTCTGCCTCTGTTTTACTCTTGGTGATGACGTCATCTACGTACACCTCCAGGTTCCTTCCTCTCTGCCCTGCAAAGACTTGGTCCATCAGTCTTTGGTAGGTAGCACCTGCGTTTTTAGCCCAAATGGCATCATGATGTAGCAAAATACCCCGATTGGGGTGATGAATGTTGTTTTTTCCTTATCTACAGTGTCCATTAAGATATGATGGTATCCGCTAAAAGCGTCCATGAAGCTAAGCAGAGCGTGATCACTGGTGAAATCTACCAGCTGGTCGATTCTCGGCAGTGGGTAGCAATCTTTAGGGCAGGCCTTGTTGAGGTCTGTGAAGTCTATGCACATCCTCCAGCTCCCGTTTGCCCTTTTCACCATCACCACGTTTGCCATCCACTCTGGGTATTTGTAGGGTTCTATGAATCCTGCTTCCAGCAACTTCTGCACTTCCTCTTTAATTGCCCTGTTCTTCTCAGCAGAGTAATTTCTCCTCTTCTGCTTTATGGGTCTGTGCCCCGAGGCGGTGTTCAGTTTGTGATTGATGGTGGCAGGGTCTACTCCCGGCATTTCAGCTGCAGAAAACGCAAACACGTCTGCATTTTGTCTTAGCAGATTAATTAGGTTGACTCTGGTTTCTTGATCCAGGTCTGTACCTATTCTCACTGCTCTGCCTTCTTCCGGTCCCAAGAGTACGTCTTCGGTCTCTTCCCCCGGTTCGGGCTTCTTGGCCGGCTTCCGGGCGAGCATCGGCCTCGCTTTCAATTGATGATTCTGATCCTTCTTGTTTTTCCTCGGCCTCTTCGACCTTTCCTCTTTTCCTTTTCTCGTGGCTTCTTCCGCCTGATCCTCCTTGACTTCTTCAGTCTGGAATTTCTTTCCTTCCTTTTTCTCTTTCCTCCTCTTCCTTCTGGAACCAGAGTGGTCAGGAGGAGGAGGTCTCTTGTCGTTCTTCAGAGCTGTCAGATTGCACGACCTAGCTGCTTTCTGATCTCCCCTCAGCCTGCCTACTTCACCAGTTTTGCTAAGGAAGAGCATGGTCTGGTCATGAGTTAATTGGATCCCTTGTACTGCTTCAATAAATTTTCTCCCCATAAGAGCGTTGTATGGTGATGGGAGGTCTACTACTAGGAAATCCTGCATCACTGTCCTCCTTACTCCACTCTGGTCCTCTGCAGTCACAGCCAGATGTACTCTCCCTTCTGGAATGATGGAATTTCCTGTGAAACCGGCGATGGGAGTTCCTCCTCGTTTCAGCAGTGACTAATCTAGCTCCATTTTCTCGAAGGTTTCGTTGTACAGGATGTTTACGGAACTTCCGCCATCCAGCAGTATTCTCCTTACATCTGTGTTGCAAATTTCCAGCGTGACTACCAGAGGGTCTGAGTGTGGGAAGCTGATACCCCTGCAGTCCTCTGCTGTGAATGTCATATCCGGCAGGTACGGACTCAGCTCTGTCTGGTCGATGGAGTAGAGGTTGGGATGAGTGAGTTGTTTCAGGTGAGCCCTCTCTCCCCCTATCGAGTTCGAGCTGCCGAATATGACGTATATCATTTTCTTCTTCCTTTCTTTGATTTCGGCTCGCTTGTATTGCGGCTTCTTTCATTCATTCAGCTGCTCTTTTTCCTTGATTCCCTGGTTCCAAGCCAGTTATTCCTTAAAATATCCTCTTCTGATCAGAGTTTCTAGATCAATTTTCAAACTGATGCAGTCTTCGGTGCTATGGCCTGGTGCCTCATGGAAAGCACAAAACTCTGCCATGTTGGGGCCTTCCTTTTTTTTAGGGGGGTGGTCTGTGCCACTTGTTGTCGTCCCTATTTGTTAAAAAGATCTCAGCCTTAGGTAGGCTGAGGTTACTGTAATTGTTGTACTTCTTTTGGGCTCTTAGTCGGTCCACTTCCCTTTCTGCTTCCTTCTGCTTCTCTCTGCCTCTGTTCTGACGGGGCCTGTGGCCTCCAAAGTTCAATCTGCCCCCATGAAGGGTTGCTCGTTCTGCCTGGTCTCTTGTCTGGCAAGTTTACCTGCTCCAGGTGTTGAGGCTTTGTTGAAGTCCTCAACAACTATATACTTTTCTGCTCGGGTCAGGGCTTCGCTAAGCTCCTTCATGGTGACCCATTTCAAATCATCCCTGAACTTGCTGGTGTGAGGCAGAGCGTTCCTCAGGGCGTGCAGAGCCAGCTTCTGCTCTAGGTCTGGGATGTGCACCAGCTCCTTGTTGAACCTTCCTATGAAATCTCGCAGACTTTCATTTGGGCTCTGCTTTAGTAGCAGTAGCTCGTGAGTGGACTTACTCCTCCTACTCCCACTGAAAAAGTGCTCTTTGAACCTTTTCTTCAGCTCATCAAAGTTGGATATGGTGCCTTGGGGTATGGTTCTGAACCAGGTCTGGGCTATACCTGCTAGAGTGGCAGGGAAATGTCTGCACCAGGTGGCTTTATTGTAGTTTCCTAGTTCCATGTGAGTTTCAAAAGCTGCTACGTGCTCCTGCGGGTCCCCTTTCTCTTCAAACTTGAGGTTCGATGGGAGCTTAGCCTTCGACACTCTGGCTGCAATGATCTCAGGTGTGAAGGGAGATTTGGAGGGAGACCTAATCTCCTCTGCTGGTGAGATCAGAGAGGGTCTGGAGCCTACCCTGTGGGATATGATTCCTCTGAGGTCTGAGGAGGTTCCATTGTCACCGGACTCTTCCTCTGCTATTGGCCCCAACCTCTGGCTGACATGTCTTCTGATGGGTATGTCTCTGCGCGCAGACAGGACTTCTTCAGCTCCTGTATTACGCCTGGTCCTGACCCGGGGACTCCCTTGTGCTATGCCTCCTGGGTTTCCTCCGCGGACAGATCTCTGATTGGAGCCTGCCAAATACCCTGTAGCTGTAAGTTCACTGAAGAGGGTTGGGTGTTCCTCTTGCATTATCCCAGTGTTCCACTCATTCTCTTGCCATCCTCTCTTGATGTACCCTGATCCAGAGCGGCTAGATAAGCCATACTCTGATGTAGGGGTGAGAGTGATGGCTCTCTTGTTGTACCCGCACAGGGGTTCCTCTGTGGCTGTCTCCTCTTCAGATGACAGCCGCAGGTGCCTTCGAACTAAATCATGGGCTCTAGTTCTTTTCCTCCTTTGAGAAGGTTGGCCTCCAATGGTCTGCATGTACTGCTGAGCAGATTGCAGTACAGTGATGGCTGCTTGGAGTGCTTCGGGTGTGGGCATCACCAAGGAACTGCTTGGCTGCCTAGTTTCTTGGGTGTGGGTAGCAGTACTACCCCTTCTTGTTGACCTGGTATTCGTTTTTCTTGGTGGAGAATAGCTCTCATCTCCTGAGCTGTGGGAATCAGATGTTGTTGAGTAAGGAACCACCATTGCGAAGTTGTAGATTGGGCTTTTCTACTCTTCCCCTCCTTCTAGCGCCAAATTGTTTCTGTCTAGGACATCTATAGTGAATGTGGTGGTGGGTACTTGGTGGAACGTGGCTCCCAAGCTTCCTTCGTGGTGGTGGTTACCTGCAAAACAAGGAGAAACCTCGGGGGTTGTTCCGAGGATCGCCTCTCCGATGCCTAAGTCAGCCAAGTTGAACACAAGATCTCTAGTTGAGAGAAAACGAGTATCAAGTGCTAGTATTTTGTGAGTGTTTGATAGAACGTACCTTACCCATGCATGGGCATGGGTATTTATATGAGACATGGGCTTGTGACTGACCTAGTAGAGTAAGTGGGCTCCTTTTGGAAGTGGGCCAAGGTAAATAAGGCCTTCATTAATTCCCTGCCTAGAGCTTATGTCTAGAGTGGTCTGCCTTGTGAGGTCTGCTCTGCTCTGGACGCTCTGATGTGGAATGGCAGGACCAGAAGGTATGCTGCCAGCTGGTGATCTGCTAGGCAGATCCCATACAGTAGGTTTTAGGGAATTATTTCCTACATTCTATCGATTTGTGATTTTCATAGAGGACCGGAGGGTTTAGAGGCACTGACACTGAGACATGGAGACCCGAGATCATGTCCCAAGGCCTTGGACAAAAAAGGTTGAAGGCTTGGCTCGAAAATCTAAGGAATTGAAGAGCACAAGGCTCGCCCGATGGTATCGGGCGGGCCGCTATTTATGTTGATGTTGCTGAAGTTTCCATCGGGCAAGATTCGCCCTGTCGAAAAGACGGAAGATCCGCCCAATTGGGCTTTCCAACCCGATGCGAGCGGGAGTACAATCAGAGCCAACAACCCTTTTTGAGATGAAGACCGCCTGATTTGATCGAGTGGGGTTGGCTCGATTCGGGCACGACACCCGAAGGGTTACTTTAGCTGTTTTTGGTCTAAATTGTAATCCTTGTTCTAACCAGTTTAGTGCTCAGTATAAATAGGCTACTTAGTTTATTTCTCAGACGACTTCTATACTTTCATTGTTATACCTTAGGCTTAGTTCTTAATTTTAATTGCTTTCACTTGTGATCGGAGATTTACACTTGGATTATTTACTCCTTTCAATAAAGTTCGATCTTTCAAACTTAATTCTGATAATTCTTTCTCTTTGTTTTTATTTGTTCTTGTTCTGATTCAGTATTTTATTGTCTTTGCTCTAAATTATGAATATTTATATGAGAATTGTTGCTATCTTCACAATCATGAGTGAGTAGTTACCTTTATAGGGTTGTGAGGAGATTGTATGCAACGAGGGATTGATATATTACTATGATTATTACCTTTTACTTCAATTGCTTCCTTTGCTTATCGTTCATGCTAGATTTATGAATAGGGCCAGATTTGTATTTATATCATCGCAATATCGACTCTACTTCGAGGGGAGAGATATGTATAGGTTTTCAATCATAAGGCAAAGTGACCCTTGACCATGCGAGAGCGGATGGGTAATCTTTCACGAAGACAATGTTCGAGAGAAATTGTATGTGTTTTAGGTCAATTGATTTATTAGGCAGTAATTATTCATTCCTGATTTTCCGAATTGTATCATAGTGTTCCATGATCCTAGACTTTATTTCATTGATTAAATCCTTGATATTCAATTATGTCAGTAGTTTAATTTAGTTCTAAAAATCATGATTCTTATTAGTTCGTATAGTAGAATAGTTCTGTTTTACTAGTAAAGCAAAACCCCGTAGATTTGCCCTGCTTGCCTTACTACATTAGTCGAGAGACTTGTAGGTTTATTTTTGATAGTACGCGAGTCACATGTCATCCTTATATATATATATTTCATTTTCTTTAATCCACTTTCCAGTTTGAGTTTACTCCATAACCTTGACCTCTACACCAGTACCCACGTTAATGCTATAAACCCATCACTCCATTCACTATTGGATTAAAGATGTAAAAAAAGAAAAAGAAAAACTAGTTTGTCCAGTAGATGGTACGAGCAAGTGATCATGCAATATCGTTCTTTAATGAGTTTAAGATTTTGAGGCAAAATAGAAAAACTAAAATTGGAGGCCTGTCTAATAGACTAGGCGCGTCTGCCCAACTGAACGAAGTCTCAATTTCCATTTTGTTCTTTTTCATGATAGATTTTTGCATTCCTCTTCCTTCCAACAATTATCTTTTCCTTTATGGAATTATTCACTTCGATTATCTTCATGATTGTGGGGTTTCTCCTACTTTGATGAGAAAGTTTTCATCAATTTCTTGGGTCTTATGATCTTGAAGAATTGGTGATAGGGCTTATAACGTGAGCATTGGATTATCTACTTTGTGTTTTAGGCATAAGTCCACTACTACAAATCATCACTTGTGCCATGGGTAGAATCGTGGCACAAGTTCCATATTGCCGTGGCTGTACAATATAAACATGGAAATTCCACTTTGAAACTCTTGTGGCACAAGTGAGCGTAGCAAGAAGTTGCCATGGGAAAAACAGGGGCGTGGCATAAACTATATGTTTTGCCACGAGAAAAACTTGTGGCTACTATCTTACTTTAGCCATGAGAAAATTTGTGGCATGATTAGAACTTCCGTGGCAAGTTTGGTACTTCGTGGCAAACAATGTCATTTAGCCACGGGCATAAATGTGGTAAGAACGAACTGACGTGGCTAGAAAATTTACTTAGCTACGAATATTACCGTGGCAATTTTTGGCCAGTTTTAGAAATTTTTACTAGCCACGTTTTCACCTGTGGCTTGATAATTGAAATTATTAGTAATATAAATCATTGGACTAAGACATTCAAGTCATGTATATAATGTATTGTCGCTATTAAAGAAACTTATAAACATGTCGCTTCAACCGAAGTGAATATCTCAAAAATGAAGTCCAAACTGAAATATATTATAGCTCAATGTTGGAGTACTTACATAAAAAAAAAAACTTTTAAAATTAAATAAAATCAAAATATCCATAATAAAACAAATAGTTCAATCATTGTTCTAAAACAATGTAACATCTAATTTATAAATCTTGGTGCCATAATTTGTTGCTCCACATGTATGAATTTATGTCTCGTGCATCCAAACTCCTGCATAAGGCATAATACCGAAAGTAGGTAAGTAATAAAAAGGAGCGACACAAGTGAAAAAAGGAGAAAAAACACAATGATTAACAATAAACGAAAATAGCGTGAATGAGTCCAAAATAAGAACCAAAACAACTCCGACAACAATCCATTACTACCCTAAACAAAGACCTTCAAACAGACACAAAAACAACCACAAAACAACAGTGCACTCATCCCTAAAATAGCATATAAATCAGCCCCAAAAAATCTCAAACCCATGATAGCCCTAAAATAGCAGTGCTGTCATCCCTGCCCAGCAAAACACAACAAACACTACAGCACTGCCACGCTACTGTTCTCTATCCTGGAATGCCCAGACACACCCACTGCCTCTGTTGACAGATATAGCTCTATTTGTAGCTACTGTTGTGACTAACCACCCTACTGCTAACACCGCGTATAGCACAATATTGTCCTCTTCATTCAGTGACGCACCTCCTGCATATGTCCCTTGACACACCTCCTTCCCACCCTTACCACACCTTCCTGCCCCTTACCACATACAAATCAGCCCTAAACAACTCACAATCTTGTACCCCAAAACAGCAAAAACGCAACAGTAAAGGACAAGAAACTAACATGATTATAGCAAGGTATAACCACAAATTCTATATCATGATATTAGTTCAAGTAATTCACATACAATTCCTAACTTCGACTAATTAAACAATATCAACCGGTGTAACAAAGGACAACAAACACATGTGTAGGTAAAATCAACAACCGTATAACAATAAGAAATAAAAAGCTTGCATACTTACTTTACGATCATGAATTGCCATCATTTGAATCGTCGTTACTGGTAGAATCTAGTCCATTAACTTGCAAGCTCTTTTTGAGCCTTTTCTCCCAAACCTTGTTGTTTGCTGCAATTTTAGCATCTACTTCATTCCTAGTGGCTTCGGCTTCTTTCCTTGCCAATTCTGCATCCTTTTTAGCTTCTTCGGCTTCTTTTCTAGCTTCCATAACTGCTTGCTCCGACGACTTTCGAACTTCAACCATCTCTTGGGAAAGATCAAGTCGTGAAGGCTTCACTTGAAAATGCTTTGTAATACTTTTACCGAGTCCATTAGCACGCAAATATCCATGCCTATCTTTTCCAAGCACATCCTGAAATATTTGTTCATCGGTTTTTTCAATAACCCCTTGTTCTCTTTGCTCTTTTAATTTCTTCATCTCATCCTATATGAAAAAACAACAAATTAGTTAGGAAAAATTATAAAAGAATAGTTCTATAATAAATACTTAGAAAATAGCTAAAAGATTCATGTACTTACTACTGCATGTAAGTTATTGGCTAAAGTCTCCTCATTTACTTGCTTCTTTGATTTCCTAGCACGAGATTCTACCAACAAATCAACCCTAGTACATCTCCCTCCATTTTTCTTTTTCTATACGAACAACCATCAAATCAATTAAAATGTTAGTTAAATGTAAAAGGACGGCCACATAGTATAATATAAGATATAAATTTACTTACAATATCTTCTTTCAATCGAGCATAACTCTTAGTACCACTATAGTGAGGCATCTTCTGAAAAGACCTGTTGTTCCTTGCTTTTTCGCTCTTTGCCTAAATAAAAAAAATATAAAACATACATTCATTACAACTGATTTGTCCATTTAATATATTTGTAAGCTACAAGTAACTTTACCTGAAATTTTGGGGTCGCTCCAATGCTCAACTAAGTATTTCCAATCTCCTTTGTTCATATTTGGAGGTTTATTTTTGATACGTTGCTCTTTCGTTTTGAGCTCTGGATCATCAAAGTATTTAGCCTTCAGTTTGTGCCTACCATCTCTGATAAACGTTGTGCATGTTTCAGGACAAATTGCTTCCTGTACTCCATATCATCAAATGAGAATTTCTCCTTCAATTTATTGAAAAATAAAACATTTCGTTAATTTTGAACTTTGGCATATGTAGAAGAATATATATATAAAGCTATTGTTTAATAATTTGAAGTATATTACCACAATACATGCCCACAAATGGTCCAATGTTTCAGGTTTGAATTCATTCCAACCTTTGACTTGTATGGGACAAACTGAACGATTTCGTACTTGTTCACCCAAAAAGAAAGCGAACAATGATGAATTTGGACCACTTAGGATTCCATCCTCGTCAAATTCAACATTGATTTTCTCCCCCGGAGGTAATGCAATAAGCTTTCTACAATATACTGTTCCTCTTGTTTTCGTGACGGTATCTAATAATATTAGAGAAACAAAAAGTTATAATCAATAATGATTGGTGATATAAATAAAGTATACATATAAATATATGAAGTACACCATATTTGAATCTTAATTAAGAATCTTTGTTGTTATTAAAATGATCATCATATTTTTATTTGTTTTCTTTGCCGTGATTGTGTGTGTTTGTGTGACTGTAAGTGTGCAATTTTGACTGTAAGTGTGTGACTGTGTGGGTGTGTGAGTGCGACTCTGAGTGCGTGTGTGAGTGTGAATGTGAATACGTATGTGAGTGCGACTGTGAGTGTGTGTGTGAGTGCGAGTGTCAGTGTGTGTGCTGGTGCATGAGGTGTGTGTGTGTGTGTGAGTGCGACTGTGAGTGTGTGTGAGAGCGTGACTGTGAGTGTGTGTGCGAGTGCGAGTGTGTGTGTGTGCGCTGGTGCATGAGGTGTGTGTGCGTGTGCATGAAGAGGTGTGTGTGGGTGTGCGCTTGTGGAAGGGTGTGTGCACAGGGGTGTGTTGGTGTGTGCAGCAGGGTGGCAGGGTGCTGTAAGGAGGGCAGGGGGAAACAAAGGTGTGTGTGTGAGTGCGAGGGTAGGAGGAACTGTGTATGGTGTTGTACAAGCTGTGAAAGCACTTTTTAAAAAAAAAATCCCTGCACCAGGGTGGTGTATGGCAGCTCCGCCCCTGTGTGTGCGTGTAGAGCTGTGTGTTGGTGTATGAAGCAGTGGTGGCGGACGGCTGCAAGGAGGGTTTCTGTGTTGTGATTCATGTATACTGTGCATGGTGCTGTACAAGTTGTGAAAGCATTTTTTTTAACTTGTCACACATATAGACTTACAAGTTCATATGAGGTCTTACCAAAATGCCACACAATAAATTCAATGCCACGCAACTCAAATCCAAACAGACATTATACAAATTAGTGAAAAGGGAGAAAAGGAAAAAGAAACAGAAACCACACAGGCCAGCAAATTAGAGGAAAGCATCAAGCATGACAGAATGATGGTCATCTTCCGAAAATATAACTAAAGCACTGACCAGAGCATTCACCTTGTATCTTAGGCTATGAATTATGGTTCGAGTGGAAAAACCTTGGAGGTCTAATAAGGTATATAAAGGTCGAATAAGGAAGTAAACACTATACAGATTGGAAAAGAAATTAAGCATACCAGAAATATTGTGATCCCCTTCTGCATTTAAAAGGGCGTTGCTCGGCAAATCACTGTAAATTTCATCAATTTCAGTAGCAGATGCATTGCCCAAGCCAATTCCTTGGCCAATTTGTACATCTTGATCAAAGTTTGGCTCCATATTGTCACAAATTATGATATCTTCTTGATTTTCTAAATTTGATAAAAGGAAACAATGAATCACGTAGATAAAACTGGTTGGTTGAATCTTTACTACAAAAAAATTAGATGAACTCGACATAATGCTATAGCAAGCCAATGTTGGAATATAGATTCTACAACCTTGCCCCCACCCCCCTTTGCCACCCCTTCCCACTATCACCCCCTGCACAACCCGTGCCAACCCCCCACCAAAAATAAAGGGAAGGAGCACAAGAATATGCAAAGTGTTGGGTAATAAAAAAAAACCTCAAAATAAGTTCATTGAAACATATGAGTAGCTATAAGAAATAAGAAAAAAACAAGCGGGATAAGATTTTAACCTAAATTATCTTCTTCCATTTCAATATTATCATCATTCCCAATAGATTGCTCCGCATCTAGATCATGTATATCTACAACATAAAGAAGAAGACATTAAGCTTTACCTACGTTATTTATATAATCAAAACTTAAAAAAATTCATACCTTCCTCCAAATCAATATTATCGTGATCTTCATCCATTTGTTGTTGACTATTAATGGCTTCATTTCATGATTAGATAATACTTCAGTCATAGGTTTTTGAAATATCAAACCCATACAATATCAAATAGATCAATTACAAAAAATGACCTTTTTCCACGAATTCTAAAGCCGATGAAAGTGATCTGAATGCTTTATGCCCCACAGCGGCTTGCTGTTGGTTCTTGTTCATTTTCAGAAACTTGCCCACTGACATCGGCGGAATGAACTTGCCCTTTTTCTTCTCATTTCTAGCTTCATTAGTCTTAGCCTAAAAAAAGAATCGTTGCAATAACAAGAACTATTGAAATTTATGTAAAACATTTGTATTACTATTTTATTAAAATACCTTATTCGAAATCACAACCTCGGCTTCTTTCTCACATTCTTCATTTAAATCATCGTCGGGAACATACTCATCATCATCATCCAAAGTGTCTTTGTTCTTTCCTTTCTTTCTCTTTTCTTTACCATTCTCAACCAAACTTGTTAAAGAGGATGTGATACGTCTAATACCCAAGGACTCTAACAATGAGTTGTTGGCTTGAATATTCAAATGCCTTTGTTCCTCGTACTTATTCAATGGAGTTGTGACACGCTTTGGAACATGAGGTCCTCCCTTTCTTGACATTCTAAAATTAATTTAAGAAACAAATATCCATTAACACGGGCATAACCATAAGATGACCAATAAATCGCCTAATACTTCAAAGATGAGAAATCCTGTGGTCTATGAAAGCAAGCACCTATAGCCAAATATGGTACCAGTTTCCATAACTATTAAAAATTGTGAATTCATTTAATGTGCATCACAAAACTCCAACTGATCTCCTTTATTGTCAAAGATTAGCTTTATGTAATTATAGCTGCCAATTTTTCACCCTCCAAGTATCAGCTTGTTATACCTTTTCTCAACCTTAATCAGAGTGAATATTGTCAATTAGTTACAAATTATAATTTACCAGATCATATGCATCATATACAACACAATTAGATTAGAAATTCATCAATAATCAAACTGGAGTTACTATAGGAAATTGATGGTCTCAAGTCACTCATAGCTGAATGTACTGATGAGAAAGATATGCTTAAGATGGCATATGAGGAATTGGATCAGACTGCTGAAGAAGAGAAAAGGCTGCAAATGTTGGTGTGTGTGCGTGAAGAGGGGTGTGTTGGTGTGTGCAGAGGGGTGTGTTGGTGAGTGCAGAGGTGTGTGTGTATGTGCAGAGGTGTGTGTGTGTGTGTGCAGAGGGGTGTGTTGTTGTGTGCAGACGTGTGTTGGTGTGTGCAGAGGTGTGTGTGTGCAAAGGGGTCTGTTGGTGTGTGTAGAAGGCTGTGTTGGTGTGTGCTGCAGGATGTTAGGATGCTGCAAGGAGGGTAGGGAGGCTGCAGGGCAGCGGTGGGGTTGCGGAGGCTATGTAGGGCTGAAAGGGGGACATGGGTGAGGCAGTGGTCATGATAGGACTAATTGACTTGGTTAAGTTAATCACATATAAAATTAACAATGCTGATCTTCTGCTAACAGGGCTGATGAACATAATTGCCTGACATAAGCAAAGGAAAATCTTGAGAAATTCTTGAGAAATTCTTGAAATGTAGAGTTGCAAAATTTGTTTTTGTGCATATTTTGGTATGATAGTGGGATGTTAGATTATAGAATGAGAAATTAATCTTACATAGATCTGGCTTTCTTAACTGACTAAGCTACCATTGACTCATGTTAAAGTACTATTTTCCTCATTAATGACAGTGCTATTTTATAATACAAGGATCATGAATAATGTATAATATGAGGTATATTGTCAATTATATAGAAGATATATTACTATGGTGAGTTTGTCATTCGAGTTTGTCTTTGGCTAGCTAACATAGATTTGGGATGTGTTGAAGATCATATATCTGCTAAACTAGTAAATACAATTCATCTACAGGTGTTAATACATTGACTCTTTGATAAGCAAGACAAACTTGACTTTTCTTGTTAGAATTACTTTGTGACATGTAATTTTATAGTATTAGTAATTCTTAGTCCTAAGTTCAAGTGAAGTACTATAGTTAAATCATGAATTTGCATCAACAATGTGATATAATACACACATCAGGAATCATCTTTCTTTCACGTCTTTTTCTCTGTTTTTAATGAATATAAGAAAACGTACAATATTACTGCAGTAGTTTTATGGCATTGGCCATAATTTTCTTTTTTCTTAAATGTTTTATAAGAAAGGTTCTTGTAAATTACACAGTACAATACAGTTCAGGCTCACTTCTACAGTTTATTGTTGCACTTATCAATGAAATGTATGCACTTCACTTTCTTAAACAATATACAATTATTTACTTCAATATTTAGATTTTAGACTAATATATTGAGTATTAACAAAAAATTATGATACCCTATTGAATATTAGACATGGGATTAGGGAGCTTAAAAGACTGAGCAGACATGGCAAATGCTACATGTCACTTCATTGATCCCTACTCCAGTATCTCAATCTTCCCTTCACCGTCTCACTCCTCTTCTCTGTTTTTTCTCAACTAACTCAAGTTGACTAAACTAATGAATGACCAGATTGCTAGTTGCAATAAATCACTTTCTCATCCCTTCTTCTTAGAGTTCTACTCTTGTTGCATTGTTAGATAATTGAAGTAATGCACTGCAGTCTGTACATAGTCTGAACTAGTTTTTAAGATGTTATACTTCGTATTAGTTTCATGTTCACTGCATGTAACGGCTCTTATGTACCATGGTTTTGGTGCCACCTAGTACAAGTCAGCTTCAGCAACACTAATCTAAAGACAAGATCAATCTCACACCCTATAGCACCAATTTCTTAAACAATATACAATTATTTACTTCAATATTTTGTCAATTATACAGTGCTATTTACCAGAGTGAATATTGTCAATTAGTTACAAATTATAATTTACCAGATCATATGCATCATATACAATACAATTAGATTAGAAATTCATCAATAATCAAACTGGAGTTACTATAATCAACAAAGATATTCAACAATTAAAAAAATCTTCAATGCAATTCACAACACAATTCGCTGATTAAACAAAATTTGATAAGTCTGCTTAATCATTTTATAATTAAATAGAAATCGAATTAATTATAAAAGAGTGATAGAAGAAATTAACCTTGCTTGATTGGATTGTGATCAAATTTCTTGTCAAATTGATCCAATTGCAATAGCATCAACCAAATGAAAAGGATAAGAACATGAGATCCTTGACGGTAATGAATTTGTGTTTACTTGTGAATTAGCGCCAACGATTGACGGTTCACGTGGTGGCTGATGGTGGCCGTTCTTCTCTTCACATAAGATGGTGGTCGTTCTTCACTTCACATGAGATGGTGGCCGTTCTTCAATTTACTTCACAAAACGGTTTTATATTTCCACGAGATGGGGAATAGTGGAATGGAACCTCAATGGTGTTGACTGTGTCGTGACAACTGTTAAGTTAGTGGCAAAAAATTTGGCTCCATATTTTTTGCGCCTTTTAATTTTAGTCAAATATTTTATTTTTAATTAACGAGTGCATTATGTAATAAGGTGGCCCGTAAATTTTATATCAGTTATTCTATCATTATATAATACTAACGCTCCATTGATTTTAACCTATATTCAGTTCTTACTATAAAAATAAGTTCTGATGAGGTCTAACAAGGTTGAATGAGTTCGAATAAAGTCGAAAAAGATGTCATCTAATAAGGTAAAATAAAATCGAATTAGATTTAATAAGGTCTAATAAGGAATAACCCCGAATAAGGTCTAATAAGAAAAAAAAAATTAGATTAGTTGAGTTTATATAAGTTCAAATAAGCAAAAATAACTTGAAAAGAACATAGTCTACAAGAGCTCTGAATATTATGCTAAATACCCTACCATTTTCAATAAGGTATATTAAGATCGAATAAGGTCTTATAAGGCCGAATAAGGTATATTTAGGTCGAATAAGGTTGAATAAGGTCTAACAATGTTTCACCTAATAAGTTCGAATAAGGTCTAATAAGTTCGAATAAGGTCTAATAAGGCCGAATAAGGTCTAATAAGGTAAATTAAGGTCGATTAAGGTTGAATAAGGTCTAATAATGTTTCACCTAAGAAGGTTGAATAAGGTTTATTAATGTTTCACCTAATAAGGGGAATAAGGTTTAATAAGGCCGAATAATGTATATTTAGGTCTAATAAGGTAAAATAAGGCCGAATAAGGTCGAATAAGATCTAATAATGTATATTAAGGTCGAATAAGGTCTAATCAGGTTTCATATAATAAGGTCTAATAATATCGTCTAATAAGGTCAACTAAGGTATAATCAGGTTGAATAATAACGTCTAATAAGGTATATAAAGGTCGAATAAGGTCTAATAGGGCCGAATAAGGTCGAATAAGGTTGAATAATGTCTAATTATGTTTCACCTAATAAGGTCTAATAATATCGTCTAATAAGGTCGACTAAGGTCTAATAAGGTTGAATAAGGTCTAATAAGGTATATTAAGGTCCAATAAGGTCTAATAGGGTCGATTAAGGTCTAATAAGGTATATTAAGGTCCAATAAGGTCAAATAGGGCCGAATAAGGTCGAATAAGGTCTAATAAGTTATATTAAGGTCGAATAAGGTCTACTAAGGTTGAATAAGGTCTAATAAGTTATATTAAAGTCGAATAAGGTCTAATAAGTTATATTAAGGTCTAATAGGGCCGAATAAGGTCTAATAAGGTATATTAAGGTCGAATAAGGTCTAAGAGAGCCAAATAAGGTCGAATAAGGTTAAATAATGCATGTCTAATTATGTTTCACCTAATAAGGTCTAATAATATCGTCTAATAAGGTCGAATAAGGTCTAATAAGGTTGCATAAGGTCTAATAAGGTATATGAAGGCTGAATAAGGTCTAATAAGGCTGAATAAGGTCTAATAAGGTGTATTAAGGTCTAACAATGTCTAATAAGTTTGAATAATGTCTAGTAAGGTTGAATAAGGTCTAATAAGGTATATTAAAGTTGAGTCGAATAAGGCCGAATAAGGTCTAAGAATATCACCGAATAAGGTCTAATAAGGTCTAATAAGGTTGAATAAGGTATATTAAGGTTTAAAGGTCTAATAAGGTATATTAAGGTATATTAAGGTCTAGTTTGCTTTGGTCTCATCATGGTGTTTCGATCTTAAAACTTATCAATCTTTTGAATCACAAGTTGCCATTTGGTGAAATCTGAAACCATGATTCTGCTTTAGCTATGTTTTATACCAAATTTATTATTTACAAATTTTGTCAATGACAACATTAGATTAATCAAAATATAAATACAAAAATATAAAAAGTAAATTAAACTTTCATTGAGAAGCTCAAAATATAATCGTACCAAGTGTCTTCATCTAACCAAAAGTACCAAAATGTGAATCTGAAATCTATAGTTTTTAATATAACTAGTAATATTAAAAAAAAATACACAAAACGAAATATTAAATTGTAAGCTAATTGTGTTGAATATCTTGTAGCGTCACCGAAGAGCTATCCATATTGACTCCGATCCATTCCCTTAAATTAAAGATCTGTCACATAAAAACAATAAATATAAAAATCAATAACAAGAGATTAGTGCTATTCTATTAAATTTTTTCTTACAAAGATGTGAAGCAGAAAGAATTTGGCGCAATAAAAAGCTGGATACACATTCTATAGTAGTTCTGAAAGTACCTAAAATAGAAACAAACATTCAAATTAAGTAATCACTAGTGGAAAAAACATCATTAGCTAGGAAATTCTGAAAATCCGTTCATTTGATCAGGAAAATAGATTAATGTATAACATAAGAGTACATACAAACACAGAACACAAAGTTCATTTGAAGAAAATCGATCATCTTTTAGCTTAACCAAGCAAGAGAAATGAGAGACTGCCTTTTATGATTAGGAACTTCTTTTTTATTGCAGGATTTTCTCAAAGAAACAGAGCAACAATAATCAAGTATTCAGGTCATGGATGACAAGCCAAAATCACACACAATTGAAAGAATTAGTAATGGTTCATTCGTTGTCAGCCTATCACTATCCGATTCCGGTCTTTGGTTTTAAGATTTTGAAGGTCTATTATAAAGGTTCTATAACGAAATATAGTCATCTTTATTTTAAAATCCGAATGTGGAAATTTCTTTATATGGTTTCTGCATTTTTAGTTCTAGAAAGCCTGAAAACCAAAAACAACAACGAACAGGTAGCAGGGGATATAGGAAGTACATGACGCATGATAAGCCGGGTTGTTCTTGGCAGCCACAACTACAGTTGAGACAGAATGTTATCGTCGGGCTGTAAAATGCAGACAAGGAAACACAGCAAGTAGGGGCAGATGCTGCTTTAAATTGGGAATAAGTACATATCACCCTGTGTGTACCTGTAAAAAGCCGCAGACACCAAAATGGTTCATTCACCAAGCATATGAAAAAAAGCAAGGATTCAGCTAGCAGTTGCAGAACTAGTCTTGACTTTTGAGGGATCAATAGCAGAAAATATTATAACAACCAGCAAAATTAGATACAGCAGATATTGCAGCATATTCATAGATACTTTTCTGTTGCAAAAGCTCAAAACCTTCACTTAAATTGTTGTGAAGTAGAGTTGAGTCTGTCAGAAGTAAGAATTTCAATAACAAATGTGACAACACCAAGAAATTCTACAAAATCATCTAATGAAGGTCCGTTTTATATTTTGGCAATACAGACAAGCCCGAGTTTATGCCCCCCCTTTCAGTCCTATACATAAATATGCTTGCAGGAAACTCTGAAAATCTTCATAGCTGTAAGAAGCTGCCCTGAAGCCTCCCTATCATGACCAATGCCTCACCCATGTCCCCATTTCAGCCCTACATAGCCTCCGCAACCCCACCGCTGCCCTGCTGCCTCCCTACCCTCCTTACAGCATCCTAACATCCTGCAGCGCACACCAACACAGCCCTCTGCACACACTAACACACCCCTCTGCACACACACACCCCTCTACACACACCAACACACCCCTGTGCACACACACACACACCTCTGCACACACACACATACACCTCTGTACACACCAACACACCCCTCTGCACACACCAACACACCCCTCTGCACACACACACACCCCTCTTCACACACACACCCCTCTACATGCGCACACAGACACACCCACTACACCCATGCACACACACCTCATGCACCAACACTCACACACACTCACTGTCGCACTCACACACAGACTGACACTCACACTCGCCCACACACTCTCAGTTGCACTCAACACACACTCACACTTATAGTCACAGTCGCACACTTACTGTCACACCAACACTCACAGTCACGGTAAAGAAAACAAATAAAAATATGATGATCAATTTAATAACAACAAATATTCATAATTAGGACTTGTGTCTTATCATGAGAAGGTAAAAATACATAAATACCGGAAACAAAAATAATCCTATTCGCGAAAATAAGAAAAAAAATACATTCATGCAAGATCACTATCATCATCGCTGGTCTCACTATCACTCCCAATATCAACACCTTCATCTTCATCTTCATATCCATCCTCATCTTCATTCTCATTAAAATCTTTGGGTTGATTTGCAGCATCAGCATTTATCGTCAAGTCTTCAATATCATTTCTTACTCTAGAAATTGAATCATCAACCTCCTCCAGATCTATCGCCGGTAAATGTGAATCACCACAAGACCTTAAAACTTGTTGCAAGGCAACATCTTCTTCTTCAACAATTTCCTCCTGTTCTGACACATTGTAGTGATGCCTTGGATGGATTTTGACAACAACAAGCCAATTGGGATCAAATCCATCCTTAACATAGAAGACTTGGTGAGCTAGTGACATGGGCACAAAAGGTTCTTTAGTTCTCAACCTAGATCGGCTATTGACACTAACATAACCATGTTTGTCAATTTTCATACCTTTACCAATACTATGAACATTCCACCAATCACAACCAAACAAGACCACACGTTTCCCATCCAAATATTATAGCTCAATTATGTCTGTCAAGATTCCATAGTAGTCATCTTCCTTAGTGCCTGAAATACCTTTCATCATAACCCCACTATTTTGGGTTACCCTCTTTCTCTCGGTGTCCCTTGTGTGAAATCTAAATCCATTTGCAATATACCCGCCAAAGCATTGGACACCTTTGAAAGGGCCTAGACTTAAAGTGCGTAAATCTTTAAGTACTTGATCATCATCATCAAAAGGCAACTCTGCGACCTAGTTCAAACAAACCAGGATTCATCATCAATGTGTGATAAAAAAAAACAAAAACAAATAGTTAACTATTGACATACCCTATCACAAAAACAATCGACTAAATTTTTGTCCCATGCACCGCCTTTTTCATACTCGCTGAAAAATGAAAAGTTTGGATTACAACTTACGTAATCTTTAGGGAAAAAAATAATATGTTTATACAAAAGGTTAGTTCATACTCCATGTATGCTTCTGCTTTGTCACAATTCTTCAACACACACTCTCGACATTGAGCTAATTGTTCTTCTGTCAAAGATCTACTTTTCCCCTTACCCAAAGGAACTCCACACGAGGCAAATATTGATAAACCTTTGTAGTCATCATCAACGACATCTGCGTTTCTCTCTGGTTGGTTAAATTTTGTTTCAATGTCATCTAGATACTTCGAACAAAAAAACATACATTCCTCGACAATATAGCCTTCTGCAATGGACCCTTCTGGTCGATGTTTGTTTCGAACATAAAACTTGTATTTGCGTAAAAGCGTGGAAAGGTAAGAGCCATAACCATATGAACAAAAGTTATTTCTAGCAATTAAAACAATAACTCGATCATACAAAAAGAATACCTTTCAAAGGGGTACATCCATCGATATTGTACTGGTCCTCCCATCTTTGCTTCAGCTACGAGATGGACACACACATGCACCATCGAAGTAAAAAAGGATGGGAGAAAAATCTTCTCCATCTCACACAAGGTGACCACAATTTCACGTTCAAGATTGTCTAAGTCTTTCACTTTCAATGACTTGGAACACAAATCTTTAAAAAATGTGCCTAATCTAACAATCACCTCGTATACTTTAGGACGTGACACGCCGTGAATCGCAAGTGGCAATAACTGCTCCATTAACAAATGGCAATCATGAGTTTTTAAACCACGAACCTTACGTTTATTAACATTGATGAATTTTGAGATATTAGAGGAATACCCATCAGGAACCTTTACATCCCCTAAAAACTTACATACCCTTTCTTGTTCACCTTTAGACAATGTATAAAGTGCTGGAGGAATGTGCCATTTTCCATTCTTCAACTTAGGAGCTAGATGTTTCATAATAGTAACAAGATTCAGATCGTGCCTAGCCTTTATGTTATCCTTCGACTTACCCTCAACATTTAGCAAGGTACCAAGAATGTTGTCGCAAACATTTTTTCAATATGCATGACATCGAGGTTGTGACGAAGCAAAAGAGTACTCCAATATGGCAATTCAAAAAAAATACTTTTCTTTTTCCATTTATCATTGGAAAAATTGATAAGAATAATCCGACCTTTGGCCGGTCTTCCATGAATGGTACCACCTTCAATTAATCCAGGTATAATCCCACCTTTGACACCCATATTCTCTCATTGGTCCCTCACTTGTTGGTGACCTACAATTACAGGTTAATTCTGTTAATGACGTTATTAATACCTATTTAAATATAATTTAAACCTAAATTCTTAATTAATCACTAATAAAGTATAATTTCATAAACAAAAAAATTAAAAAAAGAACTCCCACCCCCCCCCCTGCCAGCCCATTCTCCCTGGCCTCAACCGCCATCCCTCCCCCCACCCCCGCCACCCCATCTCCCTCACCTCAACTCAACTGCCACCCCTCCACCACCCCCACCAGCAGATTTCATCATGGTTGGCTCAGTTTTTCGTGGTTGGGAGGGGGGAAAGGAAAGATACCCATTTCGATTACTGAGCTTGAGAACTTGATTTCTCTCAATTTATCATCAAATCAGCTCACTGGTGAATTACCCACCTCCATTGGTGACCTCTTTGAGCTTAGAAACTTGTCTGTTTCTTCGAATTCGTTATCTGGGTCGATTCCTGAATCTCTTTTTTCAATATCCTCTTTAGTGTATCTTGATCTGAGCTCAAATCAGTTCAATGGGAGTGTTCCTAAATTTCTTGGTGATATGAAGGGATTGAAGTTTCTTAATCTTGAAAATAATAACTTTCATGGGGTTATGCCGTTTAATGCATCGTTTATTAAGAGATTGGAGGTTTTTAAGATTGGGAGTAATGCAAATTTGTGTTATAATCATACTAGTATTTCTTCAAAGGTGAAGCTTGGAATTTATCCCTGTGATAAGAATGGATTTCCAATGTCGCCTCCGGCGAAGTCGGAATCGGACGACGAACACAGCAGCGACGATGCTGATAGTGACTCGGAGGATTCCACTAGCCCTAAGGATGGTGGACATCATGGTCCAAATAAGGTTGTTCTTGGAGTTGCTATTGCTCTTTCTTCTATTGCAGTGGGGTGTTTGAATGGAAATCATAATCACCTCACCTCGGCTCTGTTCTCGAGTGAGATGAAGTTAATTTAACAATGGGGGAAATTGAGAGGAGAGAGATAGAGGTTCTTATTAAGGGGGTAGAGATAGAAAGAGGAGAGAGAAGGATGGGGAGGGTGGCAGGGGAAGGGGAGGGGTGGGTGGCAGGGGAGGGGAGGGGAAGGGGGGGGGAGGCAGGGGAGGGGAAGAGGGGTAGGGGGCTGGCTGGGAGGGGGGGTCTTCCTTTTCTTTTTAAAGTTTTTTTTTTTGAAAAGTCAACGGTAATATTGGCTGGTCAAACAGGTTGCCATCATCTCGTACCAATGAGAGAATATGGGTGTCAAAGGTGGGATTATACCTGGATTAATTGAAGGTGGTACCATTCATGGAAGACCGGCCAAAGGTCGGATTATTCTTATCAATTTTTCCTTTATCATTTCTCTTTGGTGGATGGACAGCTTTTCCGAATTTCATACCTTCAAATTCACTAAGTTGAGTCAAAATTTCAACACTAGATAACCGCTTAGGAGGACCTCTTTTTTCTACTTTCCCATTAAAAGATTTACTATCCCGCCATTTATGGTTAGTAGGTAAGAAGCGACGATTATCCATATAGCAACATTTCCCTTGATTATTTAAACGAAGGGATGAAGTTTCTGTTAAACAACAAGGACATGCCTTATAACCTTTAGTAGACCATCCTGACAAGTTTGCATATGCTGGAAAGTCATTAATGGTCCATAGCAATGCCGCATGCATCTGAAAATATTCATCTTTTGATATATCATACGGTTTAGCTCCGGTATCCAACAACTCCTTTAACTCCTCAATCAATGGTTGCAAGTACACATCTATGTTGTTTCCAGGCCCATTCTTCCCGGGAATTAACAAAGATAGTATAGTATAAGGTTGCTTCATACACATCTCTGGCGGGAGATTATATACAACAACTACTACTGGCCATATACTGTAGTCACTTCCTTGACCACTAAATGGATTGAACCCGTCACTTGCTAAACCCAACCTCACATTTCGACCATCTAAGGCAAATGAACGATGGGTCTTATCAAAATGCTTCCAAGCTTCACCGTCAGCCGGATGATGAAGAACTCCAGCTTCTTCTTTTCTAGTGTCACAGTGCCATCTCATGGAACTTGCTGTTTTGGAAGACATAAACAACCTTTGCAACCTTGGTTTAAGTGGAAAATAACGTAGCACCTTGGGGGAAGCTATGTTACGCTCTTTATCACATATGCTACACTTGCTAAGGTTGGAATTCTCTTTCCAAAAAAGCGTGCAGTCATTTTCACAAGCTTCTATTTTCTCGTAGTCGAAACCTAGGTAAGTAATCATCTTTCGTGCTTCATAATAAATCGATGGAAAGTCTGCACACTTTGGTAAAACATCCTTGTACATTATAAGCATACTATTAAATGCCTTATTAGTCATTCCATCCATACATTTTATTTGGAACAACTTCAAAATAAATGACAATTTTGAATGATTATCAGAGCCAGGGTATAAAGGTTATTTAGCATCTCTCATTAAATTAGCAAAAAAATTTGCCTCTTTTGAACCCTTTTCATATTTGTGAACACTAGCCTCTGCAAATTGATGTTCATGCTCATGCTCATGGTCATCATCTTGGTGCTCAACAGCTTGCTCATCACCTGAATCATCACCAAACAACCCGAGACCATTTGTTTCATGAATCATCCGAAATATATCATCATTACTTCCATCTCCTAAATCAATTCTACTTCTTTTCGATGCGGGTTTATATTCACCATGATAAATTCAACGGACATATGACGTCACGATTCCATTAAGTACCAAATCACTATATATTTCTTCCCCTGACCATATGTCGAGTGTTGTTACACCGCTTACAAGGACAAGAAACCTTCTTTTCGTCTTCTTCTATGTCACTACTCATAGCCAAATCAAGAAACTCTTCAACTCCATTCAAATACAATTCATTTGTCCAATCACCACATTGCATCCAATCCAATCTCTTTCTCAAAACCTCTGAATATTCCATGTCTTAAGGGTAACTACAAGATAAAGAAACATATAATATTTTAACTTAAATAACAATAATAGGATCAATCATAATATAAGTTAACGTTCTCAAAACGGCCCACGCCATTTAATACTTATAAATGTCCAATTCTCCGCAGATGATTAGGTTAGTCATAACTGAACAAATATACAGTTTACCAAAAAGGTGTTTTTCATTATTCCATATATATGCAATGATGTATACACAAGAAAAGATTTCCAAATAGAAGTAGCTTACTAATGTCATGTCACTTACAAATTTAGTAGTAAGAAGATTGTTGGAACACACCAAAAGGATCAATGTTTGCACACAGCCACTAAGATATCTATCCTTGATGAAAATTCTAAAGGGAACCTTCACCCTTTCTTTCTTATTTTAAATTAAGGGTTGGGGGTGTAAGCAAGATTATAGTATTAAAATAACTTGAGTAACTATTAGGTAGAAGCATGACATGTAGGTATGAGGGATAATTTGCCATTTAAGATGAAGACTATAGATGAAATGAAAAATACATACATGGACGGCGACTAGATCAACGGATCATCATCTCCAACGCAAAGGCAATAGCTAACTTGGTAGATACGCATTAAACATCAGTTTTCATGATCACATAATTGTCTTTTAACTTTGGCTATCTTCTATATGATGTCACTTAGTTGGCTTGACTTGTGCTCAAGGAACATAAACTCCACGAATACGAATTTGTCTGTTTGTTGACGTTCTTTGCAACTCAAGCACCCCTGCAACCCTACACACCCTCGCCCATGCCACCGCCCTTCCACCGTGGTAGCCCCCCTCCCAAACCCCCACTGCACCCCTGCCCCCCTAAACCCCCACTGCACCCCTGCCCCCCCTTGCGGGCCCTGCCTTACTTGCAGCCCAGCCCTGACATTGCACAACCTGTACAACCCTTCCCCTACCCCCCTGCAGCCTACACAACCCCCTGTCCCCCTTGGACAACCCCTCGCGTACACAAACGCACCCCTTGGACAGCCCCCGCATTCACAAGGACCCAGGACTCAAAGCAACCCAATCAAAATAGCCATATCCAGGGTCCGAAAGGCTCACTATGCTAGACACAGAAGGAGCTCCCTCACAATAGCCATATCCAGGGTTCGAAGGCTCACCAAATCCCAGCCCTCAAGTTTATGTAACATAATAATGAGAAAGTAACTGCCATATAGGAGTAGTCGGGAAAAAAAATCTAATAAAAAATCACTTGATAACTCATTGGCAGTCATGTTGCTCGCTTGGTGAATATAAATTCCATGCATTAGCCTTGTTAGTTAGAAAC
>CANSGD010001348.1:0-117721 GCA_947645195.1 Patellifolia procumbens
GCGATTTGTGGTTTATGAACACCTTTCATATAATTTTGTTGTGAATAATTACCAAATATTTTTGAGTCCTTGAATAGGTATTAGATATGATCAAAGCATATGAAGTCCTTGGATAAACTTAATTCAAATTAAAGGGTAAAACCGTCATAGTCTCTAAGGAGATTTGTGGTGTATGAGCACCTTTCAAATCATTTTGTTGTGAATAATTACCAAATACTTTTCACTCCTTGAATTGGTATTAGGTATATTTCAATCATATGAAGCCCTTGGATTAAACTTATTTCAAATGAAAGGGTAAAACCGTCATAGTCTCTTTGGCGATTTGTGGTGTCTGAACACCTTTCATATTATTTTATTGTGAATAATTACCAAATTTTTTTGAGTCCTTGAATAGGTATTAGATGTGTTTAAAGCATATGAAGCCCTTGGATCAAACTCAAATTCAAATCAAAGGGTAAAACTGTCATAGTCTCGTAGGGGATTTGTGGTGTATAAACACCTTTCAAATCATTTTGTTGGGAATAATTACCAAAATATTTTTTGAGTCCTTGATTAGATATTAGATATTTTTAAAGCATATGAAGTCCTTGGATCAACCTCAATTCAAATCAAAGAGTAAAACCGTCATAGTCTCTTAGGCGATTTGTGGTGTATGAACACCTTTCAAATTATTTTTTGTGCTTAATTACCAAATGTTTTTGCTCTGAATAGGTATTAGATATATTTCAATCATATGAAGCCCTTCGATCAAACTTATTTCATATCAAAGGGTAAAACCGTCATAGTCTCTTAAACGATTTATGGTGTATGAACACCTTTCATATAATTTTGTTGTGTTCAATTACCAAATATTTATGAGTCCTTGAATAGGTATTAGATATGTTTAAAGCATATGAAGCCCTTGGATCAAACTCAATTCAAATTAAAGGGTAAAACCGTCATAGTCTCTTAGGCGATTTATGGTGTATGAACACCTTTCAAATTATTTTTTTGTGAATATTTACAAAATATTTATGACTCCTTGAATAGGTATTAGATATATTTAAAGCATATGAAGCCCTTGGATCAAACTCAATGTAAATCAAAGGGTAAAACCGTCATAGTATCTTAGGTGATTTGTGGTGAATGAACACCTTTCAAATCATTTTGTTGGGAATACTTACCAAATATTTTTTGAGTTCTTGAATACGTATTAGATCTATTTAAAGTATATGAATTCCTGGGTCAACCTCAATTCAAATCAAAGGGTAAAACAGTCATAGTCTCTTAGGGGATTTGTGGTGTATGAACACCCTTCAAATCATTTTTTGTGCTTATTTACCAAATATTTTGGACTCCTTGAATAGGTATTAGATATATTTCAATCATATGAAACCCTTGGATAAAACTTATTTCATATCAAAGGGTAAAACCGTCATAGTCTCTTAGGCGATTTGTGGTGTATGAAAACCTTTCAAATCATTTTTTATTGAATAATTACCAAAAATATATTTGAGTCCTTGAATAGATATTAGATATATTTAAATCATATGAAGCCCTTGGATCTAACTCAATTCAAATCAAAGGGTAAAACCGTCATAGTCTCTTAGGCGATTTGTGGTGTATGAACACCTTTCATATAATTTTTTTGTGAATAATTACCAAATATTTTTGAGTCCTTGAATAGGTATTATATATTTTTAAAGCATATGAAGTCCTTGGATCAAACTCAATTCAAATTAAAGGGTAAAACCGTCATAGTCTCTTAGGCGATTTGTGGTGTATGAACACCTTTCAAATTATTTTGTTGTGAATATTTACAAAATATTTATGACTCCTTGAATAGGTATTATATATATTTAAAGCATATGAAGCCCTTGGATCAAACTCAATTAAAATTAAAGGGTCAAACCGTCATAGTCTCTTAGGCGATTTGTGGTGTATGAACACCTTTCAAATTATTTTGTTGTGAATATTTACAAAATATTTATGACTCCTTGAATAGATATTAGATATATTTAAATCATATGAAGCCCTTGGATCTAAACTCAATTCAAATCAAAGGGTAAAACCGTCATAGTCTCTTAGGCGATTTGTGGTGTATGAACACCTTTCATATAATTTTGTTGTGAATAATTACCAAATATTTTTGAGTCCTTGAATAGGTATTATATATTTTTAAAGCAAATGAAGTCCTTGGATCAAACTCAATTCAAATGAAAGGGTAAAACCGTCATAGTCTCTTAGGCGATTGTGGTGTATGAACACCTTTCAAATTATTTTGTTGTGAATAATTTACAAAATATTTATGACTCCTTGAATAGGTATTATATATATTTAAAGCATATGAAGCCCTTGGATCAAACTCAATTAAAATTAAAGGGTCAAACCGTCATAGTCTCTTAGGCGATTTGTGGTGAATGAACACCTTTCAAATTATTTTGTTGTGAATATTTACCAAATATTTTTGACTCCTTGAATAGGTATTAGATATATTTAAATCATATGAAACCCTTGGATAAAACTTATTTCATATCAAAGGGTAAAACCGTCATAGTCTCTGAGGCGATTTGTGGTGTATGAAAACCATTCAAATCATTTTTTATTGAATAATTACCAATAAATTTTGAGTCCATGAATAGATATTAGATATATTTAAATCATATGAAGCCCTTGGATCTAACTCAATTCTAATCAAAGGGTAAAACCGTCATAATCTCTTAGGCGAGTTTTTGGTTTATGAACACCTTTCAAATCATTTTTGGTGCTTAATTACCAAATATTTTTGACTCCTTCAATTGGTATTTGGTATATTTCAATCATATGAAGCCCTTGGATTAAACTTATTTCAAATCAAAGGGTAAAACCGTCATAGTCTCTTAGTCGATTTGTGGTTTATGAACACCTTTCATATAATTTTGTTGTGAATAATTACCAAATATTTTTGAGTCCTTGAATAGGTATTACATATGATCAAAGCATATGAAGTCCTTGGATAAACTTAATTCAAATTAAAGGGTAAAACCGTCATAGTCTCTAAGGAGATTTGTGGTGTATGAGCACCTTTCTAATAATTTTGTTGTGAATAATTACCAAATACTTTTCACTCCTTGAATTGGTATTAGGTATATTTCAATCATATGAAGCCCTTGGATTAAACTTATTTCAAATGAAAGGGTAAAACCGTCATAGTCTCTTTGGCGATTTGTGGTGTCTGAACACCTTTCATATTATTTTATTGTGAATAATTACCAATTTTTTTTGAGTCTTGAATAGGTATTAGATGTGTTTAAAGCATATGAAGCCCTTGGATCAAACTCAATTCAAATCAAAGGGTAAAACAGTCGTAGTCTCGAAGGGGATTTGTGGTGTATAAACACCTTTCAAATCATTTTGTTGGGAATAATTACAAAATATTTTTTGACTCCTTGAATAGAGATTAGGTCTTTTTAGTGCATATGAAGTCCTTGGATCAACCTCAATTCAAATCAAAAGGTAAAACTGTCATAGTCTCTTAGGGGATTTGTGGTGTATGAATTTTCAAATTATTTTTTGTGCTTAATTACCAAATGTTTTTTATATTAGATATATTTCAATCATATGAAGCCCTTGGATAAAACTCATTTCATATCAAAGGGTAAAACCGTCATAGTCTCTTAGGCGATTTGTGGTGTATGAAAACCTTTCAAATCATTTTGTATTGAATAATTACCAAAAAAATTTGAGTCATTGAATAGATATTAGATATATTCAAATCATATGAATCCCTCTGATCTAACTCAATTCAAATCAAAGGGTAAAACCGTCATAGTCTCTTAGGCGATTTTTGGTGTATGAACACCTTTCAAGTCATTTTTGGTGCTTTATTACCAAATACTTTTCACTCCTTCAATTGGTATTAGGTATATTTCAATCATATGAAGCCCTTGGATTAAACTTATTTCAAATCAAAGGGTAAAACCGTCATAGTCTCTTAGGCGATTTGTGGTTTATGAACACCTTTCATATAATTTTGTTGTGAATAATTACCAAATATTTTTGAGTCCTTGAATAGGTATTAGATATGATCAAAGCATATGAAGTCCTTGGATAAACTTAATTCAAATTAAAGGGTAAAACCGTCATAGTCTCTAAGGAGATTTGTGGTGTATGAGCACCTTTCAAATAATTTTGTTGTGAATAATTACCAAATACTTTTCACTCCTTGAATTGGTATTAGGTATATTTCAATCATATGAAGCCCTTGGATTAAACTTATTTCAAATGAAAGGGTAAAACCGTCATAGTCTCTTTGGCGATTTGTGGTGTCTGAACACCATTCATATTATTTTATTGTGAATAATTACCAATTTTTTTTGAGTCTTGAATAGGTATTAGATGTGTTTAAAGCATATGAAGCCCTTGGATCAAACTCAAATCAAATCAAAGGGTAAAACTTTCATAGTCTCGTACGGGATTTGTGGTGTATAAACACCTTTCAAATCATTTTGTTGGGAATAATTACAAAATATTTTTTGAGTCCTCGATTAGATATTAGATTTTTTTAAAGCATATGAAGTCCTTGGATCAACCTCAATTCAAATCAAAGAGTAAAACCGTCATAGTCTCTTAGGCGATTTGTGGTGTATGAACACCTTTCAAATTATTTTTTGTGCTTAATTACCAAATGTTTTTTATATTAGATATATTTCAATCATATGAAGCCCTTCGATCAAACTTATTTCATATCAAAGGGTAAAACCGTCATAGTCTCTTAAACGATTTATGGTGTATGAACACCTTTCATATAATTTTGTTGTGTTTAATTACCAAATATTTTTGAGTCCTTGAATAGGTATTAGATATGTTTAAAGCATATGAAGCCCTTGGATCAAACTCAATTCAAATTAAAGGGTAAAACCGTCATAGTCTCTTAGGCGATTTATGGTGTATGAACACCTTTCAAATTATTTTTTTGTGAATATTTACAAAATATTTATGACTCCTTGAATAGGTATTAGATATATTTAAAGCATATGAAGCCCTTGGATCAAACTCAATGTAAATCAAAGGGTAAAACCGTCATAGTATCTTAGGTGATTTGTGGTGAATGAACACCTTTCAAATCATTTTGTTGGGAATACTTACCAAATATTTTTTGAGTTCTTGAATACGTATTAGATCTATTTAAAGTATATGAATTCCTGGGTCAACCTCAATTCAAATCAAAGGGTAAAACAGTCATAGTCTCTTAGGGGATTTGTGGTGTATGAACACCCTTCAAATCATTTTTTGTGCTTATTTACCAAATATTTTGGACTCCTTGAATAGGTATTAGATATATTTCAATCATATGAAACCCTTGGATAAAACTTATTTCATATCAAAGGGTAAAACCGTCATAGTCTCTTAGGCGATTTGTGGTGTATGAAAACCTTTCAAATCATTTTTTATTGAATAATTACCAAAAAAATTTGAGTCCTTGAATAGATATTAGATATATTTAAATCATATGAAGCCCTTGGATCTAACTCAATTCAAATCAAAGGGTAAAACCGTCATAGTCTCTTAGGCGATTTGTGGTGTATGAACACCTTTCATATAATTTTTTTGTGAATAATTACCAAATATTTTTGAGTCCTTGAATAGGTATTATATATTTTTAAAGCATATGAAGTCCTTGGATCAAACTCAATTCAAATTAAAGGGTAAAACCGTCATAGTCTCTTAGGCGATTTGTGGTGTATGAACACCTTTCAAATTATTTTGTTGTCAATATTTACAAAATATTTATGACTCCTTGAATAGGTATTATATATATTTAAACCATATGAAGCCCTTGGATCAAACTCAATTAAAATTAAAGGGTCAAACCGTCATAGTCTCTTAGGCGATTGTGGTGTATGAACACCTTTCAAATTATTTTGTTGTGAATATTTACAAAATATTTATGACTCCTTGAATAGATATTAGATATATTTAAATCATATGAAGCCCTTGGATCTAACTCAATTCAAATCAAAGGGTAAAACCGTCATAGTCTCTTAGGCGATTTGTGGTGTATGAACACCTTTCATATAATTTTGTTGTGAATAATTACCAAATATTTTTGAGTCCTTGAATAGGTATTATATATTTTTAAAGCATATGAAGTCCTTGGATCAAACTCAATTCAAATGAAAGGGTAAAACCGTCATAGTCTCTTAGGCGATTGTGGTGTATGAACACCTTTCAAATTATTTTGTTGTGAATATTTACAAAATATTTATGACTCCTTGAATAGGTATTATATATATTTAAAGCATATGAAGCCCTTGGATCAAACTCAATTAAAATTAAAGGGTCAAACCGTCATAGTCTCTTAGGCGATTGTGGTGAATGAACACCTTTCAAATTATTTTGTTGTGAATATTTACAAAATATTTTTGACTCCTTGAATAGGTATTAGATTTATTTCAATCATATGAAACCCTTGGATAAAACTTATTTCATATCAAAGGGTAAAACCGTCATAGTCTCTGAGGCGATTTGTGGACTATGAAAACCATTCAAATCATTTTTTATTGAATAATTACCAATAAATTTTGAGTCCATGAATAGATATTAGATATATTTAAATCATATGAAGCCCTTGGATCTAACTCAATTCTAATCAAAGGGTAAAACCGTCATAATCTCTTAGGCGGTTTTTGGTTTATGAACACCTTTCAAATCATTTTTGGTGCTTAATTACCAAATACTTTTCACTCCTTCAATTGGTATTTGGTATATTTCAATCATATGAAGCCCTTGGATTAAACTTATTTCAAATCAAAGGGTAAAACCGTCATAGTCTCTTAGGCGATTTGTGGTGTATGAACACTTTTCATATAATTTTGTTGTGAAGAATTACCAAATATTTTTGAGTCCTTGAATATGTATTAGATATATTTAAAGCAAATGAAGCCCTTGGATCAAACTCAATTTAAATCAAAGTGTAAAACCGTCATAGTATCTTAGGAGATTTGTGGTGTCTGAACACCTTTCATATTATTTTGTTGTGAATAATTACCAAATATTTTTGAGTCCTTGAATAGGTATTATATATATTTAAAGCATATGAAGCCCTTGGATCAAACTCAATTCAAATTAAAGGGTAAAACCGTCATAATCTCTTAGGCGATTTGTGGTGTATAAACACCTTTCATATAATTTTGTTGTGAATAATTACCAAATATTTTTGAGTCCTTGAATAGGTATTAGATATGATCAAAGCATATGAAGTCCTTGGATCAAACTCAATTCAAATCAAAGGGTAAAACAGTCGTAGTCTCGAAGGGGATTTGTGGTGTATAAACACCTTTCAAATCATTTTGTTGGGAATAATTACAAAATATTTTTTGACTCCTTGAATAGAGATTAGATCTTTTTAGTGCATATGAAGTCCTTGGATCAACCTCAATTCAAATCAAAAGGTAAAACTGTCATAGTCTCTTAGGGGATTTGTGGTGTATGAATTTTCAAATTATTTTTTGTGCTTAATTACTAAATGTTTTTTATATTAGATATATTTCAATCATATGAAGCCCTTGGATAAAACTCATTTCATATCAAAGGGTAAAACCGTCATAGTCTCTTAGGCGATTTGTGGTGTATTAATACCTTTCATATAATTTTGTTGTGTATAATTAGCAAATATTTTTGAGTCCTTGAATAAGTATTAGATATGCTTAAATCATATGAAGCCCTTGGATCAAACTCAATTAAAATTAAAGGGTAAAACCGTCATAGTCTCTTAGGCGATTTGTGGTGTATAAACACCTTTCAAATTATTTTGCTGTGAATATTTACATAATATTTATGACTCCTTGAATAGGTATTAGATATATTTAAAGCATATGAAGCCCTTGGATCAAACTGAATATAAATCAAAGGGTAAAACCGTCATAGTATCTTAGGCGATTTGTGGTGAATGAACACCTTTCAAATCATTTTGTTTTGAATACTTACCAAATATTTATTGAGTTCTTGAATACGTATTAGATCATTTTAAAGCATATGAAGTCCTGGGATCAACCTCAATTCAAATTAAAGGGTAAAACCGTCATAGTCTCTTAGGGGATTTGTGGTGTATGAACACCTTGCAAATCATTTTTTGTGCTTATTTACCAAATATTTTTGACTCCTTCAATAGGTATTAGATATATTTCAATCATATGAAACCCTTGGATAAAACTTATTTCATATCAAAGGGTAAAACAGTCATAGTCTCTTAGGCGATTTGTGGTGTATGAAAACCTTTCAAATCATTTTGTATTGAATAATTACCAAAAAAATTTGAGTCATTGAATAGATATTAGATATATTCAAATCATATGAATCCCTCTGATCTAACTCAATTCAAATCAAAGGGTAAAACCGTCATAGTCTCTAAGGAGATTTGTGGTGTATGAGCACCTTTCAAATAATTTTGTTGTGAATAATTACCAAATACTTTTCACTCCTTGAATTGGTATTAGGTATATTTCAATCATATGAAGCCCTTGGATTAAACTTATTTCAAATGAAAGGGTAAAACCGTCATAGTCTCTTTGGCGATATGTGGTGTCTGAACACCATTCATATTATTTTATTGTGAATAATTACCAATTTTTTTTGAGTCTTGAATAGGTATTAGATGTGTTTAAAGCATATGAAGCCCTTGGATCAAACTCAAATCAAATCAAAGGGTAAAACTGTCATAGTCTCGTACGGGATTTGTGGTGTATAAACACCTTTCAAATCATTTTGTTGGGAATAATTACAAAATATTTTTTGAGTCCTTGATTAGATATTAGATTTTTTTAAAGCATATGAAGTCCTTGGATCAACCTCAATTCAAATCAAAGAGTAAAACCGTCATAGTCTCTTAGGCGATTTGTGGTGTATGAACACCTTTCAAATTATTTTTTGTGCTTAATTACCAAATGTTTTTTATATTAGATATATTTCAATCATATGAAGCCCTTCGATCAAACTTATTTCATATCAAAGGGTAAAACCGTCATAGTCTCTTAAACGATTTATGGTGTATGAACACCTTTCATATAATTTTGTTGTGTTTAATTACCAAATATTTTTGAGTCCTTGAATAGGTATTAGATATGTTTAAAGCATATGAAGCCCTTGGATCAAACTCAATTCAAATTAAAGGGTAAAACCGTCATAGTCTCTTAGGCGATTTATGGTGTATGAACACCTTTCAAATTATTTTTTTGTGAATATTTACAAAATATTTATGACTCCTTGAATAGGTATTAGATATATTTAAAGTATATGAAGCCCTTGGATCAAACTCAATGTAAATCAAAGGGTAAAACCGTCATAGTATCTTAGGTGATTTGTGGTGAATGAACACCTTTCAAATCATTTTGTTGGGAATACATACCAAATATTTTTTGAGTTCTTGAATACGTATTAGATCTATTTAAAGCATATGAATTCCTGGGATCAACCTCAATTCAAATCAAAGGGTAAAACAGTCATAGTCTCTTAGGGGATTTGTGGTGTATGAACACCCTTCAAATCATTTTTTGTGCTTATTTACCAAATATTTTGGACTCCTTGAATAGGTATTAGATATATTTCAATCATATGAAACCCTTGGATAAAACTTATTTCATATCAAAGGGTAAAACCGTCATAGTCTCTTAGGCGATTTGTGGTGTATGAAAACCTTTCAAATCATTTTTTATTGAATAATTACCAAAAAAATTTGAGTCCTTGAATAGATATTAGATATATTTCAATCATATGAAGCCCTTGGATCTAACTCAATTCAAATCAAAGGGTAAAACCGTCATAGTCTCTTAGGCGATTTGTGGTGTATGAACACCTTTCATATAATTTTGTTGTGAATAATTACCAAATATTTTTGAGTCCTTGAATAGGTATTATATATTTTTAAAGCATATGAAGTCCTTGGATCAAACTCAATTCAAATTAAAGGGTAAAACCGTCATAGTCTCTTAGGCGATTTGTGGTGTATGAACACCTTTCAAATTATTTTGTTGTCAATATTTACAAAATATTTATGACTCCTTGAATAGGTATTATATATATTTAAAGCATATGAAGCCCTTTGATCAAACTCAATTAAAATTAAAGGGTCAAACCGTCATAGTCTCTTAGGCGATTGTGGTGTATGAACACCTTTCAAATTATTTTGTTGTGAATATTTACAAAATATTTATGACTCCTTGAATAGGTATTAGATATATTTAAAGCATATGAAGCCCTTTGATAAAACTTAATGTAAATCAAAGGGTAAAACCGTCATAGTATCTTAGGCGATTTGTGGTGAATGAACACCTTTCAAATCATTTTGTTGGGAATACTTACCAAAATTTTTTGAGTTCTTGAATACGTATTAGATCTTTTTAAAGCATATGAAGTCCTGGGATCAACCTCAATTTAAATCAAAGGGTAAAACCGTCATAGTCTCTTAGGGGATTTGTGGTGTATGAACACCTTTCAAATCATTTTTTGTGCTTATTTACCAAATATTTTTGACTCCTTGAATAGGTATTAGATATATTTCAATCATATGAAACCCTTGGATAAAACTTATTTCATATCAAAGGGTAAAACCGTCATAGTCTCTTAGGCGATTTGTGGTGTATGAAAACCATTCAAATCATTTTTTATTGAATAATTACCAAAAAATTTTGAGTCCATGAATAGATATTAGATATATTTAAATCATATGAAGCCCTTGGATCTAACTCAATTCTAATCAAAGGGTAAAACCGTCATAATCTCTTAGGCGATTTTTGGTTTATGAACACCTTTCAAATCATTTTTGGTGCTTAATTACCAAATACTTTTCACTCCTTCAATTGGTATTTGGTATATTTCAATCATATGAAGCCCTTGGATTAAACTTATTTCAAATCATAGGGTAAAACTGTCGTAGTCTCTTTGGCGATTTGTGGTGTATGAACACTTTTCATATAATTTTGTTGTGAAGAATTACCAAATATTTTTGAGTCCTTGAATATGTATTAGATATATTTAAAGCAAATGAAGCCCTTGGATCAAACTCAATTTAAATCGAAGTGTAAAACCGTCATAGTATCTTAGGAGATTTGTGGTGTCTAAACACCTTTCATATTATTTTGTTGTGAATAATTACCAAATATTTTTGAGTCCTTGAATAGGTATTAGATGTGTTTAAACCATATGAAGCCCTTGGATCAAAATCAATTCAAATCAAAGGGTAAAACTGTCATAGTCTTGTAGGGGATTTGTGGTGTATAAACACCTTTCAAATAATTGTTTGTGCTTAATTAACAAATTATATTTGACTCCTTGAATGGGTTTTGGATATATTTCAATCATATGAAGAATTTGTATCAAACTTATTTCAAATCAAAGGGTAAAACCGTCATAAACTCTTAGGCGATTTGTGGTGTATAAACACCTTTCAAATTATATTGGTTGTGAATAATAACCAAATATTTTGAGTCCTTGAATAGGTATTAGATATATTAAAAGCATATGAAGCCCTCTGATAAAACTCATTTCATATCAAAGGGTAAAACCGTCATAGTCTCTTAGGCGATTTTTGGTGTATGAACACCTTTGAAATCATTTTTGGTGCTTAATTACCAAATAATTTTCACTTCTTCAATTGGTATTAGTTATATTTCAATCATATGAATCCCTTGGATTAAACTTATTTCAAATCAAAGGGTAAAACCTTCATAGTCTCTTAAGCGATTTGTGGTGTATGAACACTTTTCATATAATTTTGTTGTGAATAATTACCAAATATTTTTGATTCCTTGAATAGGTATTAGATATTTTTAAAGCAAATGAAGTCCTTGGATCAAACTCAATTCAAATTAAAGGGTAAAACCGTCATAGTCTCTTAGGCGATTTGTGGTGTAAGAACACCTTTCAAATTATTTTATTTTGAATATTTAAAAAATACTTATGACTCCTTGAATAGGTATTATATATATTTGAAGCATATGAAGCCCTTGGATCAAACTCAATTTAAATCAAAGGGTAAAACCGTCATAGTCTCTTAGGCGATTTGTGGTGCATGAACAGCTTTCAAATCATTTTGTTGTGTATAATTACCAAATAATTTTCACTCCTTGAATTGGTATTAGGTATATTTAAATCATATGAAGCCCTTAGATTAAACTTATTTTAAATCAAAGGGTAAAACCGTCATAGTCTCTTAGGCGATTTGTGGTGTATGAATACCTTTCAAATAATTTTGTTGTGTATAATTACCAAATAATTTAGAGTCCTTGAATAGGTATAAGATATGTTTAAAGCATATGAAGCCCTTGGATCAAACTCAATTCAAATTAAAGGGTAAAACCGTCATAGTCTCTTATGCGATTTGTGGTGTATAAACACCTTTCATATAATTTTATTGTGAATAATTACCAAATATTTTTGAGTCCTTGAATAGGTATTAGATATGATCAAAGCATATGAAGTCCTTGGATCAAACTCAATTCAAATCAAAGGGTAAAACAGTCGTAGTCTCGAAGGGGATTTGTGGTGTATAAACACCTTTCAAATCATTTTGTTGGGAATAATTACAAAATATTTTTTGACTCCTTGAATAGAGATTTGATCTTTTTAGAGCATATGAAGTCCTTGGATCAACCTCAATTCAAATCAAAAGGTAAAATTGTCATAGTCTCTTAGGGGATTTGTGGTGTATGAACACCTTTGAAATTATTTTTTGTGCTTAATTACCAAATGTTTTTTATATTAGATATATTTCAATCATATGAAGCCCTTGGATCAAACTTATTTCATATCAAAGGGTAAAACCGTCATAGTCTCTTAGGCGATTTGTGGTATATGAACACCTTTCAAATTATTTGTTGTGAATATTTACAAAATATTTATGACTCCTAAAATAGGTATTATATATATTTAAAGCATATGAAGCCCTTGGATCAAACTCAATTTAAATCAAAGGGTAAAACCGTCATAGTATCTTAGGCGATTTGTGGTGTATAAACACCTTTCAAATCATTTTCTTGTGAATAATTATTAAATACTTTTCACTCCTTGAATTAGTATTAGGTATATTTAAATCATATGAAGCCCTTGGATTAAACTTATTTCAAATCAAAGGGTAAAACCGTCATAGTCTCTTAGGCGATTTGTGGTGTCGGAACACCTTTCATATTATTTTGTTGTGAATAATTACCAAATATATTTGAGTCTTGAATAGGTATTAGATGTGTTTAAAGAATATGAAGCCCTTGGATCAAACTCAATTCAAACCAAAGGGTAAAACTGTCATAGTCTCGAAGGGGATTTGTGGTGTATAAACACCTTTGAAATCATTTTATTGGGAATAATTACAAAATATTTTTTAACTCCTTGAATAGAGATTAGATCTTTTAAAAGCATATGAAGTCGTTGGATCAACCTCAATTCAAATCAAAGGGTAAAATCGTCATAGTCTCTTACGGGATTTGTGGTGTATGAACACCTTTCAAATCATTTTTTGTGCTTATTTACCAAATATTTTTGACTCCTTGAATAGGTATTAGATATATTTCAATCATATGAAACCCTTGGATAAAAATTATTTGATATCAAAGGGTAAAACCATCATAGTCTCTTAGGCGATTTGTGGTGTATGAAAACCTTTCAAATCATTTTGAATTGAATAATTACCAAAAAAATTTAAGTCGTTGAATTGATATTAGATATATTTAAATCATATGAAGCCCTTGGATCTAACTCAATTCTAATCAAAGGGTAAAACCGTCATAGTCTCTTAGGCGATTTGTGGTGAATGAACACCTTTCAAATCATTTTGTTTTGAATACTTACCAAATATTTATTGAGTTCTTGAATACGTATTAGATCAATTTTAAAGCATATGAAGTCCTGGGATCAACCTCAATTCAAATCAAAGGGTAAAACCGTCATAGTCTCTTAGGGGATTTGTGGTGTATGAACACCTTGAAAATTATTTTTTGTGCTTATTTACCAAATATTTTTGACTCCTTGAATAGGTATTAGATATATTTCAATCATATGAAACCCTTGGATAAAACTTATTTCATATCAAAGGGTAAAACCGTCATAGTCTCTTAGGCGATTTGTGGTGTATGAAAACCTTTCAAATCATTTTGTATTGAATAATTACCAAAAAAAATTGAGTCATTGAATAGATATTAGATATATTCAAATCATATGAATCCCTGTGATATAACTCAATTCAAATCAAAGGGTAAAACCGTCATAGTCTCTTAGGCGATTTGTGGTGTATAAACACCTTTCAAATTATATTGGTTGTGATTAATAACCAAATATTTTGAGTCCTTGAATAGGTATTAGATATATTAAAAGCATATGAAGCCCTCTGATAAAACTCATTTCATATCAAAGGGTAAAACCGTCATAGTCTCTTAGGCGATTTTTGGTGTATGAACACCTTTGAAATCATTTTTGGTGCTTAATTACCAAATAATTTTCACTTCTTCAATTGGTATTAGGTATATTTCAATCATATGAATCCCTTGGATTAAACTTATTTCAAATCAAAGGGTAAAACGGTCATAGTCTCTTAGGCGATTTATGGTGTATGAACACTTTTAATATAATATTGTTGTGAATAATTACCAAATATTTTTGAGTCCTTGAATAGGTATTAGATATGTTTAGAGCAAATGAAGTCCTTGGATCAAACTCAATTCAAATTAAAGGGTAATACCGTCATAGTCTCTTAGGCGATTTGTGGTGTATGAACACCTTTCAAATTATTATATTGTGAATATTTAAAAAATATTTATGACTCGTTAAATAAGTATTATATATATTTAAAGCATATGAAGCCCTTGGATCACACTCAATTTAAATCAAAGGGTAAAACCGTCATAGTCTCTTAGGCGATTTGTGGTGTAGGAAAACCTTTTAAATCATTTTGTTGTGAATAATTACCAAATACTTTTCACTCCTTGAATTGGTATTAGGTATATTTCAATCATATGAAGCCCTTGGATTAAACTTATTTCAAATCAAAGGGTAAAACCGTCATAGTCTCTTAGGCGATTTGTGGTGTATTAATACCTTTCATATAATATTGTTGTGTATAATTACCAAAAAATTTTGAGTCCTTGAATAGGTATTAGATATATTAAAAGCATATGAAGCCCTTAGATAAAACTCATTTCATATCAAAGGGTAAAACCGTCATAGTCTCTTAGGCGATTTGTGGTGTATTAATACCTTTCATATAATTTTGTTGTGTATAATTACCAAATATTTTTGAGTCCTTAAATAAGTATTAGATATGTTTAAATCATATGAAGCCCTTGGATCAAACTTATTTCAAATGAAAGGGTAAAACCGTCATAGTCTCTTAGGCGATTTGTGGTGTATAAACACCTTTCAAATTATTTTGTTGTGAATATTTACATAATATTTATGACTCCTTGAATAGGTATTAGATATATTTAAAGCATATGAAGCCCTTGGATCAAACTGAATATAAATCAAAGGGTAAAACCGTCATAGTATCTTAGGCGATTTGTGGTGAATGAACACCTTTCAAATCATTTTGTTTTGAATACTCACCAAATATTTATTGAGTTCTTGAATACGTATTAGATCATTTTAAAGCATATGAAGTCCTGGGATCAACCTCAATTCAAATTAAAGGGTAAAACCGTCATAGTCTCTTAGGGGATTTGTGGTTTATGAACACCTTGCAAATCGTTTTTTGTGCTTACTTACCAAATATTTTTGACTCCTTGAATAGGTATTAGATATATTTCAATCATATGAAACCCTTGGATAAAACTTATTTCATATCAAAGGGTAAAACCGTCATAGTCTCTTAGGCGATTTGTGGTGTATGAAAACCTTTCAATTCATTTTGTATTGAATAATTACCAAAAAAATTTGAGTCATTGAATAGATATTAGATATATTCAAATCATATGAATCCCTGTGATCTAACTCAATTCAAATCAAAGGGTAAAACCGTCATAGTCTCTTAGGCGATTTTTGGTGTATGAACACCTTTCAAGTCATTTTTGGTGCTTTATTACCAAATACTTTTCACTCCTTCAATTGGTATTAGGTATATTTCAATCATATGAAGCCCTAGGATTAAACTTATTTCAAATCAAAGGGTAAAACCGTCATAGTCTCTTAGGCGATTTGTGGTGTATGAACACCTTTCATATAATTTTGTTGTGAATAATTACCAAATATTTTTGAGTCCTTGAATAGGTATTACATATGATCAAAGCATATGAAGTCCTTGGATCAAACTTAATTCAAATCAAAGGGTAAAACCGTCATAGTCTCTTAGGCGATTTTTGGTGTATGAACACCTTTCAAATCATTTTGTTGTGAATAATTACCAAATATTTTTGAATCCTTGAATAGGTATTAGATATGTTTAAAGCATATGAATTCCTTGGATCAAATTCAATTCAAATTAAAGGGTAAAACCGTCATAGTCTCTTAGGCGATTTGTGGTGTATGAACACGTTTCAAATTATTTTGTTGTGAATATTTACAAAATATTTATGACTCCTTGAATAGATATTATATATATTTAAAGCATATGAAGCCCTTTGATCAAACTCCATTTAAATCAAAGGGTAAAACCGTCGTAGTCTCTTAGGCGATTTGTGGTGTAGGAAAACCTTTCAAATCATTTTGTTGTGAATAATTACCAAATACTTTTTAGTCCTTGAAATGGTATTAGGTATATTTTAATCATATGAAGCCCTTGGATTAAACTTATTTCAAATCAAAGGGTAAAACCGTCATAGTCTCTTAGGCGATTTGTGGTGTATTAATACCTTTCATATAATTTTGTTGTGTATAATTACCAAATATTTTTGAGTCCTTGAATAAGTATTAGATATATTTAAATCAAATGAAGCCCTTGGATCAAACTCAATTAAAATTAAAGGGTAAAACCGTCATAGTCTCTTAGGCGATTTGTGGTGTATAAACACCTTTCAAATTATTTTGTTGTGAATATTTACATAATATTTATGACTCCTTGAATAGGTATTAGATATATTTAAATCATATGAATCCCTTGGATCAAACTCAATTTAAATCAAAGGGTAAAACCGTCATAGTATCTTAGGCGATTTGTGGTGAATGAACACCTTTTAAATCATTCTGTTGGGAATACTTACCAAATATTTTTTGAGTTCCTGAATACGTATTAGATCTTTTTAAAGCATATGAAGTCCTGGGATCAACCTCAATTCAAATCAAAGGGTAAAATCGTCATAGTCTCTTAGGGGATTTGTGGTGTATGAACACCTTTCAAATCATTTTTTGTGCTTATTTACCAAATATTTTTGACTCCTTGAATAGGTATTAGATATATTTCAATCATATGAAACCCTTGGATAAAAATTATTTCATATCAAAGGGTAAAACCATCATAGTCTCTTAGGCGATTTGTGGTGTATGAAAACCTTTCAAATCATTTTGAATTGAATAATTACCAAAAAAATTTAAGTCGTTGAATTGATATTAGATATATTTAAATCATATGAAGCCCTTGGATCTAACTCAATTCTAATCAAAGGGTAAAACCGTCATAGTCTCTTAGGCGATTTTTGGTTTATGAACACCTTTCAACTCATTTTTGGTGCTTAATTACCAAATACTTTTCACTCCTTCAATTGGTATTTGGTATATTTCAATCATATGAAGCCCTTGGATTAAACTTATTTCAAATCATAGGGTAAAACTGTCGTAGTCTCTTAGGCGATTTGTGGTGTATGAACACTTTTCATATAATTTTGTGGTGAAGAATTACCAAATATTTCTGAATCCTTGAATATGTATTAGATATATTTAAAGCAAATGAAGCCCTTGGATCAAACTCAATTTAAATCAAAGTGTAAAACCGTCATAGTCTCTTAGGAGATTTGTGGTGTTTGAACACCTTTCATATTATTTTGTTTTGAATAATTACCAAATATTTTTGAGTCCTTGAATAGGTATTAGATGTATTTAAAGCATATGAAGCCCTTGGATCAAAATCAATTCAAATCAAAGGGTAAAACTGTCATAGTCTTGTAGGGGATTTGTGGTGTATAAACACCTTTCAAATAATTGTTTGTGCTTAATTAACAAATTATATTTGACTCCTTGAATGGGTTTTGGATATATTTCAATCATATGAAGCATTTGGATCAAACTTATTTCAAATCAAAGGGTAAAACCGTCATAGTCTCTTAGGCGATTTATGGTGTATGAACACTTTTAATATAATTTTGTTGTGAATAATTACCAAATATTTTTGAGTCCTTGAATAGGTATTAGATATGTTTAGAGCAAATGAAGTCCTTGGATCAAACTCAATTCAAATTAAAGGGTAATACCGTCATAGTCTCTTAGGCGATTTGTGGTGTATGAACACCTTTCAAATTATTTTATTGTGAATATTTAAAAAATATTTATGACTCGTTAAATAAGTATTATATATATTTAAAGCATATGAAGCCCTTGGATCACACTCAATTTAAATCAAAGGGTAAAACCGTCATAGTCTCTTAGGCGATTTGTGGTGTAGGAAAACCTTTTAAATCATTTTGTTGTGAATAATTACCAAATACTTTGCACTCCTTGAATTGGTATTAGGTATATTTCAATCATATGAAGCCCTTGGATTAAACTTATTTCAAATCAAAGGGTAAAATCGTCATAGTCTCTTAGGCGATTTGTGGTGTATTAATACCTTTCATATAATTTTAATGTTTATAATTACCAAATAATTTTGAGTCCTTGAATAGGTATTAGATATATTAAAAGCATATGAAGCCCTTAGATAAAACTCATTTCATATCAAAGGGTAAAACCGTCATAGTCTCTTAGGCGATTTGTGGTGTATTAATACCTTTCATATAATTTTGTTGTGTATAATTACCAAATATTTTTGAGTCCTTAAATAAGTATTAGATATGTTTAAATCATATGAAGCCCTTGGATCAAACTCAATTAAAATTAAAGGGTAAAACCGTCATAGTCTCTTAGGCGATTTGTGCTGTATAAACACCTTTCAAATTATTTTGTTGTGAATATTTACAAAATATTTATGACTCCTTGAATAGGTATTAGATATATTTAAAGCATATGAAGCCCTTGGATCAAACTGAATATAAATCAAAGGGTAAAACCGTCATAGTATCTTAGGCGATTTGTGGTGAATGAACACCTTTCAAATCATTTTGTTTTGAATACTCACCAAATATTTATTGAGTTCTTGAATACGTATTAGATCATTTTAAAGAATATGAAGTCCTGGGATCAACCTCAATTCAAATTAAAGGGTAAAACCGTCATAGTCTCTTAGGGGATTTGTGGTGTATGAACACATTGCAAATCATTTTTTGTGCTTATTTACCAAATATTTTTGACTCCTTGAATAGGTATTAGATATATTTCAATCATATGAAACCCTTGGATAAAACTTATTTCATATCAAAGGGTAAAACCGTCATAGTCTCTTAGGCGATTTGTGGTGTATGAAAACCTTTCAATTCATTTTGTATTGAATAATTACCAAAAAAATTTGAGTCATTGAATAGATATTAGATATATTCAAATCATATGAATCCCTGTGATCTAACTCAATTCAAATCAAAGGGTAAAACCGTCATAGTCTCTTAGGCGATTTTTGGTGTATGAACACCTTTCAAGTCATTTTTGGTGCTTTATTACCAAATACTTTTCACTCCTTCAATTGGTATTAGGCATATTTCAATCATATGAAGCCCTTGGATTAAACTTATTTCAAATCAAAGGGTAAAACCGTCATAGTCTCTTAGGCGATTTGTGGTTTATGAACACCTTTCATATTATTTTGTTGTGATTAATTACCAAATATTTTTGAGTCCTTGAATAGGTATTAGATATGATCAAAGCATATGAAGTCCTTGGATAAACTTAATTCAAATTAAAGGGTAAAACCGTCATAGTCTCTAAGGAGATTTGTGGTGTATGAGCACCTTTCAAATCATTTTGTTGTGAATAATTACCAAATACTTTTCACTCCTTGAATTGGTATTAGGTATATTTCAATCATATGAAGCCCTTGGATTAAACTTATTTCAAATGAAAGGGTAAAACCGTCATAGTCTCTTTGGCGATTTGTGGTGTCTGAACACCTTTCATATTATTTTATTGTGAATAATTACCAATTATTTTTGAGTCTTGAATAGGTATTAGATGTGTTTAAAGCATATGAAGCCCTTGGATCAAACTCAAATCAAATCAAAGGGTAAAACTATCATAGTCTCGTACGGGATTTGTGGTGTATAAACACCTTTCAAATCATTTTGTTGGGAATAATTACAAAATATTTTTTGAGTCCTTGATTAGATATTAGATCTTTATATAGCATATGAAGTCCTTGGATCAACCTCAATTCAAATCAAAGGGTAAAACCGTCATAGTCTCTTAGGTGATTTGTGGTGTATGAACACCTTTCAAATTATTTTTTGTGCTTAATTATCAAATGTTTTTTATATTAGATATATTTCAATCATATGAAGCCCTTCGATCAAACTTATTTCATATCAAAGGGTAAAACCGTCATAGTCTCTTAAACGATTTGTGGTGTATGAACACCTTTCATATAATTTTGTTGTGTTTAATTACGAAATATTTTTGAGTCCTTGAATAGGTACTAGATATGTTTAAAGAATATGAAGCCCTTGGATCAAACTCAATTCAAATTAAAGGGTAAAACCGTCATAGTCTCTTAGGCGATTTATGGTGTATGAACACCTTTCAAATTATTTTTTTGTGAATATTTACAAAATATTTATGACTCCTTGAATAGGTATTAGATATATTTAAAGCATATGAAGCCCTTGGATAAAACTTAATTTAAATCAAAGGGTAAAACCGTCATAGTATCTTAGGCGATTTGTGGTGAATGAACACCTTTCAAATCATTTTGTTGGGAATACTTACCAAAAATTTTTGAGTTCTTGAATACGTATTAGATCTTTTTAAAGCATATGAAGTCCTGGGATCAACCTCAATTCAAATCAAAGGGTAAAACCGTCATAGTCTCTTAGGGGATTTGTGGTGTATGAACACCTTTCAAATCATTTTTTGTGCTTATTTACCAAATATTTTTGACTCCTTGAATAGGTATTAGATATATTTCAATCATATGAAACCCTTGGATAAAACTTATTTCATATCAAAGGGTAAAACCGTCATAGTCTCTTAGGCGATTTGTGGTGTATGAAAACCTTTCAAATCATTTTGTATTGAATAATTACCAAAAAATTTTGAGTCCATGAATAGATATTAGATATATTTAAATCATATGAAGCCCTTGGATCTAACTCAATTCTAATCAAAGGGTAAAACCGTCATAGTCTCTTAGGCGATTTTTGGTTTATGAACACCTTTCAAATCATTTTTGGTGCTTAATTACCAAATACTTTTCACTCCTTCAATTGGTATTTGGTATATTTCAATCATATGAAGCCCTTGGATTAAACTTATTTCAAATCATAGGGTAAAACTGTCGTAGTCTCTTAGGCGATTTGTGGTGTATGAACACTTTTCATATAATTTTGTTGTGAAGAATAACCAAATATTTTTGAATCCTTGAATATGTATTAGATATATTTAAAGCAAATGAAGCCCTTGGATCAAACTCAATTTAAATCAAAGTGTAAAACCGTCATAGTCTCTTAGGAGATTTGTGGTGTCTGAACACCTTTCATATTATTTTGTTGGGAATAATTACCAAATATTTTTGAGTCCTTGAATAGGTATGAGATGTGTTTAAAGCATATGAAGCCCTTGGATCAAAATCAATTCAAATCAAAGGGTAAAACCGTCATAGTCTCTTAGGGGATTTATGGTGTATAAACACCTTTCAAATAATTTTGTTTGTGCATAATTAACAAATATTTTTGAGTCCTTGAATGGGTTTTGGATATGTTTAAAGCATATGAAGCCATTTGGATCAAACTCATTTCAAATCAAAGGGTAAAACCGTCATAGTCTCTTAGGGGATTTGTGGTGTATAAACACCTTTCAAATTATATTGGTTGTGAATAATTACCAAATAATTTTTGACTCCTTGAATGGGTATTGGGTATATTTCAATCATATGAAGCCCTTGGATTAAACTTATTTCAAATCAAAGGGTAAAACCGTCATAGTCTCTTAGGCGATTTGTGGTGTATGAATACCTTTCATATAATTTTGTTGTGTATAATTACCAAATAATTTTGAGTCCTTGAATAGGTATTAGATATATTAAAAGCATATGAAGCCCTTGGATAAAACTCATTTCATATCAAAGGGTAAAACCGTCATAGTCTCTTAGGCGATTTTTGGTGTATGAACACCTTTCAGATCATTTTTGGTGCTTAATTACCAAATAATTTTCACTTCTTCAATTGGTATTAGGTATATTTCAATCATATGAATCCCTTGGATTAAACTTATTTCAAATTAAAGGGTAAAACCGTCATAGTCTCTTAGGCGATTTGTGGTGTATGAACACTTTTCATATAATTTTGTTGTGAATAATTACCAAATATTTTTGAGTCCTTGAATAGGTATTAGATATTTTTAAAGCAAATGAAGTCCTTGGATCAAACTCAATTCAAATTAAAGGGTAAAACCGTCATAGTCTCTTAGGCGATTTGTGGTGTAAGAACACCTTTCAAATTATTTTATTTTGAATATTTAAAAAAATACTTATTTTTCCTTGAATAGGTATTATATATATTTTGAAACATATGAAGCCCTTGGATCAAACTCAATTTAAATCAAAGGGTAAAACCGTCATAGTCTCTTAGGCGATTTGTGGTGTATGAACACCTTTCATATAATTTTGTTGTGTATAATTACCAAATATTTTTGGGTGCTTTAATAGGTATTAGATATGTTCCAAGCAAATGAAGCCCTTGGATCAAACTCAATTCAAATTAAAGGGTAAAACAATCATAGTCTCTTAGGCGATTTGTGGTGTATGAACACCTTTCAAATTATTTTGTTGTGAATATTTACAAAATATTTATGACTCCTTAAATAGGTATTATATATATTTAAAGCATATGGAGCCCTTGGATCAAACTCAATTTAAATCAAAGGGTAAAACCGTCATAGTATCTTAGGCGATTTTTGGTGTATGAACACCTTTCAAATCATTTTGTTGTGAATAATTATTAAATACTTTTCACTCCTTGAATTAGTATTAGGTATATTTCAATCATATGAAGCCCTTGGATTAAACTTATTTCAATGCAAAGGGTAAAACCGTCATAGTCTCTTAGGCGATTTGTGGTGTCGGAACACCTTTCATATTATTTTGTTGTGAATAATTACCAAATATTTTTGAGTCTTGAATAGGTATTAGATGTGTTTAAAGCATATGAAGCCCTTGGATCAAACTCAATTCAAATCAAAGGGTAAAACTGTCATAGTCTCGTAGGGGATTTGTGGTGTATAAACACCTTTCGAATCATTTTGTTGGGAATAATTACAAAATATTTTTTGACTCCTTGAATAGAGATTAGATCTTTTTAAAGCATATGAAGTCGTTGGATCAACCTCAATTCAAATCAAAAGGGTAAAACTGTCATAGTCTCTTAGGGGATTTGTGGTGTATGAACACCTTTCAAATTATTTTTTGTGCTTAATTACCAAAATTTTTTTTATATTAGATATATTTAAATCATATGAAGCCCTTGGATCAAACTTATTTCATATCAAAGGGTAAAACCGTCATAGTGTCTTAGGCGATTTGTGGTGTATGAACACCTTTCATATAATTTTGTTGTGAATAATTACCAAATATTTTTGAGTCCTTGAATAGGTATTAGATTTGTTTAAAGCATATGAAGCCCTAGGATCAAACTTAATTCAAATTAAAGGGTAAAACCGTCATAGTCTCTTAGGAGATTTGTGGTGTATGAACACCTTTCAAATCATTTTGTTGTGAATAATTACCAAAAAGCTTTTGACTCCTTGAATTGGTATTAGGTATATTTCAATCATATGAAGCCGTTGGATTAAACTTATTTCAAATGAAAGGGTAAAACCGTCATAGTCTCTTTGGCGATTTGTGGTGTATGAACACTTTTCATATAATTTTGTTGTGAAGAATACTTACCAAATATTTCTGAATCCTTGAATATGTATTAGATATATTTAAAGCAAATGAAGCCCTTGGATCAAACTCAATTTAAATCAAAGGGTAAAACCGTCATAGTCTCTTAGGAGATTTGTGGTGTCTGAACACCTTTCATATTATTTTGTTGTGAATAATAACCAAATATTTTTGAGTCCTTGAATAGGTATTAGATATATTTAAAGCATATGAGGCCCTTGGATAAAACTCATTTCATATCAAAGGGTAAAACCGTCTTAGTCTCTTAGGCGATTTTTGGTGTATGAACACCTTTCAAATCATTTTTGGTGCTTAATTACCAAATAATTTTCACTTATTCAATTGGTATTAGGTATATTTCAATCATATGAATCCCTTGGATTAAACTTATTTCAAATCAAAGGGTAAAACCGTCATAGTCTCTTAGGGGATTTGTGGTGTATGAACACTTTTCATATAATTTTGTTGTGAATAATTACCAAATATTTTTGAGTCCTTGAATAGGTATTATATATGTTTAAAGAAAATGAAGCCCTTGGATCAAACTCAATTCAAATTAAAGGGTAAAACCGTCATAGTCTCTTAGGCGATTTGTGATGTAAGAACACCTTTCAAATTATTTTATTTTGAATATTAAAAAAATACTTATGACTCCTTGAATAGGTATTATATATATTTAAACCATATGAAGCCCTTGGATCAAACTCAATTTAAAACAAAGGGTAAAACCGTCATAGTCTCTTAGGCGATTTGTGGTGTATGAACACCTTTCAAATCATTTTGTTGTGTATAATTACCAAATACTTTTCACTCCTTGAATTGGTATTAGGATATTTTTTAATCATATGAAGCCCTTGGATTAAACTTATTTTAAATCAAAGGGTAAAACCGTCATAGTCTCTTAGGCGATTTGTGGTGTATGAACACCTTTCATATAATTTTGTTGTGTATAATTACCAAATAATTTTGAGTCCTTGAATAGGTATTAGATATATTAAAAGCATATGAATCCCTTGGATAAAACTCATTTCATATCAAAGGGTAAAACCGTCATAGTCTCTTAGGCGATTTTTGGTGTATGAACACCTTTCAAATGATTTTTGGTGCTTAATTACCAAATAATTTTCACTTCTTCAATTGGTATTAGATATATTTCAATCATATGAATCCCTTGGATTAAACTTATTTCAAATCAAAGGGTAAAACCGTCATAGTCTCTTATGCGATTTGTGGTGTATGAACACTTTTCATATAATTTTGTTGTGAATAATTACCAAATATTTTTGAGTCCTTGAATAGGTATTAGATATGTTTAAAGCAAATGAAGTCCTTAGATCAAACTCAATTCAAATTAAAGGGTAAAACCGTCATAGTCTCTTAGGCGATTTGTGGTGTAAGAACACCTTTCAAATTATTTTATTGTGTATAATTACCAAATACTTTTCACTCCTTGAATTAGTATTAGGTATATTTAAATCCTATGAAGCCCTTAGATTAAACTTATTTTAAATCAAAGGGTAAAACCGTCATAGTCTCTTAGGCGATTTGTTGTGTATGAATACCTTTCATATAATTTTGTTGTGTATAATTACCAAATAATTTTGAGTCCTTGAATAGGTATTAGATATGTTTAAAGCATATGAAGCCCTTGGATCAAACTCAATTCAAATTAAAGGGTAAAACCGTCATAGTCTCTTAGGCGATTTGTGGTGTATAAACACCTTTCATATAATTTTGTTGTGAATAATTACCAAATATTTTTGAGTCCTTGAATAGGTATTAGATATGATCAAAGCATATGAAGTCCTTGGATCAAACTCAATTCAAATCAAAGGGTAAAACAGTCGTAGTCTCGAAGGGGATTTGTGGTGTATAAACACCTTTGAAATCATTTTGTTGGGAATAATTACAAAATATTTTTTGACTCCTTGAATAGAGATTATAACTTTTTGGAGCATATGAAGTCCTTGGATCAACCTCAATTCAAATCAAAAGGTAAAATTGTCATAGTCTCTTAGGGGATTTGTGGTGTATGAACACCTTTCAAATTATTTTTGTGCTTAATTACCAAATGTTTTTTATATTAGATATATTTCAATCATATGAAGCCCTTGGATCAAACTTATTTCATATCAAAGGGTAAAACCGTCATAGTCTCTTAGGCGATTTGTGGTGTATGAACACCTTTCATATAATTTTGTTGTGTATAATTACCAAATATTTTTGAGTCCTTGAATAGGTATTAGATATGTTTAAAGCATATGAAGCCCTTGGATCAAACTCAATTCAAATTAAAGGGTAAAACCGTCATAGTCTCTTAGGCGATTTGTGGTGTATGAACACCTTTCAAATTATTTTGTTGTGAATATTTACAAAATATTTATGACTCCTTGAATAGGTATTAGATATATTTAAAGCATATGAAGCCCTTGGATCAAACTCAATTTAAATCAAAGGGTAAAACCGTCATAGTATCTTAGGTGATTTGTGGTGAATGAACACCTTTCAAATCATTTTGTTGGGAATACTTACCAAATATTTTTTACTCCTTGAATAGGTATTAGATATATTTCAATCATATGAAGCCCTTGGATAAAACTTATTTCATATCAAAGGGTAAAACCGTCATAGTCTCTTAGGCGATTTGTGGTGTATGAAAACCTTTCAAATCATTTTGTATTGAATAATTACCAAAAAAATTTGAGTCCATGAATAGATATTAGATATATTTAAATCATATGAAGCCCTTGGATCTAACTCAATTCTAATCAAAGGGTAAAACCGTCATAGTCTCTTAGGCGATTTTTGGTGTTTATGAACACCTTTCAAATCATTTTTGGTGCTTAATTACCAAATACTTTTCACTCCTTCAATTGGTATTTGGTATATTTCAATCATATGAAGCCCTTGGATTAAACTTATTTCAAATCATAGGGTAAAACTGTCGTAGTCTCTTAGGCGATTTGTGGTGTATGAACACTTTTCATATAATTTTGTTGTGAATAATTACCAAATATTTCTGAATCCTTGAATAGGTATTAGATATATTTAAAGTAAATGAAGGCCTTGGATCAAATTAAATTTATATCAAAGTGTAAAACCGTCATAGTCTCTTAGGAGATTTGTGGTGTCTGAACACCTTTCATATTATTTTGTTGTGAATAATTATCACATATTTTTGAGTCCTTGAATAGGTATTAGATGTGTTTAAAGCATATGAAGCCCTTGGATCAAAACCAATTCAAATCAAAGGGTAAAACTGTCATAGTCTTGTAGGGGATTTGTGGTGTATAAACACCTTTCAAATAATTGTTTGTGCTTAATTAACAAATTATATTTTGACTCCTTGAATGGGTATTGGATATATTTCAATTATATGAAGAATTTGGATTAAACTTATTTCAAATCAAAGGGTCAAACCGTCATAGTCTCTTAGGCGATTTGTGGTGTATAAACACCTTTCAAATTATATTGGTTGTGAATAATAACCAAATATTTTGATTCCTTGAATAGGTATTAGATATATTAAAAGCATATGAAGCCCTTGGATAAAACTCAATTCATATCAAAGGGTAAAACCGTCATAGTCTCTTATGCGATTTTTGGTGTATGAACACCTTTCAAATCATTTTTGGTGCTTAATTACCAAATACTTTTCACTCCTTCAATTGGTATTAGGTATATTTCAATCATATGAAGCCCTTGAATTAAACTTATTTCAAATCAAAGGGTAAAACCGTCATAGTCTCTTAGGCGATTTGTGGTGTATTAATATCTTTCATATAATTTTGTTGTGTGTAATTACCAAATATTTTTGAGTCCTTGAATAGGTATTAGATATGTTTAAATCATATGAAGCCCTTGGATCAAACTCAATTAAATGTAAAGGGTAAAACCGTCATAGTCTCTTAGGCGATTTGTGGTGTATAAACACCTTTCAAATTATTTTGTTGTGAATATTTACATAATATTTATGAATCCTTGAATAGGTATTAGATATATTTAAAGCATATGAATCCCTTGGATCAAACTCAATTTAAATCAAAGGGTAAAACCGTCATAGTATCTTAGGCGATTTGTAGTGAATGAACACCTTTTAAATCATTCTGTTGGGAATACTTACCAAATATTTTTTGAGTTCTTGAATATGTATTAGATCTTTTTAAAGCATATGAAGTCCTGGGATCAACCTCAATTCAAATCAAAGGGTAAAATCGTCATAGTCTCTTAGGGGATTTGTGGTGTATGAACACCTTTCAAATCATTTTTTGTGCTTATTTACCAAATATTTTTGACTCCTTGAATTGGTATTAGATATATTTCAATCATATGAAACCCTTGGATAAAAATTATTTCACATCAAAGGGTAAAACATCATAGTCTCTTAGGCGATTTGTGGTGTATGAAAACCTTTCAAATCATTTTGAATTGAATAATTACCAAAAAAATTTAAGTCCTTGAATTGATATTAGATATATTTAAATCATATGAAGCCCTTGGATCTAACTCAATTCTAATCAAAGGGTAAAACCGTCATAGTCTCTTAGGCGATTTTTGGTGTATGAACACCTTTCAAATCATTTTTGGTACATAATTACCAAATACTTTTCACTCCTTCAATTGGTATTTGGTATATTTCAATCATATGAAGCCCTTGGATTAAACTTATTTCAAATCATAGGGTAAAACTGTCGTAGTCTCTTAGGCTATTTGTGGTTTATGAACACTTTTCATATAATTTTGTTGTGAAGAATTACCAAATATTTCTGAATCCTTGAATATGTATTAGATATATTTAAAGCAAATGAAGCCCTTGGACCAAACTCAATTTAAATCAAAGTGTAAAACCGTCATAGTCTCTTAGGAGATTTATGGTGTCTGAACACCTTTCATATTATTTTGTTGAGAATAATTACCAAATATTTTTGAGTCCTTCAATAGGTATTAGATGTGTTTAAAGCATATGAAGCCCTTGGATCAAAATCAATTCAAATCAAAGGGTAAAACTGTCATAGTCTTGTAGGGGATTTGTGGTGTATAAACACCTTTGAAATAATTGTTTGTGCTTAATTAACAAATTATATTTGACTCCTTGAATGGGTTTTGGATATATTTCAATCATATGAAGCATTTGAATCAAACTTATTTCAAATCAAAGGGTAAAACCGTCATAGTCTCTTAGGCGATTTGTGGTGTATGAACACTTTTCATATAATTTTGTTGTGAATAATTACCAAATATTTTTGAGTCCTTGAATAGGTACTAGATATGTTTAAAGCAAATGAAGTCCTTGGATCAAACTCAATTCAAATTAAAGGGTAAAACCGTCATAGTCTCTTAGGCGATTTGTGGTGTAAGAACACCATTCAAATTATTTTATTTTGAATATTTAAAAAATACTTATGGCTCCTTGAATAGGTATTATATTTATTTAAAGCATATGAAGCCCTTGGATAAAACTCAATTTAAATCAAAGGGTAAAACCGTCATAGTCTCTTAGGCGATTTGTGGTGTATGAACAACTTTCAAATCATTTTGTTGTGTATAATTACCAAATACTTTTCACTCCTTGAATTGGTATTAGGTATATTTAAATCATATGAAGACCTTAGATTAAATTTATTTTAAATCAAAGGGTAAAACCGTCATAGTCTCTTAGGCGATTTGTGGTGTATGAATACCTTTCATATAATTGTGTTGTGTATAATTACCAAATAATTTTGAGTCCTTGAATAGGTATTAGATATGTTTAAAGTATATGAAGCCCTTGGATCAAACTCAATTAAAATTAAAGGGTAAAACCGTCATAGTCTCTTAGGCGATTTGTGGTGTATAAACACCTTTCAAATTATTATGTTGTGAATATTTACATAATAATTACGACTCCTTGAATAGGTATTATATATATTTAAAGCATATGAATCCCTTGGATCAAACTCAATTTAAATCAAAGGGTAAAACCGTCATAATATCTTAGGCGATTTATTGTGAATGAACACCTTTTAAATCATTCTGTTGGGAATACTTACCAAATATTTTTTGAGTTCTTGAATACGTATTAGATCTTTTTAAAGCATATGAAGTCCTGGGATCAACCTCAATTCAAATCAAAGGGTAAAATCGTCATAGTCTCTTAGGGGATTTGTGGTGTATGAACACCTTTCAAATCATTTTTTGTGCTTATTTACCAAATATTTTTGACTCCTTGAATAGGTATTAGATATATTTCAATCATATGAAACCCTTGGATAAAAATTATTTCATATCAAAGGGTAAAACCATCATAGTCTCTTAAGCGATTTGTGGTGTATGAAAACCTTTCAAATCTTTTTGAATTGAATAATTACCAAAAAATATTAAGTCCTTGAATTGATATTAGATATATTTAAATCATAGTGAAGCCCTTGGATCTAACTCAATTCAAATCAAAAGGTAAAACCGTCATAGTCTCTTAGGCGATTTTTGGTGTATGAACACCTTTCAAATCATTTTTGGTGCTTAATTACCAAATACTTTTCACTCCTTCAATTGGTATTAGGTATATTTCAATCATATGAAGCCCTTGGATTAAACTTATTTAAAATCAAAGGGTAAAACCATCATAGTCTCTTAGGCGATTTGTGGTGTATGAACACTTTTAATATAATTTTGTTGTGAATAATTACCAAATATTTTTGAGTCCTTGAATAGGTATTAGATATGTTTAGAGCAAATGAAGTCCTTGGATCAAACTCAATTCAAATTAAAGGGTAATACCGTCATAGTCTCTTAGGCGATTTGTGGTGTATGAACACCTTTCAAATTATTTTATTGTGAATATTTAAAAAATATTTATGACTCGTTGAATAGGTAATATATATATTTAAAGCATATGAAGCCCTTGGATCAAACTCAATTTAAATCAAAGGGTAAAACCGTAATAGTCTCTTAGGCGATTTGTGGTGTATGAACACCTTTCAAATCATTTTGTTGTGAATAATTACCAAATACATTTCACGCCTTGAATTGGTATTAGGTATATTTCAATCATATGAAGCCCTTGGATTAAACTTATTTCAAATCAAAAGGGTAAAACCCGTCATAGTCTCTTAGGCGATTTGTGGTGAATGAACACCTTTCAAATTATTTTATTGTGAATATATAAAAAATATTTATGACTCGTTGAATAGGTATTATATATATTTAAAGCATATGAAGCCCTTGGATCAAAATCAATTCAAATCAAAGGGTAAAACTGTCATAGTCTCTGTAGGGGATTTGTGGTGTATAAACACCTTTCAAATCATTGTTTGTGCTTAATTAACAAATTATTTTTGACTCCTTGAATGTGTATTGGATATATCTCAATCATATGAAGCATTTGGATCAAACTTATTTCAAATCAAAGGGTAAAACCGTCATAGTCTCTTAGGCGATTTGTGGTGTATAAACACCTTTCAAATTATATTGGTTGTGAATAATAACCAAATATTTTTGAGTCCTTGAATAGGTATTATATATATTAAAAGCATATGAAGCCCTTGGATAAAACTCAATTCATATCAAAGGGTAAAACCTTCATAGTCTCGTAGGCGATTTGTGGTGAATGAACTCCTTTCAAATAATTTTGTTGGGAATAATTACAAAATATTTTTTGAGTCCTTGAATAGAGATTAGATCTTTTTAAAGCATATGAAGTCCTTGGATCAACCTCAATTCAAATCAAAGGGTAAAACCGTCATAGTCTATTAGGCGATTTGTGGTGTATGAACATCTTCCAAATTATTTTTTGTGCTTAATTACCAAATTTTTTTTACTCCTTGATTAGGTATTAGATATATTTCAATCATATGAAGCCCTTGGATCAAACTTATTTCATATCAAAGGGTATAACCATCATAGTCTCTTAGGCGTTTTGTGGTGTATGAACACCTTTCATATTATTTTGTTGTGTATAATTACCAAATATTTTTGAGTCCTTGAATAGGTATTAGATATATTCAAAGCATATGAAGCCCTAGGATCAAACTCAATTCATATCAAAGGGTAAAACCGTCATAATCTCTTAGGCGATTTTTGGTGAAAGAATACCTTTCAAATCATTTTGTTGGGAATAATTACAAAAAAAATTTGTGTCCTTGAATAGAGATTAGATCTTTTTAAAGCATATGAAGTCCTTGGATCAACCTCAATTCAATTTAAAGGGTAAAATCGTCATAGTCTTTTAGGCGATTTGTGGTGTATGAATACCTTTCAAATTATTTTTTGTGCTTAATTACCAAATTTTTTTTACTCCTTGAATTGGTATTAAGTATATTTCAATCATATGAAGCCCTTGGATTAAACTTATTTCTAATCAAAGGGTAAAACCGTCATAGTCTCTTAGGCGATTTATGGTGTCTGAACACCTTTCATATTTTTTTGTTGTGAATAATTACCAAATATTTTTGAGTCATTGAAAAGGTATTATATGTTTTTAAAGCATATGAAGCCCTTGGATCAAACTCAATTCAAATCAAAGGGTAAAACTGTCATAGTCTCGTAGGGGATTTATGGTGTATAAACACCTTTCAAATCATTGTTTGTGCTTAATTACCAATTTATTTTTGACTCCTTGAATGGGTATTAGATATTTTTCAATCATATGAAGCATTTGGATCAAGCTTATTTCAAATCAAAGTTTAAAACCGTCATAGTCTCTTAGGCGATTTGTGGTGTATAAACACCTTTCAAATTATATTGGTTGTGAATAATAACCAAATATTTTTGAGTCCCTGAACACGTATTAGATATATTTAGAGCATACGAAGCCCTTGGATCAAACTCAATTCATATCAAAGGGTAAAACCGTCATAGTCACTTAGGCGATTTGTGGTGAATGAACACCTTTCAAATCATTTTGTTGGGAATAATTACAAAATATTTTTTGAGTCCGTGAATAGAGATTAGATCTTTTTAAAGCATATGAAGTCCTTGGATCTACCTCAATTCAAATCAAAGGGTAAAACCATCATTGTCTCTTAGGGGATTTGTGGTGTATGAACACCTTTCACATCCTTTTTTGTGCTTAATTACCAATTTTTTTCTACTCCTTGAATAGGTATGAGATATATTTCAATCATATGAAGCCCTTGGATCAAACTTATTTCATATCAAAGGGTAAAACCGTCATAGTCTCTTAGGCGATTTGTGGTGAATGAAAACATTTCAAATCATTTTGTATTGAATAATTACCAAAATATTTGAGTCTTTGAATAGATATTAGATATATTTAAATCATATGAAGCCCTTGGATCTGACTCAATCCAAATTAAAGGTTAAAAATGTCATAATCTCTTAGACGATTTTTAGTGTATGAACACCTTACAAATTATTTTGTTGTGAATATTTACAAAATATTTATGACTTCTTGAATAGGTATTAGATATATTTAAAGCATATGAAGCCCTTGGATAAAACTCAATTTAAATCAAAGGGTAAAACCGTCATAGTCTCTTAGGCGATTTGTGGTGTATGAACACCTTTCAAATGATTTTGTTGTGAATAATTACCAAATACTTTTCACTCCTTGAATTTATATTAGGTATATTTCAATCAAATGAAGCCCTTCGATTAAACTTATTTCAAATCAAAGGGTAAAACCGTCATAGTCTTTTAGGCGATTTGTAGTGTTTGAACACCTTTCATATTATATTGTTGTGAATAATTACGAAATATTTTTGAGTCCTTGAAAAGGTATTAGATGCGTTTAAAGCATATGAAGCCCTTCGATTAAACTTATTTCAAATCAAAGGGTAAAACCGTCATAGTCTCGTAGGGGATTTGCTGTGTATAAACACCTTTCAAATCATTCGTTGTGCTTAGTTAACAAGTTAATTTTGACTCCTTGAATGGGTATTAGATATATTTCAATCATATGAAGCATTTGGATCAAACTTGTTTCAAATAAAAGGGTAAAACCGTCATAGTCTCTTAGGCGATTTGTGGTGTATCAACACCTTTCAAATTATATTGGTTGTGAATAGTAACCAAATATTTTGGAGTCCTTGAATAGGTATTAGATATATTTAAAGCATATCAAGCCCTTGGATCAAACTTAATTCAAATCAATGGGTAAATCCGTCATTGTCTCTTAGGCGATTTGTGGTGGATGAACACCTTTCAAATATTTTTTGAGTCCTTGAATAGAGATTAGATCTTTTTACAGCATATGAAGTCCTTGGATCAACCTGAATTCAAATCAAAGGGTAAAATCGTCATAATTTCTTAGGGGATTTATGGTGTATGAACACCTTTCAAATTACTTTTTGTGCTTAATTACCAAATGTTTTTGACTCCTTGAATAGGTATTAAATATATTTCAATCATATGAAGCCCTTGGATCAAAGTTATTTCATATCAAAGGGTAAAATCGTCATAGTCTCTTAGGCTATTTATGGTGTATGAAAACATTTCAAATCATTTTGTATTGAATAATTACCAAAAAAATTTGAGTCCTTGAATAGATATTAGATATATTTAAATCAAATGAATCCCTTGGATCTGAATGAATTCAAATCAAAGGGTAAAACTGTCATAGTCTCTTAGGCGATTTTTGGTGTATGAAAAGCGTTCAAATCATTTTTGGTGCTTAATTACCAAATACTTTTCACTCCTTGAATTGGTATGTAACAGCCCGGCCTCCCGAGCTGCTAGCTTAACACGCTTAGCAATCTCATACTTCAATGATCATGGAATCCATAATAATAAATAATACTTTTGATGAAACATGCAGCGTAAACAACCTTAAATACACGATCCTGGACCTGTGGGTTATGGGCCCAAAAAACAATAACCTTTATATAATACCTTAATTACAGAGTCATTCGAACTCAATCCCAAAATAAAGAAATTAAATTAGAACATAAGTCATTGTAACAGACTCCTCGTATCCAAACTTAAATCTTAGGACTTTAACCCACAATTTATAATCTTAATCATAACTTTGCTCTCAACTCGATTCTGGCTTCTAAACCCTAAACCCTAAACCCTAAACCCTAAACCCTAAACCCTAAACCCTAAACCCTAAACCCTAAACCCTGAACCCTAAACCCTGAACCCTGAATCCTGAATCCTGAACCCTGAACCCTGAACCCTGAACCCACAGGCCACAGAAATGACAAAACAATCAGCAAAGGCTGAGTTCACACTGTATAATAGAAAATACAAGTTTAGGTGTATTTTGAAACTAACCCATAGTTATAATAACAAATAATCACATTCAACTCAGTTACTATAGTTTTTATTTACTCAAATCGTTTGGCATGAACGCGAATTGAGAGGGGTGCCACGCAGTACCAGCTGTCTCCAAACTGTTGAGGGTCGTCACCCCACCTTTTATGTTCTGCTTGCAAGACTTAACCCGGACATGTCCTATAACGCCAGAATTTCGCCCATCCTGCAAGGCAACAGCTAGGGACTCCCTGCCCTAACTCGGGTGCCTGTTCACGCCTCACTTTCAAATTTGTAATTAAAGATATTTAAATATTTCATACTTTAATACTCAATACTCATAATCCTGATCGATCCATCCTTAACTCATAGGTTCTTTATCAACTCTCTCCAATTACTCTTACTTTAGTAGTTGAGAAACAATAGTGTTTTCATACTTGAAACTAGTCTTTAACGTAGTAACTTTGATTGAACTTAACCAATTATGCCTTAGAGACTTGATTAACACATAGAAATATAATTCTATCAAGAGTATAACTATTATCGATCACTACACAAGTCCATGTACTTGACATATCCAAATTGGAAACATAAACACGATAACTTGGTGTATAAGCGTTGTTTAGATCACATAAAACAACTTTAATGAACCTTAGCATGTTATGTCCATGTTCTATACTCAATATACACATAATAAGATACACATCTTAAGTAAATTCATTTCATAAACAAGCTTCACACTAGAAAGAAACAATCATCTAACTATAAGTATGAAATTTTCTAGGTTAAAACCAAACTAGGTGTGTGTACCTTCACTTAAGAGGCTTTATTCAATGAAACTTCTTAATCCAATTGTTTCACTACTCCTACAGCTTCCCCTGAATCAGTATCATGCTAAGAATTAGTTCAAACAAGCTTTTAGAACACGAATAACTAAGTTAAACACAAGAGCGATGCAAAACTGTACTTACAGCATCCTGTTTGATGTTTCTATGGAGTTAACTACACCTTCCCAAGGCTTCAAAGCTTGAAAAAAGGCTTGAAAAACTAAATATGGATGTATACAAGAGATCTATGTAAGAAAAAGTAGGTATTTTAGAAGACAAATTGGGTGAAAAGAACCGAAAGCCCAAAACTGCTATTTATGGCAGGATAATCGCGGTACCCTTAGGGGAGGAAACCTCTTCTGGGTAAGGTCGGTTTCATGGATGTTCTGGGTAATTATTGCTTGAGGTGCTAGCTTCATGTGTTGGATTTCATGCATGGAAAGTGTTTTGGGAGATCGACACCCAAGTAGCTGCTAAGCACCTTTCTTTAATACTCAATACTCATAATCCTCATCGATCCATCCTTAACTCATAGGTTCTTTATCAACTCTCTCTAATTACTCTTACTTTAGTAGTTGAGAAACAATAGAGTTTTCATACATGAAACTAGTCTTTAACGTAGTAACTTTGATTGAACTTAACCAATTATGCCTTAGAGACTTGATTAACACTTAAACATATAATTCTATCAAGAGTATACCTATTATCGATCACTACACAAGTCCATGTACTTGACATATCCCAATTGGAAACATAAACACGATAACTTAGTGTATAAGCGTTGTTTAGATCACATAAAACAACTTTAATGAACCTTAGCATGTTATGTCCATGTTCTATACTCAATATACACATAATAGGATACACATCATAAGTAAATTCATTTCTTAAACATGCTTCACACTAGAAAGAAACAATCACCTAACTATAAGTATGGAATTTTCTAGGTTAAAACCAAACTAGGTGTGTGTACCCTCACTTAAGAGGCTTTATTCAATGAAACTTCTTAATCCAATTGTTTCACTACTCCTACAGCTTCCCCTGAATCAGTATCATGCTAAGAATTAGTTCAACAAGCTTTTAGAACACGAATAACTAAGCTAAACACAAGAGCGATGCAAAACTGTACGTACAGCATCCTGTTTGATGTTTCTATGGAGTTAACTACACCTTCCCAAGGCTTCCAAGCTTGAACAAAGGCTTGAACAACTAAATATGGATGTATACAAGAGATCTATGTAAGAAAAAGTAGGTATTTTAGAAGACAAATTGGGTGAAAAGAACCGAAAACCCAAACCTGCTATTTATAGCAGGTTAATTGCGGTACCCTTAGGGGAGGAAAACCTCTTCTGGGTAAGGTCGGTTTCATGGATGTTCTGGGTGATTCTTGCTTGAGGTGCTAGCTTCATGTGTTGGATTTCATGCATGAATTTTTTTTATGGAGATCGACACCCAAGTAGCTGTTAAGCAGCTTTCTTTGAGGATAGTTCTGAACTGAAACTTCAGCTGGCCAGGTTTTACTAACTAAGGATTTTACCCTATTTATCCACGTAAATCTTGGGAATAAATGACCATTCTAAACTTAAGACATCCCAATCATGTCATAATGAAGTTTGGTTAGCTTCTAAGCACGGATTCAACCCCGAAAGGCTCTTAAACTGGAAGTTCGTTGCTACCCGATAAAACGATCTCTATACGATTTTCACAATCTTAATGAATAAGGTTCTTAAAGACCTTCTAACTTATTTCTTGCCTTCCAAAACCTTCTTAGCCAATAAGAATGGTAGATCTTACCCGCTTTTGTCCTCATATGGTGTTGGACAGTATTCTAATTTGCTTAAAGGGCTAAATCAATTGAAACCTTAAAGCAACTAACAATCAAAGTAACTCTCTTCACCTGAAATACTTTATAATCCTATTTAAATAACTTAATATAATTAGCTTTAAACCCAACCTGCTTAAAATTCAGGCTATTACACTCTACCCCCCTTAAAATCAGTTTCGTCCTCGAAACTTCAAAACATAAGCTCTAAGATCAACCTCAAATATCCTCAAATTACAACTCATATCTCACTATCTCATTCTCAAAGTTATAGAGCTCTAATTTCTTGTTCTTCGCTTCTATCTTTCAGAACTTGAACTCCATACACATTTTCCCAAAGATCTTTTACCCCCGCTATATGGCTAACTCAGCACACGGTCGCAGGGTTGCTCTGATACCATTTGTAACAGCCCGGCCTCCCCAGCTGCTAGCTTTACACGCTTAGCAATCTCATACTTCAATGATCATGGAATTCATAATAATAAATAATACTTTTGATGAAACATGCAGCGTAAACAACCTTAAATACACGATACTGGACCTGTGGGTTATGGGCCCACAAAACAATAACCTTTATATAATACTTCAATTACAGAGTCATTCGATCTCAATCCCAAAATAAAGGAATTAAATTAGAACATAAGTCATTGTAACACACTCCTCGTATCCAAACTTAAATCTTAGGACTTTAACCCACAATTTATAATCTGAATCATAACTTTGCTCTCAACTCGATTCTGGCTTCTAACATAATCCTGCATCAAGGTTAGACTCTGCCACCCACCAAGTGACAGGCCACAGAAATGACAAAAAATTCAGCAAAGGCTGAGTACACACTGTATAATAGAAAATACAAGTTTAGGTGTATTTTGAAACTAACACATAGTTATAATAACAAATAATCACATTCAACTCAGTTACTATAGTTTTTATTTACTCAAATCGTTTGGCATGAACGCGAATGGAGAGGGGTACCACGCAATACCAGCTGTCTCCAAACTGTTGAGGGTTGTCACCCCACCTTTTATGTTCTGCTTGCAAGACTTAACCGGGACATGTCCTATAACGCCAAAATTTTGCCCATCCTGCAAGGCAACAACTAGGGACTCCCCGCCCTAACTCGGGTGCCTGTTAACGCCTCACTTTCTTATTTGTAACTCAAGATGTTTAAATAGTTCATACTTTAATACTCAATACTCATAATCCTCATCGATCAATCCTTAACTCATAGGTTCTTTATCAACTCTCTTTAATTACTCTTACTTTAGTAGTTGAAAAACAATAGAGTTTTCATACTTGAAACTAGTCTTTAACGTAGTAACTTTGATTGAACTTAACCAATTATGCCTTAGAGACTTGATTAACACTTAAACATATAATTCTATCAAGAGTATACCTATTATCGATCACTACACAAGTCCATGTACTTGACATATCGCAATTGGAAACATAAACACGATAACTTAGTGTATAAGCGTTGTTTAGATCACATAAAACAACTTTAATGAACCTTAGTATGTTATGTCCATGTTCTATACTCAATATACACATAATAGGATACACATCATAAGTAAATTCATTTCTTAAACATGCTTCACACTAGAAAGAAACAATCACCTAACTATAAGAATGGAATTTTCTAGGTTAAAACCAAACTAGGTGTGTGTACCCTCAATTAAGAGGCTTTATTCAATAAAACTTCTTAATCCAATTGTTTCACTACTCCTACAGCTTCCCCTAAATCAGTATCATGCTACGAATTAGTTCAACAAGCTTTTAGAACACGAATAACTAAGCTGAACACAAGAGCGATGCAAAACTGTACTTACAGCATCCTGTTTGATGTTTCTATGGAGTTAACTACACCTTCCCAAGGCTTCAAAGCTTGAACAAAGGCTTGAACAACTAAATATGGATGTATACAAGAGATCTATGTAAGAAAAAGTAGGTATTTTAGAAGACAAATTGGGTGAAAAGAACCGAAAACCCAAAACGTCTATTTATAGCAGGTTAATTGCGGTACCCTTAGGGGAGGGAAACCTCTTCTGGGTAAGGTCGGTTTCATGGATGTTCTGGGTGATTCTTGCTTGAGGTGCTAGCTTCATGTGTTGGATTTCATGCATGCAAAGGTTTTTGGGAGATCGACACCCAAGTAGCTGCTAAGCATCTTTCTTTGAGGGTAGTTCTGAACTGAAACTTCAGCTGACCAGGTTTACTAACTAAGGAACTTACCCTATTTATCCACGTAAATCTTGGGAATAAATGACCATTCTAAACTTAAGACATCCCAATCATGTCATAAATGAAGTTTGGTTAGCTTCTAAGCACGGATTCAACCCCGAAAGGCTCTTAAACTGGAAGTTCGTTGCTACCCGATAAAACCATCTCTATACGATTTTCACAATCTTAATGAATAAAGTTCTTAAAGACCTTCTACCTTATTTCTTGGCTTCCAAAACTTTCTTAGACAATAATAATGGTAGATCTTACCCACTTTTGTCCTCATATGGTGTTGGACAGTATTCTAATCTGCTTAAAGGGCTATAACAATTGAAACCTTAACACAACTAACAATCCAAGTAACTCTCTTCACCTGAAATACTTTAGAATCCTATTTAAATAACTTAATATAATTAGCTTTAAACTCAACCTGCTTAAAATTCAGGCTATTACACTCTACCCCCCTTAAAATAAGTTTCGTCCTCGAAACTTCAAAACATAAGCTCTAAGATCAACCTCAAATATCCTCAAATTACAACTCATATCTCACTATCTCATTCTCAAAGTTATAGAGCTCTAATCTCTTGTTCTTCGCTTCTATCTTTCAGAACTTGAACTCCATACACACTTTCCCAAAGATCTTTTACCCCCGCTATATGGCTAACTCAGCACACGGTCGCAGGGTTGCTCTGATACCATTTGTAACAGCCCGGCCTCCCGAGCTGCTAGCTTAACACGCTTAGCAATCTCATACTTCAATGATCATGGAATCCATAATAATAAATAATACTTTTGATGAAACATGCAGCGTAAACAACCTTAAATACACGATCCTGGACCTGTGGGTTATGGGCCCACAAAACAATAACCTTTATATAATACTTCAATTACAGAGTCATTCGATCTCAATCCCAAAATAAAAGAATTAAATTAGAACATAAGTCATTGTAACACACTCCTCGTATCCAAACTTAAATCTTAGGACTTTAACCCACAATTTATAATCTGAATCATAACTTTGCTCTCAACTCGATTCTGACTTCTAACATAATCCTGCATCAAGGTTAGACTCTGCCACCCACCAAGTGACAGGCCACAGAAATGACAAAAAATTTAGCAAAGGCTGAGTACACACTGTATAATAGAAAATACAAATTTAGGTGTATTTTGAAACTAACACATAGTTATAATAACAAATAATCACATTCAACTCAGTTACTATAGTTTTTATTTACTCAAATCGTTTGGCATGAACGCGAATGGAGAGGGGTACCACGCAATACCAGCTGTCTCCAAACTGTTGAGGGTTGTCACCACACCTTTTATGGTCTGCTTGCAAGACTTAACCCAGACATGTCCTATAACGCCAGAATTTCGCCCATCCTGCAAGGCAACAACTAGGGACTCCCCGCCCTAACTCGGGTGCCTGTTCACGCCTCACTTTCTTATTTGTAACTCAAGATGTTTAAATAGTTCATACTTTAATTCTCAATACTCATAATCCTCATCGATCCATCCTTAACTCATAGGTTCTTTATCAACTCTCTCCAATTACTCTTACTTTAGTAGTTGAGAAACAATAGAGTTTTCATACTCTAAACTAGTCTTTAACGTAGTAACTTTGATTGAACTTAACCAATTATGCCTTAGAGACTTGATTAACACTTAGACATATAATTCTATCAAGAGTATACCTATTATCGATTACTACACAAGTCCATGTACTTGACATATCTCAATTGGAAACATAAACACGATAACTTAATGTATAAGCGTTGTTTAGATCACATAAAACAACTTTAATGAACCTTAGTATGTTATGTCCATGTTCTATACTCCATATACACATAATAGGATACACATCATAAGTAAATTCATTTCATAAACATGCTTCACACTAGAAAGAAATAATCACCTAACTATAAGTATGGAATTTTCTAGGTTAAAACCAAACTAGGTGTGTGTACCCTCACTTAAGAGGCTTTATTCAATGAAACTTCTTAATCCAATTGTTTCACTACTCCTACAGCTTCCCCTGAATCAGTATCATGCTAAGAATTAGTTCAACAAGCTTTTAGAACACGAATAACTAAGCTAAACACAAGAGCGATGCAAAACTTTACTTACAGCATCTTGTTTGATGTTTCTATGGAGTTAACTACACCTTCCCAGGACTTCAAAGCTTGAACAAAGTCTTGATAACTAAATGTGGATGTATAAAAGAGATCTATGTAAGAAAAAGTAGGCATTTTAGAAGACAAATTGGGTGAAAAGAACCAAAAACTGCTATTTATAGCAGGTTAATTGCGGTACCCTTAGGGGAGGGAAACCTCTTATGGGTAAGGTCGGTTTCATGGATGTTCTGGGTGATTCTTGCTTGAGGTGATAGCTTCATGTGTTGGATTTCATGCATGCAAAGGGTTTTGGGATATCGACACCCAAGTAGCTGCTAAGCAGCTTTCTTTGAGGATAGGTCTGAACTGAAACTTCAGCTGGCCAGGTTTTACTAACTAAGGAACTTACCCTATTTAGCCACGTAAATCATGGGAATAAATGACCATTCTAAACATAAGACATCCCAATCATGACATAAATGAAGTTTTGTTAGCTTCTAAGCACGGATTCCACCCCGAAAGGCTCTTAAACTGGAAGTTCGTTGCTACCCGATAAAACCATCTCTATACGATTTTCACAATCTTAATGAATAAGGTTCTTAAAGACCTTCTACCTTATTTCTTGGCTTCCAAAACTTTCTTAGACAATAATAATGGTAGATCTTACCCACTTTTGTCCTCATATGGTGTTGGACAGTATTCTAATCTGCTTAAAGGGCTATAACAATTGAAACCTTAACACAACTAACAATCCAAGTAACTCTCTTCACCTGAAATACTTTAGAATCCTATTTAAATAACTTAATATAATTAGCTTTAAACTCAACCTGCTTAAAATTCAGGCTATTACACTCTACCCCCCTTAAAATAAGTTTCGTCCTCGAAACTTCAAAACATAAGCTCTAAGATCAACCTCAAATATCCTCAAATTACAACTCATATCTCACTATCTCATTCTCAAAGTTATAGAGCTCTAATCTCTTGTTCTTCGCTTCTATCTTTCAGAACTTGAACTCCATACACACTTTCCCAAAGATCTTTTACCCCCGCTATATGGCTAACTCAGCACACGGTCGCAGGGTTGCTCTGATACCATTTGTAACAGCCCGGCCTCCCGAGCTGCTAGCTTAACACGCTTAGCAATCTCATACTTCAATGATCATGGAATCCATAATCATAAATAATACTTTTGATGAAACATGCAGCGTAAACAACCTTAAATACACGATCCTGGACCTGTGGGTTATGGGCCCACAAAACAATAACCTTTATATAATACTTCAATTACAGAGTCATTCGATCTCAATCCCAAAATAAAGGAATTAAATTAGAACATAAGTCATTGTAACACACTCCTCGTATCCAAACTTAAATCTTAGGACTTTAACCCACAATTTATAATCTGAATTATAACTTTGCTCTCAACTCGATTCTGCCTTCTAACATAATCCTGCATCAAGGTTAGACTCTGCCACCCACCAAGTGACAGGCCACAGAAATGACAAAAAATTCAGCAAAGGCTGAGTACACACTGTATAATAGAAAATACAAATTTAAGTGTATTTTAAAACTCACTCATAGTTATAATAACAAATAATCACATTAAACTCAGTTACTATAGGTTTTATTTACTCAAATCGTTTGGCATGAACGCGAATGGAGAGGGGTACCACGCAATACCAGCTGTCTCCAAAACTGTTGAGGGTTGTCACCCCACCTTTTATGTTTTGCTTGCAAGACTTAACCCGGACATGTCCTATAACGCCAGAATTTCGCCCATCCTGCAAGGCAACAACTAGGGACTCCCCGCCCTAACTCGGGTGCCTGTTCACGCCTCACTTTCTTATTTGTAATTCAAGATGTTTAAATAGTTCATACTTTAATACTCAATACTCATAATCCTCATCGATCCATCCTTAACTCATAGGTTCTTTATCAACTCTCTCCAATTACTCTTACTTTAGTAGTTGAGAAACAATAGAGTTTTCATACTTGAAACTAGTCTTTAACGTAGTAACTTTGATTGAACTTAACCAATTATGCCTTAGAGACTTGATTAACACTTAGACATATAATTCTATCAAGAGTATACCTATTATCGATCACTACACAAGTCCATGTACTTGACATATCCCAATTGGAAACATAAACACGATAACTTAGTATATAAGCGTTGTTTAGATCACATAAAACAACTTTAATGAACCTTAGCATGTTATGTCCATGTTCTATACTCAATATACGCATAATAGGATACACATCATAAGTAAATTCATTTCATAAACATGCTTCACACTAGAAAGAAACAATCACCTAACTATAAGTATGGAATAATCTAGGTAAAAACAAAACTAGGTGTGTGTACCCTCACTTAAGAGGCTTTATTCAATGAAACTTCTTAATCCAATTGTTTCACTACTCCTACAGCTTACCCTGAATCAGTATCACGCTAAGCGTTAGTTCAACAAGCTTTTAGAACACGAATAACTAAGCTAAACACAAGAGCGATGCAAAACTGTACTTATAGCATCCTGTTTGATGTTTCTATGGAGTTAACTACACCTTCCCAAGGCTTCAAAGCTTGAACAAAGGCTTGAAAAACTAAATATGGATGTATACAAGAGATATATGTAAGAAAAAGTAGGTATTTTAGAAGACAAATTGGGTGAAAAGAACCGAAAACCCAAAACTGCTATTTATAGCAGGTTAGTTGCGGTACCCTTAGGGGAGGGAAACCTCTTCTGGGTAAGGTCGGTTTCATGGATGTTCTGGGTGATTCTTACTTGAGGTGCTAGCTTAATGAGTTGGATTTCATGCATGCAAATGGTTTTGGGAGATCGACACCCAAGTATCTGCTAAGCAGCTTTCTTTGAGGATAGGTCTGAACTGAAACTTCAGCTGGCCAGGTTTTACTAACTAAGGAACTTACCCTATTTAGCCACGTAAATCTTGGGAATAAATGACCATTATAAACTTAAGACATCCCAATCATGTCATATATGAATTTTGGTTATCTTCTAAGCACGTATTCAACCCCGAAAGGCTCTTAAACTGGAAGTTCGTTTCTATTTGATAAAACGATCTCTATACGATTTTCACAATCTTAATGAATAAGGTTCTTAAAGACCTTCTAACTTATTTCTTGGCTTCCAAAACCTTCTTAGACAATAATAATGGTAGATCTTACCCACTTTTGTCCTCATATGGTGTTGGGTAGTATTCTAATCTGCTTAAAGGGCTAAAACCAATAGTAACTCTCTTCACCTGAAATACTTTAGAATCCTATTTAAATAACTTAATATAATTAGCTTTAAACTCAACCAGCTTAACATTCCGGCTATTACATGGTATTAGGTATATTTAAATCATATGAAGCCCTTGGATCTGACTGAATTCAAATCCAAGGGTTAAACTGTCATAGTATCTTAGGCGATTTTGGTGTATGAACACCTTTCAAATCATTTATTGTGCTTAATTACCAAATACTTTTCACTCCTTGAATTGGTATTAGGTATATTTCAATCACATGAAGTCCTTCGATCAAACTTAATTGAAATCAAAGGGTAAAAATGTCATAGTCTTTTAAGCGATTTGTGGTGTATGAACACCTTTCATATTATTTTGTTGTGAATAATTACCAAATATTTTTGAGTCCTTGAATAGGTATTAGATATGTTTAAAGCATATGAAGCCCTTGGATCAAACTCAATTCAAATTAAATGGTAAAACCGTCATTGTCTCTTTGGCGATATGTGGTGTATGAACACCTTTCAAATTATTTTGTTGTGAATATTTACAAAATATTTATGACTCCTTGAATATGAATTAGATATATTTAAAGCATATGAATCCCTTGGATCAAAATCAATTTAAATCAAAGGGTAAAACCGTCATAGTCTCTTAGGCGATTTGTGGTGTATGAACACCTTTCAAATCATTTTGTTGTGAATAATTACCAAATACTTTTTACTCCTTGAATTGGTATTAGGTATATGTCAATCATATGAATACCTTTGATTAAACTTATTTCAAATCAAAGGGTAAAACCGTCGTAGTCTCTTAGGCGATTTGTGGTGTCTGAACACCTTTCATAGTATTTTGTTGTGAATAATTACGAAATATTTTTGAGTCCTTGAATAGGTATTAGATGTGTTTAAAGCATATGAAGCCCTTGGATCAAACATAATTCAAATCAAATGGTAAAATCGTCATAGTCCCATAGGGGATTTGTGGTGTATAAAAACCTTTCAAATCATTGTTTGTGCTTAATTACCAAATTATTTTTGACTCCTTGAACGGGTATTAGATATATTTCAATCATATGAATCATTTGGATCAAACTTATTTCAAATCAAAGGGTAAAACCGTCATAGTCTCTTAGGCGATTTGTGGTGTATGAACACCTTTCAAATTAAATAGGTTGTGAATAATAACAAAATATTTTTAAGTCCTTGAATAGGTATTAGATATATTTAAAGAATATGAAGCCCTTGGATCAAACTCAATTCAAATCAAAGGGTAAAACCGTCACAGTCTCTTAGGCGATTTGTTGTGAATGAACACCATTCAAATCATTTTGTTGGGAATAATTACAAAATATTTTTTGAGTCCTTGAATAGATATTAGATCTTTTTAAAGCATATGAAGTCCTTGGATCAACCTCAATTCAAATGAAATGGTAAAACCGTCATTGTCTCTTAGGGGATTTGTGTTGTATGAAAACCTATCAAATCATTTTTTGTCCTTAATTACCAAATATTTTTTACTCCTTGACTAGGTATTAGATATATTTAAATCATATGAAGCCCTTGGATCAAACTTATTTCATATCAAAGGGTAAAACCGTCATAGTCTCTTAGGCGATTTGTGGTGTATGAAAACATTTCAAATCATTTTGTATTGAATAATTACCAAAAATATTGTAGTCCTTGAATTGATATTAGATATATTTAAATCATATGAAGCACTTGGATCTGACTGAATTCAAATCAAAGGGTAAAAATGTCATAGTCTCTTAGGCAATTTTTGGTGTATCAACACCTTTCAAATTATTTTGTTGTGAATATTTACAAAATATTTATGACTCCTTGAATAGGTATTAGATAATTTTAAAACATGTGAAGCCATTGGATTAAACTCAATTTAAATCAAAGGGTAAAACCGTCATAGTCTCTTAGGCGATTTGTGATGTATGAACACCTTTCAAATCATTTTGTTGTGAATAATTACGAAATACTTTTCACTCCTTGAATTGGTATCAGGTATATTTCAATCAGATGAAGCCCTTCGATTAAACTTATTTCAAATCAAAGTGTAAAATCGTCATAGTCTCTTAGGCGATTTGTGGTGTCTGAATACCTTTCATTTTATTTTGTTGTGAATAATTACGAAATATTATTGAGTCCTTGAATAGGTATTAGATGTGTTTAAAGCATATGAAGCCCTTGGATCAAACTTAATTCAAATCAAAGGGTAAAACCGTCATAGTCTGGTAGGGGGTTTGTGGTGTATAAACACCTTTCAAATCATTGTTTGTGCTTAATTACCAAATTAATTTTGACTCCTTGAATGGGTATTAGATATATTTCAATCATATGAAGCATTTGGATCAAACTTATTTCAAATCAAAGGGTAAAACCGTCATAGGCGATTTGTGGTGTCTGAACACCTTTCAAATAATATTGGTTGTGAATAGTAACGAAATATTTTTGAGTCCTTGAATAGGTATTAGATATATTTAAAGCATATGAAGCCCTTGGATCAAACTCAATTCAAATCAAAGGGTAAAACCGTCATTGTCTCTTAGGCGATTTGTGGTAAATGAACACCTTTCAAATCATTTTGTTGGGAATAATTAAAAAATATTTTTTGAGTCCTTGAATAGAGATTAGATCTTTTTAAAGCATAGGAATTGGATCAACCTCAATTCAAATCCAAGGGTAAAACCGTCATAGTCTCTTAGGGGATTTATGGTGTATGAACGCCTTTCAAATTATTTTTTGTGCTTAATTACCAAATGTTTTTGACTCCTTGGATAGGTATTAAATATATTTCAATCATATGAAGCCCTTAGATCAAACTTATTTCATATCAAAGGGTAAAACCGTCATAGTCTCTTAGGCGATTTGTGGTGTATGAAAACATTTCAAATCATTTTGTATTGAATAATTACCAAAAAAATTTGAGTCCTTGAATAGATATTAGATATATTTAAATCAAATGAAGCCCTTGGATCTGACTGAATCCAAATCCAAGGGTAAAACAGTTATAGACTCTTAGGCGATTTTTGGTGCATGAACACCTTTCAAATCATTTTTGGTGCTTATTTACCAAATACTTTTCACTCCTTGAATTGGTATTAGGTATATTTCAATCATATGAGGCCCTTGGATTAAACTTATTTCAAATCAAAGGGTAAAAACCGTCATAGTCTTTTAGGCGATTTGTGGTGTATGAACACCTTTCATATTATTTTGTTGTGAATTATTACCAAATATTTTTGAGTCCTTGAATAGGTATTAGATATGTTTAAAGCATATGAAGCCCTTGGATCAAACTCAATTCAAATCAAAGGGTAAAACCGTCATTGTCTCTTAGGCGATTTGTGGTGAATGAACACCTTTCAAATCATTTTGTTATGAATAACTACCAAATATTTTTAGACCTTGAATAGGTATTAGATCTATTTAAAGCACATAAAATCCTTCGATCAAACTTAATTCAAATCAAAGGGTAAAAATGTCAGTCTTTTAGGCGATTTGTGGTGTATGAACACCTTTCATATTATTTTGTTGTGAATACTTACCAAATATTTTTGAGTCCTTGAATAGGTACTAGATATGTTTAAAGCATATCAAGCCCTTGGATCAAACTCAATTCAAATTAAATGGTAAAACCGTCATAGTCTCTTAGGCGATTTGTGTTGTATGAACACCTTTCAAATTATTTTGTTGTGAATATTTACAAAATATTTATGACTCCTTGAATATGAATTAGATATATTTAAACCATATGAAGCCCTTGGATCAAACTCAATTTAAATCAAAGGGTAAAACCGTCATAGTCTCGAAGGCGATTTGTGGTGTATGAACACCTTTCAAATCATTTTGTTGTGAATAATTACCATATACTTTTCACTCCTTGAATTGGTATTAGATATATTTCAATCATATGAAGCCCTTTGATTAAACTTATTTCAAATCAAAGGGTAAAACCGTCATAGTCTCTTAGGGGATTTGTTGTGTATAAAAACCTTTCAAATCATTGTTTGTGCTTAATTACCAGATTATTTTTGACTCCTTGAATGGATATTAGATATATTTCAATCATATGAAGCATTTGGATCAAACTTATTTCAAATCAAAGGGTAAAACCGTCATAGTCTCTTAGGCGATTTGTGGTGTATGAACACCTTTCAAATTAAATTGGTTGTGAATAATAACAAAATATTTTAAAGTCCTTGAATAGGTATTAGATATATTTGAAGAATATGAAGCCCTTGGATCAAACTCAATTCAAATCAAAGGGTAAAACTGTCACAATCTCTTAGGCAATTTGTTGTGAATGAACACCATTCAAATCATTTTGTGGGGAATAATTACAAATAATTTTTTGAGTCCTTGAATAGATATTAGATCTATTTAAAGCATATGAAGCCCTTGGATAAAACTCAATTCAAAACAAAAGGTAAAACTGTCATAGTCTCTTAGGCGATTTGTGGTGAATAAACACCTTTCAAATCATTTTGTTGTGAATAACTACCAAATATTTTTAGACCTTGAATAGGTATTAGATCTATTTAAAGCACATGAAGTCCTTCGATCAAACTTAATTAAAATCAAAGGGTAAAAATGTCATAGTCTTTTAGGCGATTTGTGGTGTATGAACACCATTCATATTATTTTGTTGTGAATACTTACCAAATATTTTTGAGTTCTTGAATAGGTACTAGATATGTTTAAAGCATATGAAGCCCTTGGATCAAACTGTATTCAAATTAAATGGTAAAACCGTCATAGTATCTTAGGCGATTTGTGGTGTATGAACACCGTTTAAATTATTTTGTTGTGAATATTTACAAAATATTTATGACTCCTTGAATATGAATTAGATATATTTAAAGCATATGAAGACCTTGGATCAAACTCAATTTAAATCAAAGGTAAAACCGTCATAGTCTCTAAGGCGATTTATGGTGTATGAACACCTTTCAAATCATTTTGTTGTGAATAATTACCAAATAATTTTCACTCCTTGAATTGGTATTAGGTATATTTCAATCATATGAAGCCCTTTGATTAAACTTATTTCAAATCAAAGGGTAAAACAGTCATTGTCTCTTAGGCGCTTTGTGGTGTCTGAACACCTTTCATATTATTTTGTTGTGAATAATTACGAAATATTTTTGAGTCCTTGAATAGGTATTAGATGTGTTTAAAGTATATGAAGCCCTTGGATCAAACTTAATTCAAATCAAATGGTAAAACCGTCATAGTCTCGTAGGGGATTTGTGGTGTATAAACACCTTGCAAATCATTGTTTGTGCTTAATTACCAAATTATTTTTGACTCCTTGAATGGGTATTAGATATATTTCAATCATATGAAGCATTTGGATCAAACTTATTTCAAATCAAAGGGTAAAACCGTCATAGTCTGTTAAGCGATTTGTGGTGTGTGAACACCTTTAAAATTAAATTGGTTGTGAATAATAACCAAACATTTTTAAGTCCTTGAATAGGTATTAGATATATTTAAAGAATATGAAGCCCTTGGATCAAACTCAATTCAAATCAATGGGTAAAACCGTCACAGTCTCTTAGGCAATTTGTTGTGAATGAACACCATTCAAATAATTTTTTTGGCAATAATTACAAATAATTTTTTTAGTCCTTGAATAGATATTATATCTTTTTAAAGCGTATGAAGTCCTTGGATCAACCTCAATTATAATCAAAGGGTAAAACCGTCATAGTCTCTTAGGGGATTTGTGGTGTATGAACACCTTTCAAATCCTTTTTTGTGCTTAATTACCAAATGTTTTTTACTCCTTGACGAGGTATTAGATATATTTAAATCATATGAAGCCCTTGGATCAAACTTATTTCATATCAAAGGGTAAAACTGTCATAGTGTCTTAGGCGATTTGTGGTGTATGAAAATTTTCAAATCATTTTGTATTGAATAATTACCAAAAAAAATTGAGTCCTTGAATAGATATTAGATATATTTAAATCAAATAAAGAACTTGGATCTGACTAAATTCAAATCGAAGGGTAAAACTGTCATAGTCTCTTAGGCGATTTGTGGTGTATGAACACCTTTCAAATCATTTTGTTGTGAATAATTACCAAATATTTTTTTGTCCTTGAATAGGTACTAGATCTATTTAAAGCATATGAAGCCCTTGGATCAAACTCAATTCAAAACAAAGGGTAAAACCGTCATAGTCTCTTAGACGATTTGTGGGGAATGAACACCTTTCAAATCATTTTGTTTTGAATAACTACCAAATATTTTTAGACCTTGAATAGGTATTAGATCTATTTAAAGCACATGAAGTCCTTCGATCAAACTTAATTAAAATCAAAGGGTAAAAATGTCATAGTCTTTTGAGCGATTTGTGGTGTATGAACACCTTTCATATTATTTTGTTGTGAATACTTACCAAATATTTTTTAGTCCTTGAACAGGTATTAGATATGTTTAAAGCATATCAAGCCCTTGGATCAAACTCAATTCAAAGTAAATGGTTAAACCGTCATAGTCTCTTAGGCGATTTGTGGTGTATGAACACCTTTCAAATTATTTTGTTGTGAATATTTACAAAATATTTATGACTCCTTGAATATGAATTAGATATATTTAAAGCATATGAAGCCCTTGGATCAAACTCAATTTAAATCAAAGGGTAAAACCGTCATAGTCTGTAAGGCGATTTGTGGTGTATGAACACCTTTCAAATCATTTTGTTGTGAATAATTACCAAATACTTTTCACCTCTTGAATTGGTATTAGGTATATTTCAATCATATGAAGCCCTTTGATTAAACTTATTTCAAATCAAAGGGTAAAACCGTCATAGTCTCTTAGGCGATTTGTGGTGTCTGAAAACCTTTCATATTATTTTGTCGTGAATAATTGTGAAATATTTTTGAGTCCTTGAATAGGTATTAGATGTGTTTAAAGTATATGAAGCCCTTGGATCAAACATAATTCAAATCAAATGGTAAACCGTCATAGTCTCGTAGGGGATTTGTGGTGTATAAACACCTTTCAAATCATTGTTTGTGCTTAATTACCAAATTATTTTTGACTCCTTGAATGGGTATTAGATATATTTCAATCATATGAAGCATTTGGATCAAACTTATTTCAAATCAAAGGGTAAAACCGTCATAGTCTCTTAAGCGATTTGTGGTGTATGAACACCTTTGAAATTAAATTGGTTGTGAATAATAACAAAATATTTTTAAGTCCTTGAATAGGTATTAGATATATTTAAAGAATATGAAGCCCTTGGATCAAACTCAATTCAAATCAAAGGGTAAAACCGTCACAGTCTCTTAGGCAATTTGTTGTGAATGAACACCATTCAAATCATTTTGTTGGGAATAATTACAAAATATTTTTTGAGTCCTTGAATAGATATAAGATCTTTTTAAAGCATATGAAGTGCTTGGATCAACCTCAATTCAAATCAAAGGGTAAAACCGTCATAGTCTCTTAGGGGATTTGTGGTGTATGAACACCTTTCAAATCATTTTTTGTGCTTAATTACCAAATGTTTTTTACTCCTTGACGAGGTATTAGATATATTTCAATCATATGTAGCCCTTGGATCAAACTTATTTCATATCAAAGGGTAAAACCGTCATAGTCTCTTAGGCGATTTGTGGTGTATGAACACCTTTCAAATCATTTTGTTGTGAATAATTACCAAATACTTTTCACTCCTTGAATTGGTATTAGGTATATTTCAATCATATGAAGCCCTTCGATTAAACTTATTTCAAATCAAAGGGTAAAACCGTCATAGTCTCTTAGGCGATTTGTGGTGTATGAACACCTTTCAAATTAAATTGGTTGTGAATAATAACCAAATATTTTTAAGTCCTTGAATAGGTATTAGATATATTTAAATAATATGAAGCCCTTGATTCAAACTCAATTCAAATTAAAGGGTAAAACCGTCACAATCTCTTAGGTAATTTGTTGTGAATGAACACCATTCAAATCATTTTGTTGGGAATAATTACAAAATATTTTTTAAGTCCTTGAATAGATATTAGATCTTTTTAAAGCATATGAAGTCCTTGGATCAACCTCAATTCAAATCAAAGGGTAAAACCGTCATAGTCGCTTAGGAAATTTGTGGTGTATGAACACCTTTGAAATCTTTTTTTGTGCTTAATTACCAAATGTTTTTTATTCCTTGACGAGGTATTAGATATATTTCAATCATATGACGCCCTTGGATCAAACTTATTTCATATCAAAGGGTAAAACTGTCATAGTCTCTTAGGCGATTTGTGGTGTATGAAAACATTTCAAATCATTTTGTATTGAATAATTACCAAAAATATTTGAGGCCTTGAATTGATATTAGATATATTTAAATCATATGAAGCCCTTGGATCTGACTGAATTCAAATCAAAGGGTAAAAATGTCATAGTCTCTTAGGCAATTTTTGGTGTATGAACACCTTTCAAATTATTTTGTTGTGAATATTTACAAAATATTTATGACTCCTTAAATAGGTATTAGATAAATTTAAAGCATGTGAATAATTACGAAATATTTTTGAGTCCTTGAATAGGTGTTAGATGTGTTTAAAGCATATGAATCCCTTGGATCAAACTTAATTCAAATCAAAGGGTAAAACCGTCATAGTCTGGTACGGGGTTTGTGGTGTATAAACACCTTTCAAATCATTGTTTGTGCTTAATTACCAAATTAATTTTGACTCCTTGAATGGGTATTAGATATATTTCAATCATATGAAGCATTTGGATCAAACTTATTTAAAATCAAAGGGTAAAATCGTCATAGTCTCTTAGGCGATTTGTGGTGAATGAACACCTTTCAAATCATTTTGTTGGGAATAATTAAAAAAAATTTTTTGAGTCCTTGATTAGATATTAGATCTTTTAAAGCATAGGAAGTCCTTGGATCAACCTCAATTCAATTCAAAGGGTAAAATCGTCATAGTCTCTTAGGGGATTTATGGTGTATGAACACCTTTCAAATTATTTTTTGTGCTTAATTACCAAATGTTTTTGACTCCTTTAATAGGTATTAAATATATTTCAATCATATGAAGCCCTTGGATCAAACTTATTTCATATCAAAGGGTAAAACCATCATAGTCTCTTAGGCGATTTGTGGTGTAGGAACACCTTTCAAATTAAATTGGTTGTGAATAATAACCAAATATTTTTAAGTCCTTGAATAGGTATTAGATATATTTAAAGAATATGAAGCCCTTGGATGAAACTCAATTCAAATGAAAGGGTAAAACCGTCACAGTCTCTTAGGCAATTTGTTGTGAATGAACACCATTAAAATCATTTTGTTGGGAATAATTACAAACAATTTTTTGAGTCCTTGAATTGATATTAGATCTTTTTAAAGCATATGAAGTCCTTGGATGAACCTCAATTCAAATCAAAGAGTAAAACCGTCATAGTCTCTTAGGGGATTTGTGGTGTATGAGCACCTTTCAAATCATTTTTTGTGCTTAATTACCAAATGTTTTTTACTCCTTGACGAGGTATTAGATATATTTCAATCATATGAAGCCCTTGGATGAAACTTATTTCATATCAAAGGGTAAAACCGTCATAGTCTGTTAGGCGATTTGTGGTGTATGAAAACATTTTAAATCATTTTGAATTGAATAATTACCAAAAAAATTTGAGTCCTTGAGTAGATATTAGATATATTTAAATCAAATGAAGCCCTTGGATCTGACTGAATTAAAAAAGGGTAAAACTGTCATAGTCTCTTAGGCGATTTTTGGTGTATAAACACCTTTCAAATCATTTTTGGTGCTTAATTACCAAATACTTTTCACTCCTTGAATTGGTATAAGATATATCTAATTACCAAATGTTTTTTACTCCTTGAATTAAATTTGTTGTGAATAATAACCTTTTAAATCATTTTGTTGTGAATAATTACCAAATATTTTTTAGTCCTTGAATAGGTATTAGATCTATTTAAAGCACATGAACTCCTTCGATCAAACTCAATTCTAATCAAAGGGTAAAACCGTCATAGTCTTTTAGGCGATTTGTGGTGTATGAACACCTTTCTTATTATTTTTTTTGTGAATACTTACTAAATATTTTTGAGTCCTTGAATAGGTATTAGATATGTTTAAAGCATATAAAGCCCTTGGATCAAACTCAATTCAAATTAAAGGGTAAAACCGTCATAGTCTCTTAGGAGATTTGTGGTGTATGAAAACCTTTCAAATTATTTTGTTGTGAATATTTACAAAATATATATGACTCCTTGAATATGTATTAAATATATTTAAAGCATATGAAGCCCTTGGATCAAACTCAATTTAAATCAAACGGTAAAACTGTCATAGTCTCTTAGGTGATTTGTGGTGTATGAACACCTTTGAAATTATTTTGTTGTGAATATTCACAAAATATTTATGACTCCTTGAATATGTATTAGATATAGTTAAACCATATGAAGCCCTTGGATCAAACTCAATTTAAATCAAAGGGTAAAACTGTCATAGTCTCTTAGGCGATTTGTGGTGTATGAACACCTTTCAAATCATTTTGTTGTGAATAATTACCAAATATTTTTTTGTCCTTTAATAGGTACTAGATCTATTTAAAGCATATGAAGTCCTTGGATCAAACTCAATTCAAAACAAAGGGTAAAACCGTCATAGTCTCTTAGACGATTTGTGGTGAATGAACACCTTTTAAATCATTTTGTTGTGAATTACCAAATATTTTTTAGTCCTTGAATAGGTATTAGATCTATTTAAAGCACTTGAAGTCCTTCGATCAAACTCAATTCAAATCAAAGGGTAAAACCGTCATAGACTTTTAGGCGATTTGTGGTGTATGAACACCTTTCATATAATTTTTTGGTGAATACTTACCAAATATTTTTGAGTCCTTGAATAGGTATTAGATATGTTTAAAGCATATAAAGCCCTTGGATCAAACTCAATTCAAATTAAAGGGTAAAACCGTCATAGTCTCTTAGGAGATTTGTGGTGTATGAAAACCTTTCAAATTATTTTGTTGTGAATATTTACAAAATATTTATGACTCCTTGAATATGTATTAGATATATTTAAAGCATATGAAGCCCTTGGATCAAACTCAATTTAAATCAAAGGGTAAAACCATCATAGTCTCTTAGGCGATTTGTGGTGTATGAACACCTTTCATATCATTTTGTTGTGAATAATTACCAAATACTTTTCACTCTTTGAATTGGTATTAGGTATATTTCAATCATATGAAGCCCTTCGATTAAAATTATTTCAAATCAAAGGGTAAAACCGTCATAGTCTCTTAGGCGATTTGTGGTGTCTGAACACCTTTCATATTACATTGTTGTGAATAATTACGAAATATTTTGAGTCCTTGAATAGGTATTAGATGTGTTTAAAGCATATGAAGCCCTTGGATCAACCTTATTTTAAATCAAATGGTAAAACCGTCATTGTCTCTTAGGCGATTTGTGGTGAATGAACACCTTTCAAATCATTTTGTTGGGAATAATTAAACAATATTTTTTGAGTTCTTGAATAGATATTAGATATTTTAAAGCATAGGAAATCCTTGGATCAACCTCAATTATAATCAAAGGGTAAAACCGTCATAGTCTCCTTGGGGATTTATGGTGTATGAACACCTTTCAAATTATTTTTTGTGCTTAATTACCAAATGTTTTTGACTCCTTTAATAGGTATTCAATATATTTCAATCATATGAAGCCCTTGGATCAAACTTATTTCATATCAAAGGGTAAAACCGTCATAGTCTCTTAGGCGATTTGTGGTGTATGAAAACATTTCAAATCATTTTGTATTGAATAATTACCAAAAAAAATTGAATCCTTGAATAGATATTAGATATATTTAAATCATATGAAGCCCTTGGATCTGACTGAATTCAAATCCAAGGGTAAAACTGTCATAGTCACTTAAAATGATTTTTGGTGTATGAACACCTTTCAAATCATTTTGGTGCTTAATTACCAAATAATTTTCACTCCTTGAATTGGTAATAGGTATATTTCAATCATATGAAGCCCTTGGATTAAACTTATTTCAAATCAAAGGGTAAAAACCGTCATAGTCTTTTAGGCGATTTGTGGTGTATGAACACCTTTCATATTATTTTGTTCTAAATTATTACCAAATATCTTTGATTCCTTGAATAGGTATTAGATATGTTTAAAGCATATGAAGCCCTTGGATCAAACTCAATTCGAATTAAAGGGTAAAACCGTCATAGTCTCTTAGGAGATTTCTGGTGTATGAACACCTTTGAAATTATTTTGTTGTGAATATTTACAAAATATTTATGATTCCTTGAATATGTATTAGATATATTTAAAGCATATGAAGCCCTTGGAACAAATTCAATTTAAATCAAAGGGTAAAACCGTCATAGTCTCTTAGGCGATTTGTAGTGTATGAACACCTTTCAAATCATTTTGTTGTGAATAATTACCAAATACATTTCACTCCTTGAATAGGTACTAGATCTATTTAAAGCATATGAAGCCCTTGGATCAAACTCAATTCAAAACAAAGGGTAAAATCGTAATAGTCTATTAGACGATTTGTGGTGAATGAACACCATTTAAATCATTTTGTTGTGAATAATTACCAAATATTTTTTAGTCCTTGAATAGGTATTAGATCTATTTAAAGCACATGAACTCCTTCGATCAAACTCAATTCAAATCAAAGGGTAAAACCGTCATAGTCTTTTAGGCGATTTGTGGTGTATGAACACCTTTCATATTATTTTTTTGTGAATACTTACCAAATATTTTTGAGTCCTTGAATAGGTATTAGATATGTTTAAAGCATATAAATCCCTTGGATCAAACTCAATTCAAATTAAAGGGTAAAACCGTCATAGTCTCTTAGGAGATTTGTGTTGTATGAAAACCTTTCAAATTATTTTGTTGTGAATATCTACAAAATTTACATGACTCCTTGAATATGTATTAAATATATTTAAAGCATATGAAGCCCTTGGATCAAACTGAATTTAAATCAAAGGGTAAAACTGTCATAGTCTCTTAGGTGATTTGTGGTGTATGAACACCTTTCAAATTATTTTGTTGTGAATATTTACAAAATATTTATGACTCCTTGAATATGTATTAGATATATTTAAACCATATGAAGCCCTTGGATCAAACTCAATTTAAATTAAAGGGTAAAACTGTCATAGTCTCTTAGGCGATTTGTGGTGTATGAACACCTTTCAAATCATTTTGTTGTGAATAATTACCAAATATTTTTTTGTCCTTGAATAGGTACTAGATCTATTTAAAGCATATGAAGTCCTTGGATCAAACTCAATTCAAAACAAAGGGTAAAACCGTCATAGTCTCTTAGACGATTTGTGGTGACTTAACACCTTTTAAATCATTTTGTTGTGAATTACAAAATATTTTTTAGTCCTTGAATAGGTATTAGATCTATTTAAAGCACTTGAAGTCCTTCGATCAAACTCAATTCAAATCAAAGGGTAAAACCGTCATAGACTTTTAGGCGATTTGTGGTGTATGAACACCTTTCATATAATTTTTTTGTGAATACTTACCAAATATTTTTGAGTCCTTGAATAGGTATTAGATATGTTTAAAGCATATAAAGCCCTTGGATCAAACTCAATTCAAATTAAAGGGTAAAACCGTCATAGTCTCTTAGGAGATTTGTGGTGTATGAAAACCTTTCAAATTATTTTGTTGTGAATATATACAAAATATTTATGACTCCTTGAATATGTATTAGATATATTTAAAGCATATGAAGCCCTTGGATCAAACTCAATTTAAATCAAAGGGTAAAACCATCATAGTCTCTTAGGCGATTTGTGGTGTATGAACACCTTTCATATCATTTTGTGGTGAATAATTACCAAATACTTTTCACTCTTTGAATTGGTATTAGGTATATTTCAATCATATGAAGCCCTTCGATTAAAATTATTTCAAATCAAAGGGTAAAACCGTCATAGTCTCTTAGGCGATTTGTGGTGTCTGAACACCTTTCATATTACATTGTTGTGAATAATTACGAAATATTTTGAGTCCTTGAATAGGTATTAGATGTGTTTAAAGCATATGAAGCCCTTGGATCAACCTTATTTCAAATCAAATGGTAAAACCGTCATTGTCTCTTAGGCGATTTGTGGTGAATGAACACCTTTCAAATCATTTTGTTGGGAATAATTAAACAATATTTTTGGAGTTCTTGAATAGATATTAGATCTTTTAAAGCATAGGAAATCCTTGGATCAACCTGAATTATAATCAAAGGGTAAAACCGTCATAGTCTCCTTGGGGATTTATGGTGTATGAACACCTTTCAAATTATTTTTTGTGCTTAATTACCAAATGTTTTTGACTCCTTTAATAGGTATTCAATATATTTCAATCATATGAAGCCCTTGGATCAAACTTATTTCATATCAAAGGGTAAAACCGTCATAGTCTCTTAGGCGATTTTTGGTGTATGAAAACATTTCAAATCATTTTGTATTGAATAATTACCAAAAAAAATTGAGTCCTTGAATAGATATTAGATATATTTAAATCATATGAAGCCCTTGGATCTGACTGAATTCAAATCCAAGGGTAAAACTGTCATAGTCACTTAAAATGATTTTTGGTGTATGAACACCTTTCAAATCATTTTGGTGCTTAATTACCAAATACTTTTCACTCCTTTAATTGGTATTAGGTATATTTCAATCATATGAAGCCCTTGGATTAAACTTATTTCAAATCAAAGGGTAAAAACCGTCATAGTCTTTTAGGCGATTAATGGTGTATGAACACCTTTCATATTATTTTGTTCTGAATTATTACCAAATATTTTTGATTCCTTGAATAGGTATTAGATATGTTTAAAGCATATGAAGCCCTTGGATCAAACTCAATTCGAATTAAAGGGTAAAACCGTCATAGTCTCTTAGGAGATTTCTGGTGTATGAACACCTTTGAAATTATTTTGTTGTGAATATTCACAAAATATTTATGATTCCTTGAATATGTATTAGATATATTTAAAGCATATGAAGCCCTTGGAACAAATTCAATTTAAATCAAAGGGTAAAACCGTCATAGTCTCTTAGGCGATTTGTGGTGTATGAAAACCTTTCAAATCATTTGGTTGTGAATAATTACCAAATACTTTTCACTCCTTGAATAGGTACTAGATATATTTAAAGCATATGAAGCCCTTGGATCAAACTCAATTCAAAACAAAGGGTAAAACCGTAATAGTCTATTAGACGATTTGTGGTGAATGAACACCATTTAAATCATTTTGTTGTGAATAATTACCAAATAGGTTTTAGTCCTTGAATAGGTATTAGATCTATTTAAAGCACATGAACTCCTTCGATCAAACTCAATTAAAATCAAAGGGTAAAACCGTCATAGTCCTTTAGGCGATTTGTGGTGTATGAACACCTTTCATATTATTTTTTTGTGAATACTTACCAAATATTTTTGAGTCCTTGAATAGGTATTAAATATGTTTAAAGCATATAAATCCCTTGGATCAAACTCAATTCAAATTAAAGGGTAAAACCGTCATAGTCTCTTAGGAGATTTGTGTTGTATGAAAACCTTTCAAATTATTTTGTTGTGAATATTTACAAAATTTACATGACTCCTTGAATATGTATTAAATATATTTAAAGCATATGAAGCCCTTGGATCAAACTCAATTTAAATCAAAGGGTAAAACTGTCATAGTCTCTTAGGTGATTTGTGGTGTATGAACACCTTTCAAATTATTTTGTTGTGAATATTTACAAAATATTTATGACTCCTTGAATATGTATTAGATATATTTAAACCATATGAAGCCCTTGGATCAAACTCAATTTAAATTAAAGGGTAAAACTGTCATAGTCTCTTAGGCGATTTGTGGTGTATGAACACCTTTCAAATCATTTTGTTGTCAATAATTACCAAATATTTTTTTGTCCTTGAATAGGTACTAGATCTATTTAAAGCATATGAAGTCCTTGGATCAAACTCAATTCAAAACAAAGGGTAAAACCGTCATAGTCTCTTAGACGATTTGTGGTGACTGAACACCTTTTAAATCATTTTGTTGTGAATTACCAAATATTTTTTAGTCCTTAAATAGGTATTAGATCTTTTTAAAGAACTTGAAGTCCTTCGATCAAACTCAATTCAAATCAAAGGGTAAAACCGTCATAGACTCTTAGGCGATTTGTGGTGTATGAACACCTTTCATATAATTTTTTTGTGAATACTTACCAAATATTTTTGAGACTTTGAATAGGTATTAGATATGTTTAAAGCATATAAAGCCCTTGGATCAAACTCAATTCAAATTAAAGGGTAAAACCGTCATAGTCTCTTAGGAGATTTGTGGTGTATGAAAACCTTTCAAATTATTTTGTTGTGAATATTTACAAAATATCTATGACTCCTTGAATATGTATTAGATATATTTAAAGCATATGAAGCCCTTGGATCAAACTCAATTTAAATCAAAGGGTAAAATCGTCATAGTCTCTTAGGCGATTTTTTGTGTATGAACACCTTTCAAATCATTTTGTTGTGAATAATTACCAAATACTTTTCACTCTTTGAATTGGTATTAGGTATATTTCAATCATATGAAGCCCTTCGATTAAACTTATTTCAAATCAAAGGGTAAAACCGTCATAGTCTCTTAGGCGATTTGTGGTGTATAAACACCTTTCAAATCATTGTTTGTGCTTAATTACCAAATTAATTTTGACTCCGTGAATGGGTATTAGATATATTTCAATCATATGAAGCATTTGGATCAAACTTATTTCAAATCAACGGGTAAAACCGTCATAGTCTCTTAGGCGATTTATGGTGTATCAACACCTTTAAAATTATATTGGTTGTGAATAGTAACCAAATATTTTTGAGTCCTTGAATAGGTATAAGATATATTTAAAACATATGAAGCCCTTGGATCAAACTCAATTCAAATCAAAGGGTAAAACCGTCATTGTCTCTTAGGCGATTTGTGGTGAATGAACACCGTTCAAATCATTTTGTTGGGAATAATTACAAAATATTTTTTGAGTCCTTGAATAGAGATTAGATCTTTTTAAAGCGTAGGAAGTCGTTGGATCAACCTCAATTCAAATCAAAGGGTAAAACCGTCATAGTCTCTTAACGGATTTATGGTGTATGAACACCTTTCAAATCATTTTGTTTTGAATAATTACCAAATATTTTTTAGTCCTTGAATCGGTATTAGTTCTATTTAAAGCATATGAAGTCCTTCGATTAAACTCAATTCAAATCAAAGGGTAAAACCGTCATAGTCTCGTAGGCAATTTGTAGTGTATAAACACCTTTCATATCATTGTTTGTGCTTAATTACCAAATTATTTTTAACTCCTTCAATGGGTATAAGATATATTTTAATCATATGAAGCATTTGGATCAAACTTATTTCAAATCAAAGTGTAAAACCGTCATAATCTCTTAGGCGATTTGTGGTGTATGAACACCATTCAAATTATATTGGTTGTGAATAATAACCAAATATTTTTGAGTGCTTGAATAGGTATTAGATATATTTAAAGAATATGAAGCCCTTGGATCAAACTCAATTCAAATGAATGGGTAAAACCGTCATAGTTTCTTAGGCGATTTGTGGTGAATGAACACCTTTCAAATCATTTTGTTCGGAATAATTACAAATATTTTTTGACCCCTTGAATAGAGATGAGATATTTTTAAAGCATATGAAGTCCTTGGATCAATCAGAGGGCAAAACTGTCATAGTCTCTTAGGCGATTGGTGGTGTATGAAGACCTTTCAAATCATTTTGTTGTGAATAATTACCAAATACTTTTCACTCCTTGACTTGGTATTAGGTAAATTTCAATTATATGAAGCCCTTGGATAAAACTTATTTCAAATCAAAGGGTAAAACCATCATAGTCTCTTAGGCGACTTGTGGTGTCTGTACACCTTTCATATTATTTTGTTGTGAATTATTACCAAATATTTTTGAGTCCTTGAATAGGTAGTAGATGTGTTTAAAGCATATAAAGCCCTTGGATCAAACTCAATTAAAATTAAAGGGTAAAACCGTCATAATCTCTTAGGCGATTTGTGGTGTATGAACACCTTTAAAATTATTTGGTTGTGAATATTTACAAAATATTTATGACTCCTTGAATAGGTATTAGATATGTTTAAAGCATATGAAGCCCTTGGATCAAACTCAATTTAAATCAAAGGGTAAAACCGTCATAGTCTCTTAGGCGATTTGTGGTGTATGGATACCTTGCAAATCATTTTGTTGTGAAAAATTACCAAATACTTTTCACGCCTTGAATTGGTATTAGGTATATTTCAATCATATGAAGCCCTTGGATTAAACTTATTTCAAATCAAAGGGTAAAACCGTCATAGTCTCTTAGGCGATTTGTGGTGTCTGAACACGTTTCATTTTATTTTATTGTAAATAATTATCAAATATTTTCGTGTCCTTGAATAGGTATTAGATGTGTTTAAAGCATGTGAAGCCCTTGGATCAAACTCAATTCAAATCAAAGGGTAAAATCGTCAAAGTCCCGTAGGGGATTTGTGGTGTATAAACACCTTTCAAATCATTGTTTGTTCTTAATTACCAAGTTATTTTTGACTCCTTGAATGGGTATTAGATATATTTCAATCATATGAAGCATTTGGAGCAAACTTATTATCAAAGGGTAAAACCGTCACAGTCTCTTAAGCGATTTGTGGTGTATGAACACCTTTCAAATTATATTGGTTGTGAATAATAACCAAATATTTTGTTGTGAATAATTACAAAATATTTTTGAGTCCTTGAATAGGTATTAGATGTGTTTAAAGCATATGAAGCCCTTGGATCACACTCAATTCAAATTAAAGGGTAAAACCATCATAGTTTCTTAGGCGATTTGTGGTGAATGAACACCTTTCAAATCATTTTGTTGGGAATAATTACAAAATATTATTTGACTCCTTGAATAGAGATGAGATCTTTTTAAAGCATATGAAGTCCTTGGATCAATCAGAGGGTAAAACTGTCATAGTCTCTTAGGCGATTTGTGGTGTATGAAGACCTTTCAAATCATTTTGTTGTGAATAATTACCAAATACTTTTCACTCCTTGAGTTGGTATTAGGTATATTTCAATTATATGAAGCCCTTGGATAATGCTTATTTCAAATCAAAGGGTAAAACCATCATAGTCTCTTAGGCGACTTGTTGTGTCTGAACACCTTTCATATTATTTTGTTGTGAATAATTACCAAATATTTTTGAGTCCTTGAATAGTTATTAGATGTGTTTAAAGCATATGAAGCCCTTGGATCAAACTCAATTCAAATTAAAGGGTAAAACCGTCATAGTCTCTTAGGCGATTGTGGTATATGAACACCTTTCAAATTATTTTGTTGTGAATATTTACAAAATATTTACGACTCCTTGAATAGGTATTAGATATATTTAAAGCATATGAAGCCCTTGGATCTAACTCAATTTAAATCAAAGGGTAAAACCGTCATAGTCTCTTAGGCGATTTGTGGTGTATGAATACCTTGCAAATCATTTTGTTGTGAATAATTACCAAATGTTTTTTTGTCCTTGAATAGGTACTAAATCTATTTAAAGCATTGATAGGGTTTAGTCGTATCATCTAATCAAAGATAAACCTATAATCCTCTAACTATGGTAGCTAATGGAAGCAGGGTCGAATCCACAGGGAGACAGAGTTTCTAAATTAATATTCAATCAATCAGCTATTCCAGATGAAATCAGGGAAAAATTAATTGAACTAAAGATTAAACTAAAGAAGACAGATTAAATCGAGGAATTGACTATGGACTAAAAACCTAGGGTATTAGGTCGGTTCACCATGCTTATACCAATCAAATAGGGTCAACTACTACCAAAACCTAAGTCAAGAGTCGGGAGATTAGAGCATGTGTCGAGCTATGGTTAAGACTCAACGTTCATAGTTCAACATACGCCGCATGTTCACTAACGTAATCAGAACTACTGACGTGTCCTAGGCCTTTAGTCGTAAGATGGACTGTGCAAACAACTATTAACCACAAGCAATCAATGAAATTGTACACTGACATTATTTATTCAATAATAACAAACCACATCACAATCACCCTAATCAAGCCCTAGAAATTGATAGAAATCTAAATCACAATCATGGTATAAACATGGTTTTCCTATCTAACACCCTAGAAAGAGAGCTACTCACTCATAATCGAATTAACAACAACAAAACTAATATGAAACCCTAATAATTGCATCATGAATAAATAAACTAAGTAATCAAGAATAATAAAAGAGATTAGGGCAAAGAAGAATACCAATTGACAAAAAGCAGGAACTTTTATTGAAATCAAACAGGTTCAATCACCTTTAATCTAATCTAAAGTGTTTAACTAGGCTAAGAACAATGAGAAATAAACTGGAGTCTAAAAGATGACAAAAGATAATAAAAGATATCTCTAAAATAATGAGGAAAAGGTATTTATCATACCCCCCAAAAGCCTAATTCAAACGGGATGAAAAATAGAAAAATCCGCGACATCGTGCACGGGACGCGATCGGGCAAAGGGCCACCCGATCGGGCCCACACAAAAAGCACCCAAAAATTCCTTTGGATTCCACGCAGCCATATAGCAGCAGAAAAGACAAAATTCGGCCCACCCGATCGGGTCTCCAACCCAAATTGTGACGCAGCACACAGCAGCATAAATTGTGGGCCACAGCATGTTCCCTTGTCCCCTTGTCCCCTAGCTGGCAGCATTAAGTTCAGTGGGCCACGCCTTGTTTATGTCTTGCAGTTGGCAGCGCTTGTTGGAGAATCAACCCAGCTCATCCTTTTCCTTGGACACGCGTAGCAGCATAGTAGCACTATAAATGGATCTCGCCCGATCGGGTCGGGCACAATACACCCGATCGGGTCTGGGGCATTTAAAGCCAACACGCACTTCTGGTTTCTCGCACGATCGGGTCGGGCAAAGCTTGCCCGATCGGTCCGCAACTCTCACACCCGATCATTAATTCTTCGCCCGATCGGGCCATTTTTTCCCGATCAGAGTACGGAAAACTCCTTTTTGACTCTTTGGCTCTCAATTCTTCTCGTTTAGAGGTCTTGGGACCTCCTAAACTACCCATAAAGCTCGTGAGCCATCCTATATGCCTCGTAACATCTCGTAAAGTCGTGGTTGCTTCCGAATAGCTCAGAAATAAGGAGAAAACTCCCTAAAACCTGCAATTCAATACTAAAACACAAAACCACAACTATAAACGATAGTTAGCATAAAATAGCTCCCAAGAGCTCCAATGACGCACAAATTAGCTTGTAAATAAGGGATAAAACTCTATATAACTACGTGATATCAAACTTCCCCAAGCTAAACCTTTGCTTGTCCTCAAGCAAACAGAACATGAACATGGAATAGACTGCCTCACCCCATAGATAAAAATCAATGAAAGCTCAAAACATTTTCAAGACTAAGAAACGTTCAAGCAAGCATAATTCAAGTTCGGGTAATCAAATCCATCCAACCACCAATCATCCAAGCAATTAATCAAATTCAAGCATCCACAAGGCATACAAGTCCTGAAAAGGCTCTCACAAGGGTGTCACTCCTCTCTGTTTTGTGGCAGGCAAAGAATATGCCCGAACACTCACCAACCCGACCATAAATACCCTTCCCACTCACACTCTCATGTGTTTAAGAAGGTTAAATGACGCTCATCCTAGTCAAGTCGACTCAATTAGCAGAAATACTCTTTAACTTTGACAAACTGACTTGAAATAAATCAAATGAATAATGCAGACACGAGCTCAAGAGGACTTTAGAGGGTTGTAATGGGGCTTAGGTAAGAGGTAGGGAATACTTTTGGGTAATGTGGTGGAAAAACCAAGAAAGGGGGAGCATAAACCATTCAAAAAAGGCCTAAGATGGCCTACATAACTCCCAACAACAACACCGTAAAACCACATAAAGTGACCAAACTCTCATAACTCAATGACAAACTCATAACAAACCCAATTATCAAGCAATGAAGCGAATATTTCTTTAAGAACGTACGTGAATGAAAGAACTTCGAACTCTTTTTCATTTTATTTCATTTTTCTTTCATTTTTCTGAACTTCATTCACGCAACTCTAAATTTGCTTTTTTTCTTTTCTTTTTCTCACTCTCAAACCACAACAAATACACTTTTAAATTCCTCAACAACCAAACTAAACCAAGAGACCAATTTCAAACTCAACCCATATAGAAGCTCCCCCAAGCTAGGCTTGGAATAAAATCAAGTGAAGGCCTTGGGCTCATAATAGTGGTTTAGGTATCACAAAACAATTCATTAGGCTCAGCGGGGCTAAGGCGGATAAAAGTATATCACAAATTCACTCTGAAGCTCAAGAATCACACAAAAGAACGCCTCTATTACAGGATATGCTACAAGTCATCTAAAACCAGACAAGTACGAAATCAAAGTCAAGATCAATCCACTAAAGAGGAAACTAACACACAAGAATAGACTGGATAATAATATAAATCCAATAGGCTACAAAGAGGCCTCACAGTCTAACCAATTCAGGTATGCAGCACAAAGTGGTCTAATATAATCCAAAAATGCTCGAAATCATAGCAATCAAACATCAAATTTTAGCCTTAAGATCACAGATGCCCAGCTATCCATAAAACAAAGTCAAATTATTTTCAAATAGAGCACAACAAGGGGCACAGGGAGGCAACTAAACCAGTCATGGGAACCATATTTTTTTGATTTTTTCAGAATTTTTCGAAAGCAGTAAATCTATCCTAAAAAGCAGTAAAAGAGATAGGGAATACAAACAGAACTCCTCCCCCAAGCTGAACTTGGAAGTGTCCTCAATGCCAAAAGGTGATAAGGACTATGCTAAGAGGAAAAACAATGTTAGTACCCTCACTCTCGCTCACAAAAAGAAGAAAAAATATAAATAAAAAAAATATAAAATGAAAAGAAAAGGAAAAAGGGAAAGAATACGAGTTGCCTCTCGCACAACGCTGGTTTATAAAGGTCCCGCACGACCATATTACCTCAACCATCAGTTAGAAGAGGAACAGGGTTGTAGAATAGTACCCTAACATGCCCATACGCGATCTTATCCTATCATCATTGGAAGAGTCCAATGCCTTGAGTAACTTATCAAATGCGCCTGCAAACATGTCATTGAGCACTAGATATGGCTTAATGACACATAAATAATATCAGAGAAAATAAATGATTTGTGAAGATAAGTAAAATCAAAATGAAAGGGAGAAAAGAAGGACAACGAACGACTTCCCTTTGGTGGCGTAGGCTGTGAGGATCTCAAGGAGAGAATAGGATCAACTGCAACTGTGAGAAAATATGGGGCATGGCGAATAGGGAGAGAAGGTACAAGATCAAGTCTATGTGAAGATGGAATATAGGGACAGGGAATAATAGGCTCAACCTTGACGGTTTTACTTACAATTTCACCATCCTCAATCATGGGCTCGTCAACACAAGGGCTCTCAACCAAGAGTTCATCTTCTATCAAAACATTCATTACATCCACACTCCCCTCAGTCTGATCATGCTTTTCAATATCAGGAGTCAGAGTCTTATCATTCACCTCTAATATGGCATTCTCGACACGATCATCATCACAATCATTATCATCATAAATCGCCCGTTGACCATCAAGTTGCATAGCAAGCGATTTTTCATAATTTGAGACATGTGTGAGGTAACACATCAAGTCTTGATTAGATTTTTCAATTCGTTGTGTGAGGTGATACATCAAGTCTTGATTAGATTTTTCAATTCGTTCACCACAAGACTCAATCATCTGCTTAGGTAGATCGAGACTCTCTGAAGATTCAAATTGTGAATAATTATGGACTCCATGTGGGTCAGAATAAGTATAATCAGTTGCATAGGACTCGTTAGAGAAATGGTTAATATCATGGGAATTCATGCACAAATTATTTGGATATTGACAATAAGAATATGCATCAGACACATAACTATTGTAATACCCATTATCAAAATTATATTGCTCTTGCAAATTAGAATACCCATTATTATAGTCTTGCCCCTGATAATTGGAGTATCCATTATTATTGTCATAATGCCCTTGAAAATTAGGGTAACCTTCCCCATACGAATTATAAGCCGGCCACTCCATATAAACTCATGAGAAAGAGAGAGAGAAAGAATTTACAAAAATAAGAAAAAAATAAATTAAAAAAAATAACAAACTAAAAAAAACGAACCTCAATTAGAACAATGAAGTTCCAATGAGGCACAGAGAAGTAGACCAAATAATCAAACAAAAACTTAGAAAACTAGTCGTCTCACCTAATCAAAGATAAACCTACAGTCCTCTAACTATAGTAGTCAATGGAAGCAGGGTCAAATCCACAGGGAGACAAAGTTTCTAAATTAATATTCAATCAATTAGCTACTCCAGATGAAATCAGGGAAGAATTAACTGAACTAAAGATTAAACTAAAGAAGACAAATTAAATCGAGGAATTGACTATGGACTAAAATCCTAGGGTATTAGGTCGGTCCACCATGCTTATACCAATCAAATAGGTTGAACTACTATCAAAACCTAAGTCAAGAGTCGGGAGATTAGACCTTGTGTCGAGCTATGGTTAAGACTCAACGCTCGTAGTTCAACATACGCCGCATGTTCACTAACGTAATCAGAACCACTGACGTGTCCTAGGCCTCTAGTCGTAAGACGGATCTGTGCAAAACAACAAGCAATCAATGAAAATGTACACTGACATTAATTATTCAATAGGAACAAACCACATCACAATCACCCTAATTAAGCCCTAGAAATTGATAGAAATCTAAATCACAATCATGGTATAAACATGGCTTTCCTATCTAACACCCTAGAAAGAGAACTACTCACTCATAATCGAATTAACAACAACAAAACTAATATGAAATCCTAATAATTTCATCATGAATAATGAATAAAGAAACTAAGCAATCAAGAATAATAAAAGAGATTAGGGCAAAGAAGAATACCAATTGACAGAAAGCATGAACTTTTATTGAAATCGAATAGGTTCAATCACCTTTAATCTAATCTAAGGTGTTTAACTATGCTAAGAACAATGAGAAATAAACTAGAGTCTAAAAGATGACAAAAGATAATAAAAGATATCTCTAAAATAATGAAGAAAAGGTATTTATCATACCCCCCAAAAGCCTAATTAAAACGGGATTAAAAATAGAAAAATCCGCTACATCGTGCACGGGAACCGATCGGGCAAAGGGCCACCCGATCGGGCCCACACAAAAAGCACCCAAAAATTCCTTTGGATTCCACGCAGCCATATAGAAGCAGAAAAGACAAAACTCGGCCCACCCGATCACTCACCCGATCGGGTTGATGATCGAGTCTCCAGCCCAAATTGTGACGCAGCACACAGCAGCATAAATTGTGGGCCACAGCATGTTCCCTTGTCCCCTTGTCCCCTAGCTGGCAGCATTAAATTCAGTGGGCCACGCCTTGTTTATGTATTGCAGTTGGCAGCGCTTGTTGGAGAATCAACCCAGCTCATCCTTTTCCTAGGACACGCGTAGCAGCATAGCAGTACTATAAATGGATCTCGCCCGATCGGGTCGGGCACAATACACCTGATCGGGTCTGGGGCATTAAAAGCCAACACGCACTTTTGGTTTCTCGCCCGATCGGGTCCACAACTCTCACACCCGATCATTAATTCTTCGCCTGATCGGGCCATTTTTGCCCGATCAGAGTACGGAAAACTCCTTTTTCACTCTTTGGCTCTCAATTCTTCTCGTTTAGAGGTCTTGGGACCTCCTAAACTACCCATAAAGCTCGTGAGCCATCCTATATGCCTCGTAACATCTCATAAAGTCGTGGTTGCTTCCAAATAGCTCGGAAATAAGGAGAAAACTCCCTAAAACCTGCAATTCAATACTAAAACACAAAACCACAACTATAAACGATAGTTAGCATAAAATAGCTCCCAAGAGCTCCAATGACGCACAAATTAGCTTGTAAATAAGGGAGAAAACTCTATATAAATATGTGAATAATTTTGTATTAGATATAATTAAAGCATATGAAGCCCTTGGATAAAAAATTTAAATCAAAGGGTAAAATCGTCATAGTCTCTTAGGCGATTTGTGGGGTATGAACACCTTTGAAATCGTTTTCTTGTGAATTATTACCAAATATTTTTGAGTCCTTGAATAGGTAATAGATCTATTTAAAGCAGATGAAGCCCTTGGATCAAACTCAATTCAAAACAGAGGGTAAAACCGTCATAGTCTCTTAGACGATTTATGGTGAATGAACACCTTTCAAATCATTTTATTGTGAATAATTAAAGAATATTTTTGAGTCTTTGAATAGGTATTATATCATTTTAAAGCATATGATATCCTTGGATCAACGTCAATTCAAATCAAAGGGTAAAACTGTCATAGTCTCTTAAGGGATTTGTGGTGTATGAACACCTTTCAAATCATTTTTTGTGCTTAATTACCAAATATTTTTGACTCCTTCAATAGGTATTAGATATATTTAAATCATATGAAATCCATGGATCAAACTTATTTCATATCAAAGGGTAAAACTGTCATAGTCTTTTAGGCGATTTGTGGTGTATGAAAACCTTTCAAATCATTTTGTTTTAAATAATTACCAAAAACATTTGTGTCCTTGAATAGATATTAGATATATTTAAATAATATGAAGCCCTTGGATCTAACTCAACTCAAATCAAAGGGTAAAAGCGTCATAGTCTCTTAGGCAATATTTGGTGTATGAACACCTTTCAAATAATTTTTGTTGCTTAATTACCAAATAATTTTCACTCCTTGAATTGGTATTAAGTATATTCCAATAATATGAAGCCCTTGGATTAAACTTATTTCAAATCAAAGGGTAAAACCGTCATAGTCTCTTAGGCGAGTTGTTGAGTCTGAACACCTTTCATATTATTATGTTGTGAATAATTACCAAATATTTAGGGTCCTTGAATGGGTGTTAGATATGTTTAAAGCATATGAAGCCCTTGGATCAAACTCATTTCAAATTAAAGGGAATAACCGTCATAGTCTCTTAGGCGATTTGTGGTGTATGAACACCTTTCAAATTATTTTGTTGTGAATATTTACAAAATATTTATGACTCCTTCAATAGGTATTAGATATAATTAAAGCATATGAAGCGCTTGGATAAAAAATTTAAATCAATGGGTAAAACCGTCATAGTCTCTTATGCGATTTGTGGTGTATGAACACCTTTCAAATCGTTTTGTTGTGAATAATTACCAAATATTTTTGAGTCCTTGAATAGGTAATAGATCTATTTAAACCATATGAAGCCCTTGGATCAAACTTAATTCAAAACAAAGGGTAAAACCGTCATAGTCTCTAAAACGATTTGTGGTGAACGAACACCTTTCAAATCATTTTGTTTTCAATACTTACCAAATATTTTTGAGCCCTTGAATAGGTATTAGATCTATTTAAAGCATATGAAGTCCTTCGATTCAACTCAATTCAAATCAGAGGGTAAAACCGTCATAGTCTCGTAGGCGATTTGTGGTGTATAAACACCTTTCAAATCATTGTTTGTGCTTAATTACCAAAATATTTTTACTCCTTGAATGTGTATTAGATATATTTTAATCATATGAAGCATTTGGATCAAACTTATTTCAAATCAAAGGGTAAAACAGTCAAAGTCTCGTAGGCAATTTGTGGTGTATGAACACCTTTAAAATTATTTTGTTGTGAATATTTACAAAATATTAATGACTCCTTGAATAGGTATTTGATATATTTAAAGCATATGAAGCCCTTGGATCAAACTCAATTTAAATCAAAGGGTAAAACCGTCATAGTTTCTCTGGCGATTTTTGGTGTATAAACACCTTTCAAATTATTTTTATTGTGAATAATAACCAAATATTTTTGAGTCCTGGAATAGGTTTTAGATATATTTAAAACATATGAAGCCCTTGGACCTAACTCAATTCAAATCAATGGGTAAAAGCATCATAGTGTCTTAGGTAATTGTTGGTGTATGAACACCTTTCAAATCATTTTTGGTGCTTAATTACCAAATAATTTTCACTCCTTGAATTTGTATTAGGTATATTTCAATCATATGAATCCCTTGGATTAAACTTATTTCAAATCCAAGGCTAAAACTGTCATAGTCTCTTAGGCGATTTGTGGTGTCTGAAAACCTTTCATATTATTTTGTTCTGAATAATTACCAAATATTTTTGAGTCCTTGATAAGGTATGACATGAGTCAAAAGCCAAAGTCAACCATTGGAGATGAGCCTATTTGCTTGGTTCTTGAGACCTTTGGATTCAAGCTCAAGGCCAATGGATCTTTTGTGACTATGTTAGCTTGGGAACAAGAACTAGCTTGAAATGGCTAATATGGGGCGTCCATATGTAGTCTTATAGAGTATTCTATTTGCTTTTGTTGAGTCATTTTTATTCATGTAATAAAAATTACATTAGGGCCGAAATTATGGTTAATTCGGTTGGTTATGTAGATTCTAGTAGGGATCCAAATCCTATTGTGATTAGGATTGATGTTTAGAGTGAAAAAGATAGGCTAGGCGTGTGGAAAGGTGATAAGGCCGAAAATCCTATATCCTTTTCCTTAGATAGTTATCTTTGCTTAACTCTATCTCTATCTTTCCCTTCATTTTAGGGATTTAGTTTTATCTTGCTTTTTAGATAGAGTTAGGGTTCCTTATCATACTAGAGTGTACTAGTATAAATAGGGGACCATGTACGCCATTTTTCATTCAGAAAATACAAAGAACTTTGAGTCATTTTTTTCGAGCTTAATTGTTTGTCAATTAAATTCGTGCCATTTAATAATTTTCAGGAGTGATAATTATTGAGTGATTAATCTACTTAATTCCAGGAGTGGTTTAAGTGAGATTGAAAGTTAATTAAATCTTTCAGGAGTGATTGATTTAATTTCCATATCCCATAAACACATAAAGATACAAACTTTAGCTACAAAAACACATAAAAATTCGGACTTTAAAATATCTAGGTTCCTTTGCATTGGAGTACACTTGAATATTGCTTTCATAGAGCCATATTCATATCAATTGGTATCAGTTTTCCAGGAGGGTGAGGAAAGAAAGTGTCCGACTTTCTTGGTAAGCATTCTAAACTAGTTAATTCTAGTTATTGATCATTGTTTGGGCTTGTGTGGTTGGTTGGCTACTGCTCTTATTGGCGTGACTTTGTGTATTTGTGTGGCTTATTTGTTGATTGTTTTAAGCTTTAAATCATGTCTAGTGTGGAGAAACTTGAAAAAATGATGCATGATTTACTTATTGGTGTTGAGGAGGACAGAGCTAGGGCTAGGAGGTTGGAAACCGCCCAATTAACCTTGCATGATATGTTTAAAAGGAGAAACGACCCTAATCATGTTGAATATGAATCTGATCATGAGGTTGTCCAAAAAGTTAAATCCACTTATGATGATGATAGGGGAATAAAATTGGATGATTTTGATGGCAATGCAAATCCTGAAGATTTGCTTGAGTGGATTAGGCAACTTGAGAAGGTGTGTGACTATAGGGGATTTGATGATGATAAAAAGTTTAAAATTGCCACTATTAGACTAACTAAATATGCTGGAATTTGGTTAGAAGGTCTAAAAGCAAAAAGGGCAAAACTTGGAAAACCTAAGCTTAAAAGTTGGGAGAAGCTTAAAAAGAAGTTGAAAGAGAAATTTATTCCAAGTGATTTCATTCAAAGGCAATACATGAAAAAGCGTGATTTAGCTCTAAATTCTATGAGTGTGAATGATTATACTTTCGAATTTGATAATTTATGCTTGCTATGTGGGAATGAAGAGGTTGAGCAAGAAAAAATTGCTAGGTTTATTGGAGGTCTCCATAAATCTATTGCTAGAAAGATTGATATTGCCAACTATAGTACCTTTGATAAAGTGTGTCAATTGGATTTGAAGTTTGAGAGACATGAACTTGAGGATAAGAGAACCTATGGGGGGAAAAACACCACTTTCAAAAGCTTTAACCCTAACCCTAATTATCCATCTTCTTCCAAAACCTTTGAAAAAAATGAAATTCCTTCTAAGGGGGAACAAAAGGGGGAGCGCCCTAAATTGGTGGTTTCTAGAGAGAAGTATGATGATAGTAGGAAGTGTTTTAAGTGTCAAGGGAGGGGTCATATTGCTGCAAATTGTCCCACTAGAAAAGCCCTAACCATGAGACAGTACGTAGCCATGGAGGAGGAAGAGAGGATGTATGACTATGTGGTGGAGAGTGACCATGAGAGTGAGGAGAATGAGGATGAAGATGCCTTTGCTGAAGATGACTCTAGGATGACTGGAGTTATTAGGAGGACGTTACATGTTGATCATTCACCTAATCATGAGCAAAGAGAAAATCTTTTTCATACTAGATGTAGAGTTGGTGATTTCTCTTACAATGTGATTATTGATAGTGGATCTTGCACTAATGTGGTGGCATCTAATGTGGTCTCTAAGTTGAATTTGTTGGTTAGAGATCATCCTTGTCCTTACAACTTGAGTTGGTTAGATGATAAGACTGGTTTGATGGTTAAGAAATAAGCCCTTGTTTGTTTTTCGATTGGTAGCTACAAAGATGAGTTGTGGGGTGATGTTCTTCCTATGAGTGCTTGTCATATTCTTCTTGGAAGACCTTGGCAATTTGATCGAAAAGTTATTCATGAGGGGGAGACCAACGTGTATTCTGTTTTGATGGGGTCCAAAAGGATTTGACTTATGCCCTTGTCTCCTAACACTATTGCGCCAAAGAAGAGGGATGAAAGCAAGCAAAGTTTGTTCCTTTCACCCAAGGAGTTCGAAAAGGAGGTTGAAATAGAAGGTCATGGTTATGCTTTATTTGTTAAATGTACTTTAACTAATGATGTTTCTATGAAGGATCCTAACCTTGCAGCTTTGTTAGAGGAGTTTGGGGATGTATTTCCCAAAGAGTTGCCTCAAGGGTTACCACCTTTGAGAGGGATTGAGCATGCTATTGATCTAGTGCTAGGCGCACCTTTGCCTAACAAACCAGCATATAGATGCGATCCTATGGCTTCTAAGGAGCTACAAAGACAGATTGAAGAGTTGATTGAACGAGGCTATGTGACAGAAAGCATGAGTCCATGCGTCGTTCCTGCCCTTCTTGTCCCTAAGAAGGATGGTACATGGAGGATGTGCATTGATAGTAGGGCCGTCAACAACATCACCATCAAGTATCGCTTTCCTATGCCTAGATTAGAGGACATGCTTAATGAGTTACATGGAGCTTTGGTGTTTTCAAAGATAGACCTAAGGAGTGGATATCACCAAATGAGAATTAGGGAAGGAGATGAGTGGAAAACCGCTTTTAAGACCAAACAAGGTCTATATGAGTGGATGGTGATGCCTTTTGGTCTTTGCAATGCTCCTAGTTCTTTTATGAGGCTTATGAATGAGGTACTACGTCCCTTTCTTAACAAGTTTATTGTTGTCTATCTAGATGATATTCTTGTATATAGTACTAGTATTGAATCTCATTTAGCTCATTTAAGACTGTTGTTTGAAAAATTGAGAGAACAAAAACTGTATGGCAAGATGGAAAAATGTGACTTTCTTGTACCTAGTATTGCTTTTCTTGGCTATATTGTTTCTAGGGATGGAGTACATGTTGATCCAGAGAAAGTCAAAGCTATTTCCACATGGTTGGCGCCAAGCAATGCTCATGAGTGTAGAAGTTTTCATGGCCTAGCTTCCTTCTATAGGAGGTTCATTCGAAACTTCTCAACAGTTATGGCTCCAATCACAGAGTTGATGAAGAAGGGAGAGTTTTCTTGGAACTCTCAAGCTCAAAGATCATTTGAAGAGGTGAAGAGGCTCCTTTGCAACGCCCCTATCCTAGCCTTGCCAGATTTTCACAAATTGTTCGAGGTAGAGTGTGATGCAAGTGGGATTGGCGTAGGTGCTGTTTTGATCCAAGAGAAGAGGCCTATTGCATTCTTTAGTGAGAAATTGAGTGGCGCCAAGCTCAATTACTCCAATTATGATCGTGAGTTTTATGCTATTGTAAGGGCCTTGGATCATTAGTCTCATTATTTAAGGCCAAAGCCTTTTATACTTCATTCAGATCATGAGGCACTCAAACACATCCATGGGCAACAAAAGCTCAATTATAGGCACGCCAAGTGGGTTGAATTCCTACAATCTTTTACTTTTTCTTCTAAGTATAAAGAAGGAAAGAGTAATGTTGTTGCTGATGCTCTTTCTAGGCGTTCCTATCTCTTAACCATGGTTGATGCTCGTATTTTAGGGTTTGATCATTTGAAAGAATTGTATGTAAAAGATGAAGACTTTTGTAATTCTTTTAATAACCCTAATGGCATGTATGTATTGCAAGAAGGATTTCTGTTTAAGGGGAACAGGCTTTGTGTTCCTAAGAGTGGCGTGAGGGAGTTGTTGGTGAGGGAAGTCCATAGTGGTGGCGTGGCTGGCCATTTTGGCATTCAAAAGACCCTAGACACATTGAGTGAGAGTTTCTATTGGCCTAGCATGGTGAAAGATGTTCATATGGTGGTTAGTAGGTGTGCTAGTTGTCAAAGGGCCAAGAGTACCTTCCATAAAGGCGTATACACTCCATTACCAGTCCCTAATGCTCCTTGGGATAGTGTGAGTATGGATTTCATAGTAGGGTTGCCTAGAACTCAAAGGGAAAAAGATGCTATCATGGTGGTGGTAGATCGTTTCTCTAAGATGGCTCACTTTGTACCTATGCATAAAACTGATGATGCTTTACATGTTGCTGATTTGTACTTTAGGGAGATCATTCGCCTACATGGCATCCCTAGAAGTATTGTTAGTGATCGTGATTCCAAGTTCCTAAGTCACTTTTGGAGGAGCTTGTGGAGGATGGTGGGAACCAAGTTACTTTTCAGTACTAGTCATCATCCTCAAACTGATGGCCAAACTGAAGTAACTAATAGAACTCTTGGAGCTTTATTGCGTGGTTTGGTGAGTAAAACACAAAAGGATTGGGATATGAAGCTAGCCCATGCTGAGTTTGCTTATAATCGAGCTCATTCAACCACTACCTCTCAATCTCCATTTGAGGTGGTTTATGGTATCAATCCTTTCCTTCCTATTGATTTTATTGTACTAACCAAATCTGAAATTCATGTTGATGCAAAGAAGAGGTTCGAAACCTTCAAAAAAACGTGTGAGCAAGTCAAGGCAAGAATAGAGAAGATGAAAACTCAATACAAGGAGAGAGCAAACAAACATAGAAGGCAACCAAAGTTCAAAAGTGGCGATCTTGTGTGGATTCATTTGAGAAAGGAGAGGTTCCCAAGCAAGAGGAAGAATAAGCTCATGCCTAGGGCTGATGGTCCCTTTTAGGTGCTTGAGGTGATTGGAGAAAGTGCCTACAAGATTGATCTTCCAAGTGAGTATGAAGGTGTGAGTGCTACCTTCAACGTTAGAGATCTTAATCCTTACTATGATGATGAAAATTTGAGGACAAATTCTTTTGAAGAGGGGGAGAATGACATGAGTCAAGAGCCAAAGTCAACCATTGTAGATGAGCCTATTTGCTTGGTTCTTGAGACCTTTGGATTCAAGCTCAAGGCCAATGGATCTTTTGTGACTATGTTAGCTTGCGAAGAAGAACTAGCTCGAAATGGCTAATATGGGGCATCCATATGTAGTCTTATAGAGTATTCTATTTGCTTTTGTTGAGTCATTTTTATTCATGTAATAAAAACTACATTAGGGCCGAAATTATGGTTAATTCGGTTGGTTATGTAGATTCTAGTAGGGTTCTAAATCCTATTGTGATTAGGATTGATGTTTAGAGTGAAAAAGATAGGCTAGGCGTGTGGAAAGGTGATAAGGCCGAAAATCCTATATCCTTTTCCTTAGATAGTTATCTTTGCTTAACTCTATCTCTATCTTTCCCTTCATTTTAGGGATTTAGTTTTATCTTGCTTTTTAGATAGAGTTAGGGTTCCTTATCATACTAGAGTGTACTAGTATAAATAGGGGACCATGTACGCCATTTTTCATTCAGAAAATACAAAGAACTTTGAGTCATATTTTTCGAGCTTAATTGTTTGTCAATTAAATTCGTGCCATTTAATAATTTTCAGGAGTGATAATTATTGAGTGATTAATCTACGTAATTCCAGGAGTGGTTTAAGTGAGATTGAAAGTTAATTAAATCTTTCAGGAGTGATTGATTTAATTTCCATATCCCATAAACACATAAAGATACAAACTTTAGCTACAAAAACACATAAAAATTCGGACTTTAAAATATCTAGGTTCCTTTGCATTGGAGTACACTTGAATATTGCTTTCATAAAGGTATTAGATATGTTTAAAGCATATGAAGCCCTTGGATCAAACTCAATTCAAATTAAAGGGTAAAACCGTCATATTCTCTTAGGCGATTTATGGTTTATGAACACCTTTAAAATTATTTTGTTGTGAATATTTACAAAATATTTATGACTCCTTGAATAGGTATTAGATCTATTTAAAGCCTATGAAGCCCTTGGATCAAACTCAATTCAAATTAAAGGGTAAAACCGTCATAGTCTCTTAGGCGATTTGTGGTGTATAAACACCCTTCAAGTCATTGTTTGTGCTTAATTACCAAAATATTTTTAACTCCTTTAATGGGTATTAGATATATTTTAATCATATTAAGCATTTGGATCAAACTTATTTCAATTCAAAGGGTAAAACCGTCGTAGTCTCTTAGGCGATTTGTGGTGTATAAACACCTTTCAAATTATTTTGGTTGTGAATAATAACAAAATATTTTTGAGTTCTTGAATAGGTGTTAGATATATTTAAAGCATATAAAGGCATTGGATCAAACTCAATTCAAATCCAAGGGCAAAACCGTCATAGTCTCTTAGGGGATTTGTGGTGTACGAACATCTTTCAAATCATTTTTGTTGTTAATAATAACCAATTATTTTTGAGTCCTTGAATAGGTATTAGATCTATCTAAAGCATATGAAGTCCTTCGATTCAACTCTATTCAAATAAAAGGGTAAAACCGTCATAGTCTCTTAGACGATTTGTGATGTATGAACACCTTTCCAATCATTATATTGTGAATATTACAAAAATATTTTTAACTCCTTGATTGGGTATTAGATATATTTTAATCATATGAACCATTTGGATCAAACTTATTTCAAATCAAATGGTAAAACCGTCAAAGTCTCTTAAGCGAATTGTGGTGTATGAACACCTTTCAAATTAATTTGGTTTTGATAATAACCAATTATTTTTAAGTCCTTGAATAGTTGTTAGATATATTTAAAGCGTGTGAAGCCCTTGGATCAAACTCCTTTTAAATCAAAGGGTAAAACCGTCATAGTCTCTTAGGCGATTTGTGGTGTATGAACACCTTTCAAATTATTTTGTTGTGAATAATTACCAAATATTTTTGAGTCCTTAAATAGGTACTAGATCTAATTAAAGCATATGAAGCCCTTGGATCAAACTCAATTCAAATCAAAGGGTAAAACTGTCATAGTCTCATAGGCGATTTGTGGTGTATAAACACCTTTCAAATCATTGTTTGTGCTTAATTACCAAAATATTTTTAACTCCTTGAATGGGTATTAGATATATTTTAATCATATGAAGCATTTGGATCAAACTTATTTCAAATCAAATGGTAAAACCGTCATAGTCTCTTAGGCGATTTGTGGTGTATGAAAATCTTTCAAATCATTTTGTATTGAATATTTACCAAAAAAATTTGAGTCCTTGAAAAGATATTAGATATATTTAAATCATATAAATCCCTTTGATCTAACTCAATTCAAATCAACAGGTAAAAGTGTCACAGTCTCTTAGGCAATTTTTGGTGTATGAACACCTTTAAAATCATTTTTGGTGCCTAATTACCAAATAATTTTCACTCCTTGAATGGGTATTATGTATATTTCAATCATATGAAGCCCTTGGATTAAAATTATTTCAAATCAAAGGGTAAAACCGTCATAGTCTCTTAGGCGATGTGTGGTGTCTGAACACCTTTCATATTATTTTATTGTGAATAATTACCAAATATTTTTGAGTCCTTGAATAGGTATTAGATATGTTTAAAGCATATGAATCCCTTGGATCAAACTTAATTCAAATTAAAGGGTAAAACCATCATAGTGTCTTAGTCAATTTGTGGTGTATGAACACCTTTCAAATCATTTTTTTGTGAATAATTACCAAATATTTTTTACTCCTTGAATAGGTAATAGATCTATTTAAAGCATATGAAGCCCTTGGATCAAACTCAATTCAAAACAAAGGGAAAAACCGTCATAGTCTCTTAGACGATTTGTTGTGAATGAACACCTTTCAAATCATTATGTTTTGAATAATTACCAAATATTTTTGAGTCCTTGAATAAGTGTTAGATCTATTTAAAGAATATGAAGTCCTTCGATTCAACTAAATTCAAATCAAAGGGTAAAACAGTCATTGTCTCGTAGGCAATTTGTGGTGTATAAACACCTTTCAAATCATTGTTTGTGCTTAATTACCAAAATATTTTTAACTCCTTGAATGGGTATTAGATATATTTTAATCATATGAAGAATTTGGATCAAACTTATTTCAAATCAAAAGGTAAAACCGTCATAGTCTCTTAGGCGATTTGTGGTGTATGAACACGTTTCGAATTATTTAGGTTGTGAATAATAACCAAATATTTTTGAGTCCTTGAATAGGTGTTAGATATATTTAAAGCATATGAAGCCCTTAAATCAAACTCAATTGAAATCAAAGGGTAAAACCGTCATAAACTCTTAGGGGATTTGTGTTGTATGAACACCTTTCAAATCATTTTTTGTGATTAACTACCAAATATTTTTGACTCCTTGAATAGATATTAGATATATTTCAATCATATGAAACCCTTGGTTAAAACTTATTTCATATCAAAGGGTAAAATCATCATAGTCTCTTAGGCGATTTGTGGTGTATGAAAACATTTCAAATCATTTTGTATTGAATAATTACCCAAAAAAATTGAGTCCTTGAATAGATATTAGATATATTTAAATCATATAAAGCCCTTGGATCTGATTCAATTCAAATCAAAGGGTAAAACTGTCATAGTCTCTTAGGCGATTTGTGGTGTATGAAAACCTATCAAATCATTTTGTACTGAATAATTACCAAAAAAAAGTTTATGACTCCTTGAATAGATATTAGATATATTTATAGCATATGAAGCCCTTGGATGAAACTCAATTTAAATCAAAAGGGTAAAACCGTCATAGTCTCATAGGCGATTTGTGGTGTCTGAACACCTTTCATATTTTTATTTTTGTGACTAATTACCAAATATATTTGAGTCTTTGAATAGGTATTAGATATGTTTAAAGCATATGAAGCCCTTGGATCAAACTAAATTCAAATTAAAGGGTAAAACCGTAATAGTCGCTTAGGCGATTTGTGGTGTATGAACACCTTTAAATTTATTTTGTTGTGAATATTTACAAAATATATATTTCACCTTGAATAGGTATTAGATATATTTAAAGCATATGAAGCCCTTGGATCAAACTCAATTTATATCGAAGGGTAAAACCTTCATAGTCTCTTAGGCGATTTGTGGTGTATGAACACCTTTCAAATCATTTTATTGTTAATAATTACCATGTATTTTTGATTCATTGAATAGGTAATAGATCTATTTAAAGCATATTAAGCCCGTGGATCAAAATCAATTCAAAATAAAGGGTAAAACCGTCATAGTCTCTTAGACGATTTGTGGTGAATGAACACCTTTCAAATCATTTATTTTTGAATAATTACCAAATATTTTTTAGTCCATGAATAGGTATTAGATCTATTTAAAGCATATACGTCCTTCGATTCAACCCTATTCAAATCAAAGGGTAAAACCGTCATAGTCTCGTAGGCGATTTGTGGTGTATAAACACCTTTCAAATCATTGTTTGTGCTTAATTACCAAAAAAAATTAATTCCTTTAATGGGTATTAGATATATTTTAATCATATGAAGCATTTGGATCAAACTTATTTCAAATCAAAGGGTAAAACCGTCATAATCTCTTAGGCAATTTTTGGTGTATAAACACCTTTCAAATTATTTTGGTTCTGAATAATAACCAAATATTTTTGAGTCCTTGAATAGGTTTTAAATATATTTAAAGCATATGAAGCCCTTGGATCAAACTCAATTCAAATCAAAGGGTAAAACCGTCATAGTCTCTTCGGCGATTTGTGGTGAATGAACACCTTTCAGATCATTTTGTTTAAAATAATTACCAAATATTTTTTGATTCCTTGAATAGGTATTACATCTTTTTAAAGCATATGAAGTCCTTGGATCAACCTCAATTCAAATCAAAGGGTAAAACCGTCATAGTCTCTTAGGGGATTTGTGTTGTATGAACACCTTTCAAATTATTTTTTGTGCTTAACTATCAAATATTTTTTACTCCTTGAATATATATTAGATATATTTCAATCATATGAAACTCTTGGATCAAACTTATTTCATATCAAAGGGTAAAATCGTCATAGTCTCTTAGGCGATTTGTGGTGTATGAAAACATTTCAAATCATCTGTATTGAATAATTACCAAAAAAATATTGAGTCCTTGAATAGATATTTCATACATTTAAATCATATGAAGCCCTTGGATCTGACTCAATTCAAATCAAAAGGTAAAAATGTCGTAGTCTCTTAGGCGATTTTTGGAGTATGAACACCTTTCAAATCATTTTTGGTGCTTAATTACCAAATACCTTTCACTCCTTGAATTGGTATTAGGTATATTTCAATCATATGAAGCCCTTGGATTAAACTTATTTCAAATCAAAGGGCAAAACCGTCATAGTCTCTTAGGGGATTTGTGGTGTACGAACATCTTTCAAATTATTTTGGTTGTTAATAATAACAAAATATTTTTGAGTTCTTGAATAGGTATTAGATATATCTAAAGCATATGAAGTCCTTCGATTCAACTCTATTCAAATAAAAGGGTAAAACCGTCATAGTCTCTTAAACGATTTGTGATGTATGAACATCTTTCAAATCATTTTGGTTGGTAATAATAACCAAATATTTTTGAGTCCTTGAATAGGTGTTAGATATGTTTAAAGCATATGAAGCCCTTGGATCAAACTCAATTCAAATCAAAGGGCAAAACAGTCATAGTCTCTTCGGCGATTTGTGGTGAATGAACACCTTTCAAATCTTTTGTTGGAAATAATTACCAAATATTTTTGGAGTCCTTGAATAGGTATTACATCTTTTTAAAGCATATGAAGTCCTTGGATCAACCTCAATTCAAATCAAAGGGTAAAACCGTCATAGTCTCTTAGGGGATTTGTGTTGTATGAACACCTTTCAAATCATTTTTTGTGCTTAACTACCACATATTTTTGACTCCTTGAATAGATATTAGATATATTTCAATCATATGAAACCCTTGGATCAAACTTATTTCATATCAAAGGGTAAAATCATCATAGTCTCTTAGGCGATTTGTGGTGCATGAAAACATTTCAAATCATTTTGTATTGAATGATTACCAAAATATATTGAGTCCTTGAATAGATATTAGATATATCTAAATCATATGAAGCCCTTGGATCTGACTCAATTCAAATCAAAGGGTAAAACTGTCATAGTCTCTTAGGCGATTTTTGGTGTATGAAAACCTATGAAATCATTTTGTACTGAATAATTACCAAAAAAAATTTATGACCCCTTGAATATATATTAGATATATTTAAAGCATATGAAACCCTTGGATCAAATTCAATTTAAATCAAAAGGGTAAAACCGTCATAGTCTATTAGGCGATTTGTGGTGAATGAATAGGTATTAGATCTATTTAAAGCATATAAGTCCTTCGATTCAACTCAATTCAAATCAAAGGGTAAAACCGTCATAGTCTCGTAGGCGATTTGTGGTGTATAAACACCTTTCAAATCATTGTTTGTGCTTAATTACCAAAAAAAATTTAATTCCTTGAATGGGTATTAGATATATTTTAATCATATGAAGCATTTGGATCAAACTTATTTCAAATCAAAGGGTAAAACCGTCATAGTCTCTTAGGCGATTTGTGGTGTATAAACACCTTTTAAATGATTTTGGTTGTGAATATAACGAAATATTTTTAAGTCCTTGAATAGGTATTAGATATATTTAAAGCATATGAATCCCTTGGATCAAACTCAATTCAAATCAAAGGGTAAAACCGTTATAGTCTCTTCGGCGATTTTAGGTGATTGAACACCTTTCAAATCATTTTGTTTAAAATAATTACCAAATATTTTTTGAGTCCTTGAATAGGTATTACATCTTTTTAAAGCGTATGAAGTCCTTGGATCAACCTCAATTCAAATCAAAGGGTAAAACCGTCATAGTCTCTTAGGGGATTTGTGTTGTATGAACACCTTTCAAATCATTTTTTGTGCTTAACTACCAAATATTTTTGACACCTTCAATAGATATTAGATATATTACAATCATATGAAACTCTTGGATCAAACTTATTTCATATCAAAGGGTAAAATCGTCATAGTCTCTTAGGCGATTTGTGGTGTATGAAAACATTTCAAATTATTTGTATTGAATAATTACAAAAAAAATGGAGTCCTTGAATAGATATTCGATATATTTAAATCATATGAAGACCTTGGATCTGACTCAATTCAAATCAAAAGGTAAAACTGTCATAGTCTCTTAGGCGATTTTTGGTGTATGAACACCTTTCAAATCATTTTTGGTGCTTAATTACCAGATACCTTTCACTCCTTGAATTGGTATTAGGTATATTTCAATCATATGAAGCCCTTGGATTGAACTTATTTCCAATCAAAGGGTAAAACCGTCATAGTCTCTTAGACGATATATTGTGAATGAGCGCCTTTCAAATCTTTTTGTTGTGAATAATTACCAAATATTTTTGAGTCGTTGAATAGGTATTAGATATGTTTAAATCATATGAAGCCCTTGGATCAAACTCAAATCAAATTAAAGGGACAAACCGTCATAGTCTACTCGGCGATTTGTGGTGAATGAACACTTTTCAAATCATTTTGTTGGAAATAATTACCAAATATTTTTTGAGTCCTTGAATATCTATTACATCCTTTTAAAGCATATGAAGTCCTTGGATCAACCTCAATTCAAATCGAAGGGTAAAACCGTCATAGTCTCTTAGGGGATTTGTGTTGTATGAACACCTTTCAAATCATTTTTTGTGCTTAACTACCAAATATTTTTGACTCCTTGAATAGATATTAGATATATTACAATCATATGAAACTCTTGGATGAAACTTATTTCATATCAAAGGGTAAAATCGTCATAGTCTATTGGGCGATTTGTGGTGTATGAAAACATTTCAAATCATTTGTATTGAATAATTACCAAAAAAAAATCGAGTCCTTGAATAGATATCAGATATATTTAAATCATATGAAGCCCTTGGACCTGACTCAATTCAAATCAAAAGGTAAAACTGTCATAGTCTCTTAGGCGATTTTTGGTGTATGAACACCTTTCAAATTATTTTTGGTGCTTAATTACCAAATACCTTTCACTCCTTGAATTGGTATTTGGTATATTTCAATCATATGAAGCCCATGATTAAACTTATTTCCAATCAAAGGGTAAAACCGTCATAGTCTCTTAGGCGATTTGTAGTGTATGAACACCTTTCATATTATTTTGTTGTGAATAATTAAAAAATAATTTTGAGTCCTTGAATAGGTATTAGATATGTTTAAAGCATATGAATCCCTTGGATCAAACTTAATTCAAATTAAAGGGTAAAACCATCATAGTGTCTTAGTCAATTTGTGGTGTATGAACACCTTTCAAATCATTTTTTTGTGAATAATTACCAAATATTTTTTACTCCTTGAATAGGTAATAGATCTATTTAAAGCATATGAAGCCCTTGGATCAAACTCAATTAAAAACAAAGGGAAAAACCGTCATAGTCTCTTAGACGATTTGTTGTGAATGAATACCTTTCAAATCATTTTATTGTGAATAATTACCAAATATTTTTTTGTCCTTGAATAGGTACTAGATCTATTTAAAGCATATGAAGCCCTTGGATCAAATTCAATTCAAAACAAAGGGTAAAACCATCATTGTCTGTTAGACGATATGTTGTGAATGAACACCTTTCAAATCTTTTTGTTGTGAATAATTACCAAATATTTTTGAGTCCTTGAATAGGTATTAGATATGTTTAAAGTATATGAAGCACTTGGATCAAACTCAATTTAAATCGAAGGGTAAAACTGTCATAGTCTCTTAGGCGATTTGTGGTTATGAACACCTTTCAAATCATTTTATTGTTAATAATTACCAAATATTTTTTTGTCCTTGAATAGGTACTAGATCTATTTAAAGCATATGAAGCCCTTGGATCAAACTCAATTCAAAACAAAGGGTAAAACCATCATAGTCTGTTAGACGATATGTTGTGAATGAACACCTTTCAAATCTTTTAGTTCTGAATAATTACCAAATATTTTTGAGTCCTTGAATAGGTATTAGATATGTTTAAAGCATATGAAGCCCTAGGATCAAACTCAAATCAAATTAAAGGGCAAAACCGTCATAGTCTACTCGGCGATTTGTGGTGAATGAACACTTTTCAAATCAATTTGGTGGAAATAATTACCAAATATTTGTTGAGTCCTTGAATAGCTATTACATCTTTTTAAAGCATATGAAGTCCTTGGATCAACCTCAATTCAAATCGAAGGGTAAAACCGTCATAGTCTCTTAGAGGATTTGTGTTGTATGAACACCTTGCAAATCATTTTTTGTGCTTAACTACCAAATATTTTTGACTCCTTGAATAGATAGTAGAGATATTACAATCATATGAAATTCTTGGATCAAACTTATTTCATATCAAAGGGTAAAATTGTCATAGTCTCTTAGGCGATTTGTGGTGTATGAAAACATTTCAAATCATTTGTATTGAATAATTACCAAAAACAGATTGAGTCCTTGAATAGATATTAGATATATTTAAATCATATGAAGCCCTTGGATCTGACTCAATTCAAATCAAAAGGTAAAACTGTCATAGTCTCTTAGGCGATTTTTGGTGTATGAACACCTTTCAAATCATTTTTGGTGCTTAATTACCAAATACCTTTCACTCCTTGAATTGGTATTAGGTATATTTCAATCATATGAAGCCCTTGGATTAAACTTATTTCCAATCAAAGGGTAAAATCGTCATAGTCTCTTAGGCGATTTGTAGTGTATGAACAGCTTTCATATTATTTTGTTGTGAATAATTACAAAATATTTTTTAGTCCTTGAATAGGTATTAGATATGTTTAAAGCATATGAAGCCCTTGGATCAAACTCAATTCAAATTAAAGGGTAAAACCATCATAGTCTCTTAGGCGATTTGTGGTGTATGAAAACCTTTCAAATCATTTTGTACTTAATAATTACCAAAAAAAAATTATGAATCCTTCAATAGGTATTACATATATTTAAAGTATATGAAGCACTTGGATCAAACTCAATTTAAATCGAAGGGTAAAACTGTCATAGTCTCTTAGGCGATTTGTGGTTATGAACAATTTTCAAAACATTTTATTGTGAATAATTACCAAATATTTTTTTGTTCTTGAATAGGTACTAGATCTATTTAAAGCATATGAAGCCCTTGGATCAAACTCAATTCAAAACAAAGGGTAAAACCGTCATAGTCTGTTAGACGATATGTTGTGAATGAACACCTTTCAAATCTTTTTGTTTTGAATAATTACCAAATATTTTTGAGTCGTTGAATAGGTATTAGATATGTTTAAAGCATATGAAGCCCTTGGATCAAACTCAAATCAAATTAAAGGGTAAAACCGTCATAGACTACTCGGCGATTTGTGGTGAATGAACACTTTTCAAATCATTTTGTTGGAAATAATTACCAAATATTTGTTGAGTCCTTGAATAGCTATTACATCTTTTTAAAGCATATGAAGTCCTTGGATCAACCTCAATTCAAATCGAAGGGTAAAACCGTCATAGTCTCTTAGAGGATTTGTGTTGTATGAACACCTTTCAAATCATTTTTTGTGCTTAACTACCAAATATTTTTGACTCCTTGTATAGATATTAGATATATTACAATCATATGAAACTCTTGGATCAAACTTATTTCATATCAAAGGGTAAAATCGTCATAGTCTCTTAGGCGATTTGTGGTGTATGAAAACATTTCAAATCATTTGTATTGAATAATTACCAAAAAAAAATTGAGTCCTTGAATAGATATTAGATATATTTAAATCATATGAAGCCCTTGGATCTGACTCAATTCAAATCAAAAGGTAAAACTGTCATAGTCTCTTAGGCGATTTTTGGTGTATGAACACCTTTCAAATCATTTTTGGTGCTTAATTACCAAATACCTTTCACTCCTTGAATTGGTATTAGGTATATTTCAATCATATGAAGCCCTTGGATTAAACTTATTTCCAATCAAAGGGTAAAACCGTCATAGTCTCTTAGGCGATTTGTAGTGTATGAACAGCTTTCATATTATTTTGTTGTGAATAATTACCAAATATTTTTGAGTCCTTGAATAGGTATTAGATATGTTTAAAGCATATGAAGCCCTTGGATCAAACTCAATTCAAATCAAAGGGTAAAACCATCATAGTCTCTTAGGCGATTTGTGGTGTATGAAAACCTTTCAAATCATTTTGAACTGAATAATTACCAAAAAAAAATTATGACTCCTAGAATAGGTATTAGATATATTTAAAGCATATGAAGCACTTGGATCAAACTCAATTTAAATCGAAGGGTAAAACTGTCCTAGTCTCTTAGGCGATTTGTGGTTAGGAACACCTTTCAAATCATTTTATTGTGAATAATTATCAAATATTTTTTTGTCCTTGAATAGGTACTATATCTATTTAAAGAATATGAAGCCCTTGGATCAAACTCAATTCAAAACAAAGGGTAAATCCGTCATAGTCTGTTAGACGATATATTGTGAATGAACACCTTTCAAATCTTTTTGTTGTGAATAATTACCAAATATTTTTGAGTCCTTGAATAGGTATTAGATATGTTTAAAGCATATGAAGCCCTTGGATCAAACTCAAGTCAAATTAAAAGGTAAAACCGTCATAATCTCTTAGGCGATTTGTGGTGTATGAACACCTTTCATATTATTTTTTTGTGAATAATTACCAAATAATTTTGAGTCCTTGAATAGGTATTAGATATTTTTAAAGCATATGAAGCCCTTGGATCAAACTCAAGTCAAATTAAAGGGTAAAACCGTCATAGTCTCTTAGGCGACTTTTGGTTATGAACACCTTGCAAATCATTTTGTTGTGAATAATTACCAAATATTTATTTGTCCTTGAATAGGTACTAGATCTATTTAAACCATATGAAGCCCTTGGATCAAACTCAATTCAAAACAAAGGGTAAAACCGTCACAGTCTGTTAGACGATATGTGGTGAATGAACACCTTTCAAATCTTTTTGTTATGAATAATTACCTAATATTTTAGAGTCCTTGAATAGGTATTAGATATGTTTAAAGCATATGAATCCCTTGGATCAAACTCAAATCAAATTAAAGGGCAAAACCGTCATAGTCTATTCTGCGATTTGTGGTGAATGAACACCTTTCAAATCATTTTGTTGGAAATAATTTCCAAATATTTTTTGAGTCCTTGAATAGGTATTACATCAATTTGAAGCATATGAAGTCCTTGGATCAACCTCAATTCAAATCAAAGGGTAAAACCGTCATAGTCTCTTAGGGGATTTATGTTGTATGGACACCTTTCAAATCTTTTTTTGTGCTTAACTACCAAATATTTTTGACTCCTTGAATAGATATTAGATATATTTCAATCATATGAAACTCTTGGATCAAACTTATTTCATATCAAAGGGTAAAATCGTCATAGTCTCTTAGGAGATTTGTGGGTTATGAAAACATTTCAAATCATTTGTATTGAATAATTACCAAAAAAATTGAGTGCTTGAATAAATATTAGATATATTTAAATCAAATGAAGCCCTTGGATCTGACTCAATTCAAATCAAAGAGTAAAACTGTCATAGTCTCTTAGGAGATTTTTGGTGTATGAACATCTTTCATATTATTTTTGGTGCTTAATTACCAAATACTTTTCACTCCTTGAATTGGTATTAAATATATTTCAATCATATGAAGCCCTTGGATTAAACTTATTTCAAATCAAAGGGTAAAACTGTCATAGTCTCTTAGGCGATTTGTGGCGTATGAACACCTTTCATATTATTTTGTTGTTAATAATTACCAAATATTTTTGAGTCCTTGAATAGGTATTAGATATGTTTAAATCATATGAAGCCCTTGGATAAAACTCAATTCAAATTAAAGGGTACAACTATCACAGTCTCTTAGGCGGTTTGTGGTGTATGAAAACCTTTCAAATCATTTTGTGCTGAATAATTACCAAAAAAATTTATGACTCCTTGAATAGGTATTAGATCTATTTAAAGCATATGAAGCCGTCGGATCAAACTCAATTCAAAACAAAGGGTAAAACCATCATAGTCTGTTAGACGATATGTTGTGAATGAACACCTTTCAAATCTTTTAGTTGTGAATAATTACCAAATATTTTTGAGTCCTTGAATAGGTATTAGATATGTTTAAAGCATATGAAGCCCTTGGATCAAACTCAAATCAAATTAAAGGGCAAAACCGTCATAGTCTACTCGGCGATTTGTGGTGAATGAACACTTTTCAAATCATTTTGTTGGAAATAATTACCAAATATTTTTTGAGTCCTTGAATAGCTATTACATCTTTTTAAAGCATATGAAGTCCTTAGATCAACCTCAATTCAAATCGAAGGGTAAAACCGTCATAGTCTCTTAGAGGATTTGTGTTGTATGAACACCTTTCAAATCATTTTTTGTGCTTAACTACAAAATATTTTTGACTCCTTGAATAGATATTAGATATATTACAATCATATGAAACTCTTGGATCAAACTTATTTCATATCAAAGGGTAAAATCGTCATAGTCTCTTAGGCGATTTGTGTGTATGAAAACATTTCAAATCATTTGTATTGAATAATTACCAAAAAAAATTGAGTCCTTGAATTGATATTAGATATATTTAAATCATATGAAGCCCTTGGATCTGACTCAATTCAAATCAAAAGGTAAAACTGTCATAGTCTCTTAGGCGATTTTTGGTGTATGAACACCTTTCAAATCATTTTTGGTGCTTAATTACCAAATACCTTTCACTCCTTGAATTGGTATTAGGTATATTTCAATCATATGAAGCCCTTGGATTAAACTTATTTCCAATCAAAGGGTGAAACCGTCATAGTCTCTTAGGCGATTTATAGTGTATGGACACCTTTCATATTATTTTGTTGTGAATAATTACCAAATATTTTTGAGTCCTTGAATAGGTATTAGATATGTTTAAAGCATATGAAGCCCTTGGATCAAACTCAATTCAAATTAAAGGGTAAAACCATCATAGTCTCTTAGGCGATTTGTGGTGTATGAAAACCTTTCAAATCATTTTGTACTGAATAATTACCAAAAAAAAATTATGACTCCTTCAATAGGTATTAGATATATTTAATGTATATGAAGCACTTGGATCAAACTCAATTTAAATCGAAGGGTAAAACTGTCATAGTCTCTTAGGCGATTTGTGGTTATGAACACCTTTCAAATCATTTTATTGTGAATAATTACCAAATATTTTTTTGTCCTTGAATAGGTACTAGATCTATTTAAAGCATATGAAGCCCTTGGATCAAAATCAATTCAAAACAAAGGGTAAAACCGTCATAGTCTGTTAGACGATATGTTGTGAATGAACACCTTTCAAATCTTTTTGTTGTGAATAATTACCAAATATTTTTGAGTCGTTGAATAGGTATTAGATATGTTTAAAGCATATGAAGCCCTTGGATCAAACTCAAATAAAATTAAAGGGTAAAACCGACATAGTCTACTCGGCGATTTGTGGTGAATGAACACTTTTCAAATCATTTTGTTGGAAATAATTACCAAATATTTGTTGAGTCCTTGAATAGCTATTACATCTTTTTAAAGCATATGAAGTCCTTGGATCAACCTCAATTCAAATCGAAGGGTAAAACCGTCATAGTCTCTTATAGGATTTGTGTTGTATGAACACCTTTCAAATCATTTTTTGTGCTTAACTACCAAATATTTTTGACTCCTTGAATAGATATTAGATATATTTCAATCATATGAAACTCTTGGATCAAACTTATTTCATATCAAAGGGTAAAATCGTCATAGTCTCTTAGGCGATTTGTGGTGTATGAAAACATTTCAAATCATTTGTATTGAATAATTACCAAAAAAATATTGAGTCCTTGAATAGATATTAGATATATTTAAATCATATGAAGACCTTGGATCTGACTCAATTCAAATCAAAAGGTAAAACTGTCATAGTCTCTTAGGCGATTTTTGGTGTATGAACACCTTTCAAATCATTTTTGGTGCTTAATTACCAAATACCTTTCACTCCTTGAATTGGTATTAGGTATATTTCAATCATATGAAGCCCATGGATTAAACTTATTTCCAATCAAAGGGTAAAACCGTCATAGTCTCTTAGGCGATTTGTAGTGTATGAACAGCTTTCATATTATTTTGTTGTGAATAATTACAAAATATTTTTGAGTCTTTGAATAGGTATTAGATATGTTTAAAGCATATGAAGCCCTTGGATCAAACTCAATTCAAATTAAAGGGTAAAACCATCATAGTCTCTTAGGCGATTTGTGGTGTATGAAAACCTTTCAAATCATTTTGAACTGAATAATTACCAAATAAATTTATGACTCCTTGAATAGGTATTAGATATATTTAAAGCATATGAAGCACTTGGATCAAACTCAATTTAAATCGAAGGGTAAAACTGTCATAGTCTCTTAGGCGATTTGTGGTTATGAACACCTTTCAAATCATTTTATTGTGAATAATTACCAAATATTTTTTGATCCTTGAATAGGTACTAGATCTATTTAAAGCATATGAAGCCCTTGGATCAAAATCAATTCAAAACAAAGGGTAAATCCGTCATAGTCTGTTAGACGATATGTTGTGAATGAACACCTTTCAAATCTTCTTGTTGTGAATAATTACCAAATAGTTTTTAGTCCTTGAATAGGTATTAGATATGTTTAAAGCATATGAAGCCCTTGGATCAAACTCAAGTCAAATTAAAAGGTAAAACCGTCATAGTCTCTTAGGCGATTTGTGGTGTATGAACACCTTTCATATTATTTTGTTCTGAATAATTACCAAATATTTTTGAGTCCTTGAATAGGTATTAGATATTTTTAAAGCATATGAAGCCCTTGGATCAAACTCAATTCAAATTAAAGGGTAAAACCGTCATAGTCTCTTAGGCGACTTTTGGTTATGAACACCTTGCAAATCATTTTGTTGTCAATAATTACCAAATATTTTTTTGTCCTTGAATAGGTACTAGATCTATTTAAACCATATGAAGCCCTTGGATCAAACTCAATTCAAAACAAAGGGTAAAACCGTCATAGTCTGTTAGACGATATGTGGTGAATGAACACCTTTCAAATCTTTTTGTTATGAATAATTACCTAATATTTTTGAGTCCTTGAATAGGTATTAGATATGTTTAAAGCATATGAATCCCTTGGATCAAACTCAAATCAAATTAAAGGGCAAAACCGTCATAGTCTATTCTGCGATTTGTGGTGAATGAACACCTTTCAAATCATTTTGTTGGAAATAATTTCCAAATATTTTTTGAGTCCTTGAATAGGTATTACATCTTTTTGAAGCATATGAAGTCCTTGGATCAACCTCAATTCAAATCAAAGGGTAAAACCGTCATAGACTCTTAGGGGATTTGTGTTGTATGGACACCTTTCAAATCATTTTTTGTGCTTAACTACCCAATATTTTTGACTCCTTGAATAGATATTAGATATATTTCAATCATATGAAACTCTTGGATCAAACTTATTTCATATCAAAGGGTAAAATCGTCATAGTCTCTTAGGATATTTGTGGGTTATGAAAACATTTCAAATCATTTGTATTGAATAATTACCAAAAAAAATTGAGTGCTTGAATAAATATTAGATATATTTAAATCAAATGAAGCCCTTGGATCTGACTCAATTCAAATCAAAGGGTAAAACTGTCATAGACTCTTAGGAGATTTTTGGTGTATGAACATCTTTCAAATTATTTTTGGAGCTTAATTACCAAATACTTTTCACTCCTTGAATTGGTATTAAGTATATTTCAATCATATGAAGCCCTTGGATTAAACTTATTTCAAATCAAAGGGTAAAACTGTCATAGTCTCTTAGGCGATTTGTTGTGTATGAACACCTTTCATATTATTTTGTTGTTAATAATTACCAAATATTTTTGAGTCCTTGAATAGGTATTAGATATGTTTAAATCATATGAATCCCTTGGATCAAACTCAATTCAAATTAAAGGGTAAAACTATCACAGTCTCTTAGGCGGTTTGTGGTGTATGAAAACCTTTCAAATCATTTTGTGCTGAATAATTACCAAAAAAATTTATGACTCCTTGAATAGGTATTAGATCTATTTAAAGCATATGAAGCCGTCGGATCAAACTCAATTCAAAACAAAGGGTAAAACCATCATAGTCTGTTAGACGATATGTTGTGAATGAACACCTTTCAAATCTTTTAGTTGTCAATAATTACCAAATATTTTTGAGTCCTTGAATAGGTATTAGATATGTTTTAAGCATATGAAGCCCTTGGATCAAACTCAAATCAAATTAAAGGGCAAAACCGTCATAGTCTACTCGGCGATTTGTGGTGAATGAACACTTTTCAAATCATTTTGTTGGAAATAATTACCAAATATTTGTTGAGTCCTTGAATAGCTATTACATCTTTTTAAAGCATATGAAGTCCTTGGATCAACCTCAATTCAAATCGAAGGGTAAAACCGTCATAGTCTCTTAGAGGATTTGTGTTGTATGAACACCTTTCAAATCATTTTTTGTGCTTAACTACCAAATATTTTTGACTCCTTGAATAGATATTAGATATATTACAATCATATGAAACTCTTGGATCAAACTTATTTCATATCAAAGGGTAAAATAGTCATAGTCTCTTAGGCGATTTGTGGTGTATGAAAACATTTCAAATCATTTGTATTGAATAATTACCAAAAAAAAATTGCGTCCTTGAATTGATATTAGATATATTTAAATCATATGAAGCCCTTGGATCTGACTCAATTCAAATCAAAAGGTAAAACTGTCATAGTCTCTTAGGCGATTTTTGGTGTATGAACACCTTTCAAATCATTTTTGGTGCTTAATTACCAAATACCTTTCACTCCTTGAATTGGTATTAGGTATATTTCAATCATATGAAGCCCTTGGATTAAACTTATTTCCAATCAAAGGGTAAAACCGTCATAGTCTCTTAGGCGATTTATAGTGTATGGACACCTTTCATATTATTTTGTTGTGAATAATTACCAAATATTTTTGAGTCCTTATACAGGTATTAGATATGTTTAAAGCATATGAAGCCCTTGGATCAAACTCAATTCAAATTAAAGGGTAAAACCATCATAGTCTCTTAGGCGATTTGTGGTGTATGAAAACCTTTCAAATTATTTTGTACTGAATAATTACCAAAAAAAATTATGACTCCTTCAATAGGTATTAGATATATTTAAAGTATATGAAGCACTTGGATCAAACGCAATTTAAATCGAAGGGTAAAACTGTCATAGTCTCTTAGGCGATTTGTGGTTATGAACACCTTTCAAATCATTTTATTGTGAATAATTACCAAATATTTTTTTGTCCTTGAATAGGTACTAGATCTATTTAAAGCATATGAAGCCCTTGGATCAAACTCAATTCAAAACAAAGGGTAAAACCGTCATAGTCTGTTAGACGATATGTTGTGAATGAACACCTTTCAAATCTTTTTGTTGTGAATAATTACCAAATATTTTTGAGTCGTTGAATAGGTATTAGATATGTTTAAAGCATATGAAGCCCTTGGATCAAACTCAAATCAAATTAAAGGGTAAAACCGTCATAGTCTACTCGGCGATTTGTGGTGAATGAACACTTTTCAAATCATTTTGTTGGAAATAATTACCAAATATTTGTTGAGTCCTTGAATATCTATTACATCTTTTTAAAGCATATGAAGTCCTTGGATCAACCTCAATTCAAATCGAAGGGTAAAACCGTCATAGTCTCTTAGAGGATTTGTGTTGTATGAACACCTTTCAAATCATTTTTTGTGCTTAACTACCAAATCTTTTTGACTCCTTGAATAGATATTAGATATATTTCAATCATATGAAACTCTTGGATCAAACTTATTTCATATCAAAGGGTAAAATCGTCATAGTCTCTTAGGCGATTTGTGGTGTATGAAAACATTTCAAATCATTTGTATTGAATAATTACCAAAAAAAAATTGAGTCCTTGAATAGATATTAGATATATTTAAATCATATGAAGACCTTGGATCTGACTCAATTCAAATCAAAAGGTAAAACTGTCATAGTCTCTTAGGCGATTTTTGGTGTATGAACACCTTTCAAATCATTTTTGGTGCTTAATTACCAAATACCTTTCACTCCTTGAATTGGTATTAGGTATATTTCAATCATATGAAGCCCTTGGATTAAACTTATTTCCAATCAAAGGGTAAAACCGTCATAGTCTCTTAGGCGATTTGTAGTGTATGAACAGCTTTCATATTATTTTGTTGTGAATAATTACAAAATATTTTTGAGTCCTTGAATAGGTATTAGATATGTTTAAAGCATATGAAGCCCTTGGATCAAACTCAATTCAAATTAAAGGGTCAAACCATCATAGTCTCTTAGGCGATTTGTGGTGTATGAAAACCTTTCAAATCATTTTGAACTGAACAATTACCATAAAAATTTATGACTCCTTGAATAGGTATTAGATATATTTAAAGCATATGAAGCACTTGGATCAAACTCAATTTAAATCGAAGGGTAAAACTGTCATAGTCTCTTAGGCGATTTGTGGTTATGAACACCTTTCAAATCATTTTATTGTGAATAATTACCAAATATTTTTTTGTCCTTGAATAGGTACTAGATCTATTTAAAGCATATAAAGCCCTTGGATCAAAATAAATTAAAAACAAAGGGTAAATCCGTCATAGTCTGTTAGACGATATGTTCTGAATGAACACCTTTCAAATCTTTTTGTTGTGAATAATTACAAAATATTTTTGAGTCCTTGAATAGGTATTAGATATGTTTAAAGAAAATGAAGCCCTTGGATCAAACTCAAGTCAAATTAAAAGGTAAAACCGTCATAGTCTCTTTGGCGATTTGTGGTGTATGAACACCTTTCATATTATTTTGTTGTGAATAATTACCAAATATTTTTGAGTCCTTTAATAGGTATTAGATATTTTTAAAGCATATGAAGCCCTTGGATCAAACTCAAGTCAAATTAAAGGGTAAAACCGTCATAGTCTCTTAGGCGACTTGTGGTTATGAACACCTTGCAAATCATTTTGTTGTGAATAATTACCAAATATTTTTTTGTCCTTGAATAGGTACTAGATCTATTTAAACCATATGAAGCCCTTGGATCAAACTCAATTCAAAACAAAGGGTAAAACCGTAGTAGTCTGTTAGACGATATGTGGTGAATGAACACCTTTCAAATCTTTTTGTTATGAATAATTACCAAATATTTTTGAGTCCTTGAATAGGTATTAGATATGTTTAAAGCATATGAATCCCTTGGATCAAACTCAAATCAAATTAAAGGGCAAAACCGTCATAGTCTATTCTGCGATTTGTGGTGAATGAACACCGTTCAAATCATTTTGTTGGAAATAATTTCCAAATATTTTTTGAGTCCTTGAATAGGTATTACATCTTTTTGAAGCATATGATGCATTTGGATCAAACTTATTTCAAATCAATGGGTAAAACCGTCATAGTCTCTTAGGCGATTTGTGGTGTATAAACACCTTTCAAATTAGTTTGGTTGTGAATAATAACCAAATATTTTTGAGTCCTTGAATAAGTGTTATATATATTTAAAGCATATGAAGCCCTTGGGTCAAACTCAATTCAAATCAAAGGGAAAAACCGTCATAGTCTCTTAGGGGATTTGTGGTGTATGAACATCATTCTAATCTTTTTTTCTGCTTAATTACCAAATATTTTGACACCTTCAATAGGTATTAGATATATTTAAATCATATGAAACCCATGGATCAAACTTATTTCCTATCAAAGGGTAAAACCGTCATAGTCTCTTAGGCGATTTGTGGTGTATGAAAATCTTTTAAATCATTTTGTTACCAAAAAAAATTGAGTCCTTGAATAGATATTAAATATTTTTAAATCATATGAAGCCCTTGTATCTAACGCAATTCAAATCAAAGGGTAAAAGCGTTATAGTCTCTTAGGCAATTTTTTGTGTATGAACACCTTTCAAATCATTTTTGGCGCTTAATTACCAAATACTTTTCACTCCTTGAATTCGTATTAGGTATATTCCAATCATATGAAGCCCTTGGATTAAACTTATTTCAAATCAAAGGGTAAAACCGTCATAGTCTCTTAGGTGAGTTGAGGTGTCTGAACACCTTTCATATTATTTCGTTGTGAATAATTACCCAATATTTTTGAGTCCTTGAATAGGTATAAGATATGTTTAAAGCATATGAAGCCCTTGGATCAAACTCAATTCAAGTTAAAGGGTAAAATCGTCATAGTCTCTTAGGCGATTTGTGGTGTATGAACACCTTTGAAATTATTTTGTTGTGAATATTTACAAAATATTTATGAATTCATCAATAGGTATTAGATATATTTAAAGAATATGAAGCCCTTGGATAAAACTCAATTGAAATCTAAGGTAAAACTGTCGTAGTCTCTTAGGCGATTTGTGGTGCATGAACACGTTTCAAATCATTTTGTTGTGAATAATTACCAAATATTTTTGAGTCCTTAAATAGGTAATAGATATGTTTAAAGCATATGAAGCCCTTGGATCAAACTCAATTCAAATTAAAGGGTAAAACCGTCATAGTCTCTTAGGCGATTTGTGGTGTATGAACACCTTTGAAATTATTTTGTTGTGAATATTTACAAAATATTTATGACTTCATCAATAGGTATTAGATATATTTAAAGAATATGAAGCCCTTGGATAAAACTCAATTGAAATCAAAGGGTAAAACTGCTGTAGTCTCTTAGGCGATTTGTGGTGTATGAACACGTTTCAAATCATTTTGTTGTGAATAATTACCAAATATTTTTGAGTCCTTTAATAGGTATTAGATATGTTTAAAGCATATGAAGCCCTTGGATCAAACTCAATTCAAATTAAAGGGTAAAACCGTCATAGTCTCTTAGGCGATTTGTGGTGTATGAACACCTTTGAAATTATTTTGTTGTGAATATTTACAAAATATTTATGACTTCATCAATAGGTATTAGATATATTTAAAGCATATGAATCCCTTGGATAAAACACAATTTAAATCAAAGGATAAAACCGTCGTAGTCTCTTAGACAATTTATGGTGAATGAACTCCTTTCAAATCATTTTGTTGTGAATAATTACCAAATATTTTTGAGTCCTTGAATAGGTATTAAATCTATTTAATGCAGATGAAGTCCTTCGATTCAACTCTCTTCAAATAAAAGGGTAAAATTGTCATAGTCTCGTAGGGGATTTGTGGTGTATAAACACCTTTCAAATCATTGTTTGTGCTTAATTACAAAAATATTTTTAATTCCTTGAATGGGTATTAGATATATTTTAATCATATGAAGCATTTGGATCAAACTTATTTCAAATCAAAGGGTAAAACCGTCATAGTCTCTTAAGCGATTTGTGGTGTATGAACACCGTTCAAATTATTTTGGTAGTGAATAATAACCAAATATTTTTGAGTCCTTCAATAGGTGTTAGATAATTTTAAAGCGTATGAAGCCCTTGGATCAAACTCCATTTAAATCAAAGGGTAAAACCGTCATAGTGTCTTAGGCGAATTGTGGTGTATGAACACCTTTCAAATCATTTTTGTTGTGACTAATTACCAAATATTTTTGAGTCCTTAAATATTTACTAGATCTTTTTAAAGCATATGAAGCCCTTGGATCAAACTCAATTCAAAACATATGGTAAAACCGTCATGGTCTCTTAGACGATTTGTGGTGAATGAACATCTTTCAAATCATTTTGTTGTGAATAATTACCAAATATTTTTGAGTCCTTTATGAAGTCCTTCGATCAAACTCAATTCAAATCAAAGGGTAAAACCGTCATAGTCTCGTAGCCGATTTGTGTTGTATAAACACCTTTCAAATCATTGTTTGTGCTTAATTACCAAAAAAAATTTACTCCTTGAATGGGTATTAGATATATTTTAATCATATGAAGCATTTGGATCAAACTTAATTCAAATCAAAGGGTAAAACCGTCATATTCTCTTAGAAGATTTGTGGTGTATGAACACGTTCCAAATTAATTTGGTTGTGAATAATAACCAAATATTTTTGAGTCCTTGAATAGGTGTTAGATATATTTAAAACATAAGAAGCCCTTGGATCAAACTCAATTCAAATCAAAGGGCAAAACCCTCATAGTCGCTTAGGCGATTTGTGGTGAATTAACACCTTTCAAATCATTTTGTTGGAAATAATTACCATATTTTTTTTTTGAGTCCTTGAATAGGTATTATATTTTTGTAAGTCATATAAAGCCCTTCGATAAAACTCAATTCAAATTAAAGAGTAAAACCGTCATTGTCTCTTAGGCGATTTGTGGTGTATGAACACCTTTAAAATTATTTTATTGTGAATATTTACAAAATATTTATGAATCCTTGAATAGGTATTAGATATATTTAAAGCATATGAAGCCCTTGGATCAAACTCAATTTTAATTAAAGTGTAAAACCGTCATACTCTCTTAGGCGATTTGTGGTGTATGAACACCTTTCAAATCATTTTGTCGTGAATAATTACCAAATATTTTTGATTCCTTGAATGGGTAATAGATCTATTTAAAGCATATAAGCCCTTGGATCAAACTCAATTCAAAACAAAGGGTAAAACTGTCATAGTCTCTTAGAGGATTTGTGGTGAATGAACACCTTTCAAATCATTTTGTTTTGAATAATTACCAAATATTTCAGAGTCCTTGAATAGGTATTAGATATATTTAAAGCATATGAAGTCCTTTGATTCAACTCAACTCAAATCAAAGGGTAAAACCGTCATAATCTCGTAGGCGATTTATGGTGTACAAACACCTTTCAAATCATGCTTATGCTTAATTACCAAAATATTTTTTATTCCTTGAATGGGTATTAGATATATTTTAATCATATGAAGTATTTGGATCAAACTTATTACAAATCAAAGGGTAAAACTATCATAGTCTCTTAGGCAATTTGTGGTGTATAAACACCTTTCAAATTATTTTGGTTGTGAATGTAACCAAAATTTTTGAGTCCTTAAATAGGTGTTAGATCTATTTAAAGCATATGAAGTCCTTTGATTCAAATCAACTCAAATCAAAGGTCAAAACCGTCATAGTCTCTTAGGCGATTTGTGGTGTACAAACACCTTTCAAATCATGCTTATGCTTAATTACCAAATTATTTTTTATTCCTTGAATGGGTATTAGATATATTTTAATCATATGAAGCATTTGGATCAAACTTATTTCAAATCAAAGGATAAAACTGACATAGTCTCTTAGGCAATTTGTGGTGTATAAACACCTTTCAAATTATTTTGGTTGTGAATGTAACCAAATATTTTTTAGTCCTTGAATAGGTGTTAGATATATTTAAAGCATATGAATCCCTTGGATCAAACTCAATTCAAATCAAAGGGCACAACCGTCATAGTCTGTTAGGCGATTTGTGGTGTATGAACATCTTTCAAATCATTTTTTGTGGTTAATTACGAAATATTTTTGACTCCTTCAATAGGTATTAGATATATTTCAATCATATGAAACCCATGGATCAAACTTATTTCCTATCAAAGGGTAAAACCGTCATAGTCTCTTAGGCAATTTTTGGTGTATGAACACCTTTCAAATCATTTTTGGTGCTTAATTACCAAATACTTTTCACTCCTTGAATTGGTATTAGGTATATTCCAATCACATGAAGCCCATGGATTAAACTTATTTCAAATCAAAGTGTAAAACCTTCATAGTCTCTTAGGCGAGTTGTGGTGTCTGAACACCTTTCATATTATTTTGTTGTGAATAATTACCAAATATTTTTAAGTCCTTGAATAGGTATTAGATGTGTTTAAAGCATATGAAGCCCTTGGATCAAACTCAATTCAAATTAAAGGGTAAAACCGTCATAATCACTTAGGCGATTTGTGGTGTATGAACACCTTTCAAATTTTCGTGTTATTAATATTTAAAAAATATTTATGACTCCTTGAATAGGTATTAGATATATTTAAATCATATGAAGCCCTTGGAGAAAACTCAATTTACATTAAAGGGTAAAACCGTCATAGTCTCTTAGGCGATTTGTGGTGTATGAACACCTTTCAAATCAATTTTTTGTGAATAATTACCTAATTTTTTGAGTCCTTGAATAGATAATAGATCTATTTAAAGCTTATGAAGCCCTTGGATCAAACTCAATTCAAAATAAAGGATAAAATCGTCATAGTCTCTTAGACGATTTATGGTGAATGAACACCTTTCAAATCATTTTGTTGTGAATAATTACCAAATATTTTTGAGTCCTTGAATAGGTATTAGATCTATTTAAAGAATATGAACTCCTTCGATTAAAAACTATTCAAATCAAAGGGTAAAATCGTCATAGTCTCGTAGGCGATTTGTGGTGTATAAACACCTTTCAAATCATTGTTTGTGCTTAATTACCAAAATATTTTTTATTCCTCGAATGGGTATTAGATATATTTTAATCACATGAAGCATTTGGATCAAACTTATTTCAAATCAAAGGGTAAAACCGTCAAAGTCTCTTAGGCGATTTGTGGTGAATGAACACCTTTCAAATCATTTTGTTGGAAATAGTTACCAAATATTTTTTGAGTCCTTGAATATGTATAACATCTTTTTAAAGCATATGAAGTCCTTGGATAAACCTCAGTTCAAATCAAAGGGTAAAACCGTCATAGTCTCTTAGGGGATTTGTGTTGTATGAACACCTTTCAAATTATTTTTTGTGCTTAATTAACAATTATTTTTGATTCCTTCAATAGGTAATAGATATACTTCAATCATTTGAAACCCATGGATTAAACTTATTTCATATCAATGGGTAAAACCGTCATAGTCTCTTAGGCGATTTGTGGTGTATGAAAACCTTTCAAATCATATTGTATTGAATAATTACCAAACAAATTTGAGTCCTGGAATAGATATTAGATATATTTAAACCATATGAAGCCCTTGGATCTAACTAAATTCGAATCAACGGGTAAAAGCGTCACAGTCTCTTAGGCAATTTTTGGTGTTTGAACACCTTTCAAATCATTTTTGGTGCTTTATTACCAAATACTTTTCACTCCTTGAATTGGTATTAGGTATATTTCAATCATATGAAGCCATTGGATTAAACTTATTTCAAATCAAAGGGTAAAACCGTCATAGTCTCTTAGGCGATTTGTGGTGTCTGAACACCTTTCATATTATTTTGTTGTGAATAATTACCAAATATTTATGAGCCTTTGAATAGGTATTAGATATTTTTAAAGCATATGAAACCCTTGGATCAAACTCAATTCAAATTAAAGGATAAAACCGTCATAGTCTCTTAGGCGATTTGTGGTGTATGAACACCTTTAAAATTATTTTTTTGTGAATATTTACAAAATATTTAGGACTCCTTGAATAGGTATTACATATATTTAAAGCATACGAATACCTTGGATCAAACTCAATTTAAGTCAAAGGGTAAAACCGTCATAGTCTCTTAGGCGATTTGTGGTGTATGAACACTTTTCAAATCATTTGGGTTGTGAATAATAACAAAATATTTTTGAGTCCTTGAATAGGTGTTAGATATATTTAAAGCATATGAAGCCCAATGATCAAACTCAAATCAAATCAAAGGGCATAACCGTCATAGTCTCTTCGGCGATATGTGGTGATTGAACACCTTTCAAATCATTTTGTTAAAAATACTTACCAAATATTTTTGAGTCCTTGAATAGGTATTATATCTTTTTAAAGAATATGATGTCCTTGGATCAACCTCAATTCAAATCAAAGGGTAAAACCGTCATAGTCTCTTAGGGGATTTGTGGTGTATGAACACCTTTCATATCATTTTTTGTGCTTAATTACAAAATATTTTTGAATCCTTCAATAGTCATTAGATATATTTCAATCATATGAAACCCATGGATCAAACTTATTTCAAATCAAAGGATAAAACCGTCATAGTCTCTTAGGCGATTTGTGGTGTATGAACACCTTCCAAATTATTTTTGTTGTGGATAATAACAAAATATTTTTGAGTCCTTGAATAGGTGTTAGATATATTTAAAGCATATGAATCCATTGGATCAAACTCCATTCAAATCAAAGGGCAAAACCGTCATAGTCTCTTAGGCGATTTGTGGTGAATGAACACCTTTCAAATCATTTGTTGGAAATAATTACCAAATATTTTTTGAGTCCTTGAATAGGTATTATATGTTTTTAAAGAATATGATGTCCTTGGATCAACCTCAATTCAAATCAAAGGGTAAAACCATCATAGTCTCTTAGGGGATTTGTGGTGTATGAACACCTTTCAAATCATTTTTTGTGGTTAATTACCAAATGTTTTTGACTTCTTCAATAGGTATTAGATATATTTCAATCATATGGAACCCATGGTTCAAACTTATTTCATATCAAAGGGTAAAACCGTCATAGTATCTTAGACGATTTGTGGTGTATGAAAACCTTTCAAATCATTTTGTATTGAATAATTACCAAAAAAAATTGAGTCCTTGAATCGATATTAGATATATTTAAATCATATGAAGCCCTTGGATCTAACTCAATTCAAATCAACGGGTAAAAGAGTTATAGTCTCTTACGCAATTTTTGGTGTACGAACACCTTTCAAATTATTTTGTTGTGAATATTTACAAAATATTTATGACTCCTTGAATGGGAATTAGATATATTTTAACCATATGAAGCATTTGGATCAAACTTATTTCAAATGAAAGGGTAAAACCGTCATAGTCTCTTAGGCGATTTGTGGTGTATGAACACTTTTCAAATCATTTGGGTTGTGAATAATAACAAAATATTTTTGAGTCCTTGAATAGGTGTTAGATATATTTAAAGCATATGAAGCCCAATGATCAAACTCAAATCAAATCAAAGGGCATAACCGTCATAGTCTCTTCGGCGATTTGTGGTGATTGAACACCTTTCAAATCATTTTGTTAAAAGTACTTACCAAATATTTTTGAGTCCTTGAATAGGTATTATATCTTTTTAAAGAATATGATGTCCTTGGATCAACCTCAATTCAAATCAAAGGGTAAAACCGTCATAGTCTCTTAGGGGATTTGTGGTGTATGAACACCTTTCATATCATTTTTTGTGCTTAATTACAAAATATTTTTGAATCCTTCAATAGTCATTAGATATATTTCAATCATATGAAACCCATGGATCAAACTTATTTCAAATCAAAGGATAAAACCGTCATAGTCTCTTAGGCGATTTGTGGTGTATGAACACCTTCCAAATTATTTTTGTTGTGGATAATAACAAAATATTTTTGAGTCCTTGAATAGGTGTTAGATATATTTAAAGCATATGAATCCATTGGATCAAACTCCATTCAAATCAAAGGGCAAAACCGTCATAGTCTCTTAGGCGATTTGTGGTGAATGAACACCTTTCAAATCATTTGTTGGAAATAATTACCAAATATTTTTTGAGTCCTTGAATAGGTATTATATGTTTTTAAAGAATATGATGTCCTTGGATCAACCTCAATTCAAATCAAAGGGTAAAACCATCATAGTCTCTTAGGGGATTTGTGGTGTATGAACACCTTTCAAATCATTTTTTGTGGTTAATTACCAAATGTTTTTGACTTCTTCAATAGGTATTAGATATATTTCAATCATATGGAACCCATGGTTCAAACTTATTTCATATCAAAGGGTAAAACCGTCATAGTATCTTAGACGATTTGTGGTGTATGAAAACCTTTCAAATCATTTTGTATTGAATAATTACCAAAAAAAATTGAGTCCTTGAATCGATATTAGATATATTTAAATCATATGAAGCCCTTGGATCTAACTCAATTCAAATCACCGGGTAAAAGAGTTATAGTCTCTTACGCAATTTTTGGTGTACGAACACCTTTCAAATTATTTTGTTGTGAATATTTACAAAATATTTATGACTCCTTGAATGGGAATTAGATATATTTTAACCATATGAAGCATTTGGATCAAACTTATTTCAAATGAAAGGGTAAAACCGTCATAGTCTCTTAGGCGATTTGTGGTGTATGAACACCTTTCAAATTATTTTGGTTGTGAATAATAACCAAATATTTTTGAGTCCTTGAATAGGTGTTAGATAGATTTAAAGCGTATGAAAACCTTGGATCAAACTCCATTTAAATCAAAGGGTAAAACCATCATAGTCTCTTAGGCGATTTGTGGTGTATGAACACCTTTCAAATCATTTTGTTGTGAATAATTACCAAATATTTTTGAGTCCTTGAATAGGTACTAGATCTATTTAAAGTGTATGAAGCATGTGGAGCAAACTCAATTCAAATCAAAGGGCAAAACCGTTAAAGTCTCTTAGGCGTTTCGTGGTGAATGAACACCTTTCAAATCATTTTGTTGGGAATAATTACCAAATATTTTTTGAGTCCTTGAATAGGTATTATATCTTTTTAAAGCATATGAATTCCTTGGATCAACCTCAATTCAAATCAAAAGGTAAAACCGTCATAGTCTTTTAGGCGATTTGTGGTGTATGAACACCTTTAAAATTATTTGTTGTGAATATTTACCAAATATTTTTGATTCCATGAATTGGTAATAGATCTATTTAAACAATAATAAGCCGTTGGATCAAACTCAATTCAAAACAAAGGGTAAAACCGTCATAGTCTCTTAGACGATTTGTGGTGAATGAACACCTTTCAAATCATTTTGTTTTGAATAATTACCAAATATTTTTGAATCCTTGAATAGGTATTAGATCTATTTAAAGAATATGAAGTCCTTCGATTCAACTCAATTCAAATCAAAGGGTAAAACCGTCATAGTCTCGTAGGCGATTTGTGGTGTATACACACCTTTCACATCATTGTTTGTGCTGAATTGCGAAAATATTATTAACTCCTTGAACGGTATTAGATATATTATAATCATATGATGCATTTGAATCAAACTTATTTCAAATCAAAGGGTAAAACCGTCATAGTCTCTTAGGCAATTTGTGGTGTATAAACACCTTTCAAATGATTTTGGTTGTGAATAATAACCAAATATTTTTGAGTCCTTAAATAGGTGTTAGATATATTTAAAGCGTATGAAGCCCTTGGATCAAACTCCATTTAAATCAAAGGGTAAAACCGTCATAGTCTATTAGACGATTTGTGGTGTATGAACACCTTTCAAATCATTTTGTTGTGAATAATTACCAAATATTTTTGAGTCCTTAAATAGGTACTAGATCTATTTAAAGCATATGAAGCCCTTGGATCAAACTCAATTCAAAACAAATGGTAAAACCGTCATGGTCTCTTATACGATTTGTGGAGAATGAACATCTTTCAAATAATTTTGTTGTGGATAATTACCAAATATTTTTTAGTCCTTGAATAGGTATTAGATCTATTTAAAGAATATGAAGTCCTTCGATCAAACTCAATTCAAATCAAAGGGTAAAACCGTCATAGTCTCGTAGGCGATTTCTGGTGGATAAACACCTTTCAAATCATTGTTTGTGCTTAACTCCCAAAATATTTTTAACTCCTTGAATGGGTATTAGATATATTTTAATCATATGAAGCATTTGGATCAAACTTATTTCAAATCAAAGGATAAAACCGTCATAGTCTCTTAGGCGATTTGTGGTGTATGAACATCTTCCAAATTATTTTTGTTGTGGATAATAACCAAATATTTTTGAGTCCTTGAATAGGTTTTAGAAATTATTTAAAGCATATGAATCACTTGTATCAAACTCAATTCAAATCAAAGGGCAAAACCGTCATAGTCTCTTAGGCGATTTGTGGTGAATGAACACCTTTCAAATCATTTGTTGGAAATAATTACCAAATATTTTTTGAGTCCTTGAATAGGTATTATATCTTTTTAAAGAATATGAAGTCCTTGGATCAACCTCAATTCAAATCAAAGGGTAAAACCGTCATAGTCTCTTAAGGGATTTGTGGTGTATGAACACCTTTCAAATCATTTTTTGTGCTTAATTACCAAATATTTTTGACTTCTTCAATAGGTATTAGATATATTTCAATCATATGAAACCCATGGTTCAAACTTATTTCATATCAAAGGGTAAAACCGTCATAGTCTCTTAGACGATTTGTGGTATATGAAAACCTTTCAAATCATTTTGTATTGAATTATTACCAAAAAAAATTGAGTCCTTGAATAGATATTAGATATATTTAAATCATATGAAGCCCTTGGATCTAACTCAATTCAAATCAACGGGTAAAAGCGTCATAGTCTCTTACGCAATTTTTTGTGTATGATCACCTTTCAAATCATTTTTGGTGCTTAATTACCAAATAATTTTCCCTCCTTGAATTGGTATTAGGTATATTTCAATCATGTGAAGCCCTTGGATTAAACTTAATTCAAATCAAAGGGTAAAACCGTCATAGTCTCTCAGGCGATTTGTGGTGTCTGAACACCTTTCATATTATTTTGTTGTGAATAATTACCAAATATTTTTGAGTCCTTGAATAGTTATTAGATATGTTTAAAGCATATGAAGCCCTTGGATCAAACTCAATTTAAATTAAAGGGTAAACTCGTCATAGTCTCTTAGGCGATTTGTGGTGTATGAACACCTTTCAAATTATTTTGTTGTGAATATTTACAAAATATTTATGACTCCTTGAATGGGAATTAGATATATTTTAACCATATGAAGCATTTGGATCAAACTTATTTCAAATGAAAGGGTAAAACCGTTATAGTCTCTTAGGCGAATTGTGGTGTATGAACACCTTTCAAATTATTTTGGTTGTCAATAATAACCAAATATTTTTGAACCCTTGAATAGGTGTTAGATATATTTAAAGCGTATGAAGCCCTTGGATAAAACTCCATTTAAATCAAAGGGTAAAACCATCATAGTCTCTTAGGCGATTTGTGGTGTATGAACACCTTTTAAATCATTTTGTTGTGAATAATTACCAAATATTTTTGAGTCCTTGAATAGGTACTAGATCTATTTAAAGCGTATGAAGCATGTGGCGCAAACTCAATTCAAATCAAAGGGCAAAACCGTCAAAGTCTCTTAGGCGTTTCGTGGTGAATGAACACCTTTCAAATCATTTTGTTGGGAATAATTACCAAATATTTTTTGAGTACTTGAATAGTTATTAGATCTTTTTAAAGCATATGAATTCCTTGGATCAACCTCAATTCAAATCAAAAGGTAAAACCGTCATAGTCATTTAGGCGATTTGTGGTGTATGAACACCTTTAAAATTATTTGTTGTGAATATTTACCAAATATTTTTGATTCCTAGAATTGGTAATTGATCTATTTAAAGCATATTAAGCCGTTGGATCAAACTCAATTCAAAACAAAGGGTAAAACCGTCATAGTCTCTTAGACGATTTGTGGTGAATGAACACCTTTCAAATCATTTTATTTTGAATAATTACCAAATATTTTTGAGTCCTTGAATAGGTATTAGATCTATTTAAAGCATATGAAGTCCTTCGATTCAACTCAATTCAAATCAAAGGGTAAAACCGTCATAGTCTCGTTGGCGATTTGTGGTGTATACACACCTTTCAAATCATTGTTTGTGCCTAATTACCAAAATATTATTAACTCCTTGAACATGTATTAGATATATTATAATCATATGATGCATTTGAATCAAACTTATTTCAAATCAAAGGGTAAAACCGTCATAGTCTCTTAGGATATTTGTTGTGTATAAACACCTTTCAAATTATTTTGGTTGTGAATAATAACAAAATATTTTTGAGTCCTTGAATAGGTGTTAGATATATTTAAAGCGTATGAAGCCCTTGGATCAAACTTCATTTAAATCAAAGGGTAAAACCGTCATAGTCTATTAGACGATTTATGGTGTATGAACACCTTTCAAATCATTTTGTTGTGAATAATTATCAAATATTTTTGAGTCCTTAAATAGGTACTAGATCTATTTAAAGCATATGAAGCCCTTGGATCAAACTCAATTCAAAACAAATGGTAAAACCGTCATGGTCTCTTATACGATTTGTGGTGAATGAACATCTTTCAAATAATTTTGTTGTGAATAATTACCAAATATTTTTGGGTCCTTGAATAGGTATTAGATCTATTTAAAGCAAATGAAGTCCTTCGATCAAACTCAATTAAAATCAAAGGGTAAAACCGTCATAGTCTCGTAGGCGATTTGTGGTGGATAAACGCCTTTCAAATCATTGTTTGTGCTTAACTCCCAAAATAATTTTTACTCCTTGAATGGGTATTAGATATATTTTAATCATATGAAGAATTTGGATCAAACTTATTTCAAATCAAAGGATAAAACCGTCATAGTCTCTTAGGCGATTTGTGGTGTATGAACATCTTCCAAATTATTTTTTTGTGGATAATAACCAAATATTTTTGAGTCCTTGAATAGGTTTTAGATATATTTAAAGCATATGAATCACTATGATCAAACTCAATTCAAATCAAATGGCAAAACCGTCATAGTCTCTTAGGCGATTTGTGGTGGATGAACACCTTTCAAATCATTTGTTGGAAATAATTACCAATTATTTTTGAGTCCTTGAATAGGTATTAGATCTATTTAAAGCATATGAAGTCCTTGGATCAACCTCAATTCAAATCAAAGGATAAAACCGTCATAGTCTATTAGGGGATTTGTGGGGTATGAACACCTTTCAAATCATTTTTTGTGCTTAATTACAAAATATTTTTGACTTCTTTAATAGGTATTAGATATACTTCAATCATATGAAACCCATCGTTCAAACGTATTTCATATCAAAGGGTAAAACCGTCATAGTCTCTTAGACGATTTGAAATTGAGTCCTTGAATAGATATTAGATATATTTATATCATATGAAGCCCTTGGATCTAACTCAATTCAAATCAACGGGTAAAAGCGTCATAGTCTCTTACGCAATTTTTGGTGTATGAACACCTTTCAAATCATTTTTGGTGCTTAATTACCAAATAATTTTCCCTCCTTGAATTGGTATTAGGTATATTTCAATCATGTGAAGCCCTTGGATTAAACTTAATTCAAATCAAAGGGTAAAACCGTCATAGTCTCTCAGGCGCTTTGTGGTGTCTGAACACCTTTCATATTATTTTGTTGTGAATAATTACCAAATATTTTTGAGTCCTTGAATAGGTATTAGATATGTTTAAAGCATATGAAGCCCTTGGATCATACTCAATTCAAATTAAAGGGTAAAACCGTCATAGTCTCTTAGGCGATTTGTGGTGTATGAACACGTTTAAAATTATTTTTTTTTGAATATTTACAAAAATATTTATGACTCCTTGAATAGGTATTAGATGTATTTAAAGCATATGAAGCCCTTGGATCAAAATCAATTTAAATCAAAGGGTAAACCCGTCATAGTGTCTTAGGCAATTTGTGGTGTATAAACACCTTTCAAATCATTGTTTGTGCTTAATTACCAAAATATTTTTAACTCCTTGAATGGGTTTTAGATATATTTGAATCATATGAAGCAATTCGATCAAACTTATGACAAATAAAAGGGGAAACGCGTCATAGTCTCTTAGGCGATTTGGGGTGTATAAACACCTTTTCCCATTATTTTGGTTGTGAATAATAACCAAATATTTTTGAGTCCTTGAATAGGTGTTAGATATATTTAAAGCATATGAAGCCCTTGGATCAAACTCAATTCAAATCAAAGGGCAAAATCGTCATAGTCTCTTAGGAGATTTGTGGTGTATGAACATCTTTCAAATCATTTTTTATGCGTAATTACCAAATATTTTTGACTCCTTCGGTAGGTATTAGATATATTTCAATCTTATGAAACCCATGGATCAAACGTATTTCATATCAAAGGGTAAAACCGTCATAGTCTCTTAGGCAATTTTTGGTGCTTAATTACCAAATACATTTCACTCCTTGAATTAGTTTTAGTTATATTTCAATCATGTGAAGCCCTTGGATCAAACTTATTTCAAATCAAAGGATAAAACCGTCATAGTCTCTTAGGCGAGTTGTGGTGTCTGAACACCTTTCATATTATTTAGTTGTGAATAATTACCAAGTAATTTTGAGTCCTTGAATAGGTATTAGATCTTTTTAAATCATATGAATTCCTTGGATCAACCTCAATTCAAATCAAAAGGTAAAACCGTCATAGTCTCTTAGGGGATTTGTGGGGTATGAACACCTTTCAAATCATTTTTTGTGCTTAATTACCAAATATTATTGACTTCTTCAATAGGTATTATATATATTTCAATCATATGAAACCCATGGTTCAAACGTATTTCATATCAAAGGGTAAAACCGTCATAGTCTCTTAGACGATTTGTGGTGTATGAAAACCTTTCAAATCATTTTGTATTGAATAATTACCAAAAAAAATTGAGTCCTTGAATAGATATTAGATACATTTAAATCATATGAAGCCCTGGGATCTAACACAAGTCAAATCAACGGGTAAAAGCGTCATAGTCTCTTACGCAATTTTTTGTGTATGAACACCTTTCAAATCATTTTTGGTGCTTAATTACCAAATAATTTTCCCTCCTTGAATTGGTATTAGGTATATTTCAATCATGTGAAGCCCTTGGATTAAACTTAATTCAAATCAAAGGGTAAAACCGTCATAGTCTCTCAGGCGATTTGTGTTGTCTGAACACCTTTCATATTATTTTGTTGTGAATAATTACCAAATATTTTTGAGTCCTTGAATAGGTATTAGATATGTTTAAAGCATATGAAGCCGTTGCATCAAACTAAATTCAAATTAAAGGGTAAAACCGTCATAGTCTCTTAGGCGATTTGTGGTGTATGAACACCTTTAAAATTATTTTGTTGTGAATATTTACAAAAATATTTATGACTCCTTGAATAGGTATTAGATATATTTAAAGCATATGAAGCCCTTGGATCAAACTCAATTTAAATCAAAGGGTAAACCCGTCATAGTGTCTTAGGCAATTTGTGGTGTAGGAACACCTTTCAAATCATTGTTTGTGCTTAATTACCAAAATATTTTCAACTCCTTGAATGGGTTTTAGATATATTTGAATCATATGAAGCAATTCGATCAAACTTATGTCAAATAAAAGGGTAAAGCCGTCATAGTCTCTTAGGCGATTTGGGGTGTATAAACACCTTTTCCCATTATTTTGGTTGTGAATAATAACCAAATATTTTTGAGTCCTTGAATAGGTGTCAGATATATTTAAAGCATATGAAGCCCTTGGATCAAACTCAATTCAAATCAAAGGGCAAAACCGTCAAAGTCTCATAGGGGATTTGTGGTGTATGAACATCTTTCAAATCATTTTTTATGCGTAATTACCAAATATTTTTGACTCCTTCGATAGGAATTAGATATATATCAATCTTATGAAACCCATGGACCAAACGTATTTCATATCAAAGGGTAAAACCGTCATAGTCTCTTAGGCAATTTTTGGTGTATGAACACCTTTCAAATCATTTTTGGTGCTTAATTACCAAATACTTTTCACTCCTTGAATTAGTTTTAGTTATATTTCAATCATGTGAAGCCCTTGGATCAAACGTATTTCAAATCAAAGGATAAAACCGTCATAGTCTCTTAGGCGAATTGTGGTGTCTAAACACCTTTCATATTATTTAGTTGTGAATAATTACCAAGTAATTTTGAGTCCTTGAATAGGTATTAGATCTTTTTAAAGCATATGAATTCCTTGGATCAACCTCAATTCAAATCAAAGGTAAAACCGTCATAGTCTCTTAGGGGATTTGTGGTGTATGAACACCTTTCAAATCATTTTTTGTGCTTAATTACCAAATAGTTTTTACTCCTTCAATAGGTATTAGATATATTTCAATCATATGAAACCCTTGGATCAAACTTATTTCAAATCAAAGGGTAAAACCGTCATAGTCTCTTAGGCGATTTTTGGTGTATGAACACCTTTCAAATCATTTTTGGTGCTTAATTACCAAATACTTTTCACTCCTTTAATTGGTATTAGGTATATTTCAATCATATGAAGCCCTTGGCTTAAACTTATTTCAAATCAAAGGGTAAAACCGTCAAAGTCTCTTAGGCGATTTGTGGTTTATGAACAACTTTACAATTATTTTGTTGTGAATATTTACAAAAATATTTATGACTCCTTGAATAGGTATTAGATATATTTAAAGCATATGAAGCCCTTGGATCAAACTCAATTTAATTCAAAGGGTAAAACCGTAATAGTCTCTTAGGTAATTTGTGGAGTATAAACACCTTTCAAATCATTTTGTTGTGAATAATAACCAAATATTTTTGAGTCCTTGAATAGGTATTAAATCTATTTAAAGCATATGAAGCACTTAGATCTAACTCAATTCAAATCAAAGGGTAAAACCGTCATAGTCTCTTAGGGGATTAATGGTGTATGAACACTTTCAAATCATTTTTTGTGGTTAATTACCAAATATTGTTGACTCCTTGAATAGGTATTAGATATATCTCAGTCATATAAAACCCTTGGATCAAACTTATTTCATATCAAAGGGTAAAACCGTCACAGTCTCTTAGGCGATTTATGGTGTATGAAAACCTTTCAAATTATTTTGTAGTGAATAATTACCAAATATTTTTCAGTCCTTGAATAGGTATTAGATATGTTTGAAGCATATGAAGCCCTTGGATCAAAATCAATTCAAGTTAAAGGGTAAAACCGTCATAGTATCTTAGGCGATTTGTGGTGAAGGAACACCTTTTAAATTATTTTGTTGGGAATATTTACAAAATATTTATGACTCCTTAAATAGGTATTATATATATTTAAAGAATAGGAAGCCCTTGGATCAAACTCAATTTAAATCAAACGGTAAAACCGTCATAGTCTCTAAGGCGATTTGTGGTGTATGAACACCTTTCAAATTGTTTTGTTGTGAATAATAACAAAAATATTTTTAACTCCTTGAATGGGTATTAGATATATTTTAATCATATGAAGCATTTGGATCAAACTTATTTCAAACCAAAGGGTAAAACCATCATAGTCGCTTAGGCGATTTGTGGTGTATGAACACCTTTCAAATTATTTTGGTTGTCAATAATAACCAAATATGTTTGAGTCCTTGAATAGGTATTAGATATATATATAAAGCGTATGAAGCTCTTGGATCAAACTCCATTTAAATCAAAAGGGTAAAACCGTCATAGTCTCTTTGGGGATTTGTGGTGTATAAATACCTTTCATATCATTGTTTGTGCTTAATTAAAAAAATATTTTAAACTCCTTCAATGGGTATTAGATATATTTTAATCATATGAAGCATTTGGATCAAACTTATTTCAAATCAAAGCGTAAAACCGTCATAGTCTCTTAGGCGATTTGTGGTGCATGAAAACCTTTCAAATTATTTTGGTTGTGAATAATAACCAAATAATTTTGATTCCTTGAATAGGTGTTAGATATATTTAAAGCGTATGAAGCACTTGGATCAAACTCCATTTAAATCAACGGGTAAACCG
>CANSGD010001349.1:0-158242 GCA_947645195.1 Patellifolia procumbens
GCCCTATAAGTTGGTAAATATATAATAAAAGAGAATGAACATTTGACCATTTATTAATAAAGAAAAGGGGGATAGAACATTATTAAAGAGGAGTACGTAATTAAAAATCAATGGCAGGGGGCATTTTTGTAGTCAATTTTCACATTTTAGGTTATACAAGTTGGGGAAGGCAGTATAATAATGAATTTTAATAGTCGTATTTATCTTAAATTTTGTCAATTTTAAAAATCGACAATAAAACTACATTTTTCTAATCTCCATATTTTTTATCTTAGAGCCTGTTTAGATATATTGAAAACAACTGAACTGAACTGAACTGAACTGAACTGAACTGATTGGAGCCCGAACTGAACTGAACTGATTGATGTTGAACTGAATTGAACTGAACTGAACTGAACTGAATTGAATTGAATTTAATAAATATATAAATAATATTTAAACAATAATAATATGAATATAAAATAATAATTATAATGATAAGTAATAATAATGAATAATAATAATTGTAGTTTTGATATTTTTAAATGATAATTATAAATAAATAATATTAATAATCATAAATTAATAATAATTATTTTATAGTATTTATATTAATATATTAATACATGATGATGATTATATAATAACAATGAGGACGAAGAATTAAATTAATACTTACTATTTTAATAATTAGATTTAATTATATATTAAAATTTAGTAATAAATTATTGGGTCGGACCGTGTAAAATTATATCATAAACCGTTTTGACGTGATTTGATTGGAGCATTGTCCGAAAATGCGGGTTTATTTGTGCTTTTAACCTAAACCATGTTCCTCCCTAATGATAATAGTAGTAATAATAATGAATAAAAGCTATAATAAACAAAATAATATACAGATAATAGTAATAATCCTTAATAATAATGATATAAAAATAAATAATAAGGCACACCACACACACAAGAGTAATTAGTAAAATAAAATAGACCAATATAATAATATTTAACAAAATGGTTATAAAATAAATGGAGCTCAAATCAACCGAATTGAACTGAACTAAACTGAACTGATTGTAGCTGAACTGAACTGAACTGAACTGATTAGAGCTGAACTGAACTGAAACTGATTAGAGCCCGAACTGAACTGAACTGATTAGAGCTGAACTGAACTGAACTGAACTGAACTTAACTGAACTGAATTGAAATTAAACTGAAATGAAAAGCAACTGAAAATGGGAATATAAAAATGATAATCAATGACCCTATAGTTGCTTATATAGTTGGTATAACAAATTTAGTTAAAGTATCGTGAAAAAATTGTTACTTTTATTAGATATTTAGCATAAATTAACTTACTGTTAAGTAAGCTTTAAAAAGTTCGCGTGATTAGTCTAAGCGAAATAATATTCTTCGGTACATACAAATTCTTTAAAGTCAGATTATATCGTATATAAAGGCAAAGTTTTATGTAGTACGGTCTTACATTAAGTTTAAATGTAAGATCAACAATAAGACAATCAAAAGCTAAATTACGCGGCCACGCTGAGGAGCCCAGAAATTTGATTTTTTAGTCCAACCTAAATCCTTAACGGTTTCAACCTAAAACTTTAACTTTTTGCATAAAAACTAAAACTAATAGGAGAAACGTCTACATATGATATTAGTTGGGATTTTTGGCGCAAAAGTTAAGGTTTTAGGGCTAAAAGTTAAGGTTTTGAGTCGAAAAGTAAAAAAATCAATGCTGCTTAGCGTGTGGCGCGCGTCATGGGCTTCTCTAGTTAATTGGGCTGGTCTGAGGTTAGACCGTCTTATAGTAAACCAAAATTAGAAATTGATATTTTTTGTTGGTTGGGAAGAAAAATGTTTGGCTTGCTACAAAAGAATGTAATAATTTTATTCTTTTGTTCATCTTTTGTAAATGGTTTTATGTTAGTGCTAAATTAAAAAAAAAAAGCAGAGGAATAATTGTGTTATAAAAGATTGAACTTTAAATGAAATTGAATAATAAGGTTTTAACATTAATGAACATTATTTTTTTCTTACCGTTACTCTTATTATATAATAAAAGAGTGGTGTACACAAAAAAATCATTTTTTAATAAAAAAATCCTAATTGAAGGATACAAGTATACAATTCTCTCTATATATAATAAACTGTTTTTTTTACGATTCTATTTTTGAGAAATTAAAATATGGAAACACACTAGCCCAAACTATTGTCCTTTTAAGTAACTTCTTTCTCTTCTCCCTTCCAATAACTATCATATTTTTATACAAAATTTTATATAATTTTGCACGAATCACATGCATTTAAGGCTAAGCTAGTATTAGTTGTAAAAACTTGTGATAGACAATCTATTTATAAGATATGGATAGATTGCATGAAGTTTAGTTGAAATTCTAACATTTTAACCTAAAGTTTAAGGTTTCCGAATTTTAACATGTTACATTTTTCAAGTAAAAACCTTACACAATAAGATTGTGAGTTACAAAATAATAGTAACATTTTAAGTAAATACTTTATTATCTCAAATTAAAACTTTTCACGATAGTCTATACATAAGGATGTTTTTTAGTCCTATACTTGGCAAAATCGGCCCATCTAGATGTCTTGCATCGAGACTAAAAATTAGCAGACTCGAGATAGGTCTACCCATACCCAACTCGAATCAGGCAGATCCAAACTTAATCCCTACTCGAATGACCCGAACTACAGCGTCAAATTATTGTTGCCCGCTACAAAAAGAAACACATTTTTTCATTCTAATACCTGTTAGTCACTTTCATATTATCTTATATTTATTACAATTTGTAATTATTGACTCGGAGTTTTTTTTGATTAATATATATTTTAAATATTAACTTGTCTTGAAACTATTCGACCCTACTTAACGTAAACCAGACATGAACGCACAAACCCGCATCAGACCTATGGAATCAAACGCGAACCAAACTCGATTCGAATTGACTCGACTCGTACCCCATCTAAATGACCTGATTGTCACCACTAGATAAACCGTATATATATTCCAAGACTACTTGTCGTTTGTGAAGACAAAATTAACAGATACCAAGATGACATTTTTGTCAAGTTTTATGATTACAAGATAGATAAATAAATATGCCTCAATATTAGTTATTAAGAACGATTTGTCTAGCTTATACCACAAGGTAAGGGCTGACAAGGACTATATATGTTATTCTCAGAAAAAGTGCAAATTGTGCATGAGAAACTTTGAACACACGACCTTGAGTATAGAAGATAAATGCTCTAACCATTGTTCCACTACACTATTGTTGCTTCTTTTATCAATAGTAATGATGATGTTATGTGTTTTCAATGAAAAACAATAATTAAGTTATAATAAGATTATTGCATATAATTTATAACTTTTTACTAATATCGTTCTACACCAAATTTTAGTTGTCTTAAAGTAGCATAAGACAATATAAATAAAATCCCAGAATGTTGCCTCGGTCTAAAGAGTAGTTAACAAATATTAGAAATGTTCAATTAAGAAAGAACTTATTTTGACAATAATGCATGAAATAAAGAGGGATAAAATGACTTTGTAAAATCTAATCATATCCCTTATGTTGTGAGAAAGAGGTTAGCATAATCTTAAAAAATATTACAACGAAGTACTACTATAAGTTATTTTAATGTAAATGGTCTCTCTTAAATATAATCATGTGCCTTATGTTGTGGCATAGCCATAGGGTGAATTGAAAAGATTAGTTGGACCAAACATACCTAAATACTCGTTTTCTATGTTTTACTTTTGACTTAATCACCCTCAAGTATCTTTTTTCCCCTTCAACTACCCTCCACTCTCTCTGTCAGACAATCACCCTCAGATGCAAGATGCCATTTTCAAAGTAGTGAATCATGTACTACTACATCTTTTAAAACATAACATAAATTAAAAAATGAGATAAACAGAGAACAAAAAAGACAGATGGTTGGCACTTGATAGTAGTATAGTATTTCAGTATTTCACCATTGCATTCATTTGCACAAGCTTTTTAAGCAGTATTAGTGTGAGTGTGTGATAATGACAAATCCATGGAAAACACAACAATCTCATCAATCACTTACCAAGAAATTCCTACCTTATGTTCTTTATGCAATTCTTCCTCTAGCCCTTCTCCATTTTTACCTTTTACCCAACTCCTCCACTTCCTGAATCTCCTCTTAAAGAACAACATTTTTCTGTTCTTACTCCTATTTCCACTGTTTCTTCTATTTCTTCTTCACCACCTACTTATGGTAAGATCTTTATTAGATTTTGTTCTATTTAGTTTTCGGGTGATGAAAGCGAATTATGGTCGATTTTGGGCTATCTTTAGATTGTCTTGTTTTTTTATTTCAATGTATTTTGGGGGGATCTTACCCATTTAAGTTTCCGGGTTTTGTGAAATTGCTACTAAAATAGTATAATACTATGTCCTGTTTGTAACAGAAGTCAAAAGTGGAAATGATTTATTGGATTCACCACCATCACTGCCTCTAAAGGTGAGATCTTTATCTTATTTTGCTTGTGTTTTGATCAATGTATAGACTTCCTACTATCTTATTTAAATTGACTTGGGTATTTTTTAAATGGTTTCTATACTTAGCAGGAAAGGAAAATGAAGTTGTACATCCAGCACCACTCCCTCCTAAGGCTGAAGGTGAGATCTTTTGCTCTCTTTTTTTTTTTTGTTTTGGAAGGAAAGTTTTCCAATTAGGTAGTGACCGAACCAAGATTTTTCTATTAGGAAAGCCGAATCTATATAACATTTCGCTATGGTATTATAAGTAATGCCTTTACTTTCACTTCCCTTGGTTCCTGGTTTTTGCAATTAGTGAAAAGATCTTTGTTTTTATTTTCTATTTTTGCCTGTAAATCTACATATTAGTGGTGGAACTGATATGGGCACTCATCTAATGTTCTCTTTTATTAAGCAGAAAAGAGGAAAGTGTTAATGGGGATTTATCAGATGAGAAGGGTAATGAAATTCCAACAACCTGTGATTACACAAATGGGGAATGGGTCCAAGAAGAAAAGGGTCCTTTGTACAATGGCACAAGTTGTGGGACTATCAAAGATGGGCAAAATTGCATGAACCATGGGAGGCCTGATATGGATTACCTTTATTGGAGATGGAAGCCGAGGCATTGTAATCTTCCGAGGTTTGATCCTCAATCGTTTTTGCAAATTCTTGAAGGGAAACACTTCGCTTTTGTTGGGGATTCTATGGCAAGAAACCAATTGGAGTCTTTACTATGTATGTTAGGCTCTCTTTCACCTCCTATTTTGATTTACTCAAGTGGGGATGACAATAAATTCAGGAGATGGCATTTCCCTTCTCATAATGTCAATGTTTCTGTGTATTGGTCTCCCTTTCTTGTTAAAGGGGTTGAGAAAACAAGTGATGGAAACAAAATTACAACAAATTGTTCTTTGATTCTATTGATGAAAGGTGGGGTTCTGATCTGGATTCGATTGATATGTTGGTTTTGTCGATTGGTCATTGGTATTTACATCCTGCTATTTATCTCGATGGGGATACAGAGCTTGGGTGCCACCTGTTGATAGTTTAAATTGCACTGAGAGTGGGTTCTATAATGTGTTTGGCAAGGCTTTTAACACCACCTTAAATACCATAATTCAAAGGAAACTAGGGTCAGCGAACAATGGTATTGATGTCATCGTGACCACATTTTCACCACATCATTTTGAAGGGGGAATGGGATAGGTTTGGAGCTTGCCCCAAAGTAAAGCCATACATAGAAGAGGAGAAGTCCCTTGAAGGAATGGATGCCCAAATGAGAGAAGTAGAGGTTGAAGAAGTTGAAAAGGCTAAGATTATGTTAAATGCCGATAATAATGCTTTGTCCAAGGTTAGGTTAGCAGCACTAGATGTTACGAAGTTGGCATTATTGAGGCCTGATGGTCACCCAGGCCCTTACATGTATCCTAACCCTTTTGCTGATGGGATCAAGGATCGTGTTCAGAATGATTGCGTGCATTGGTGCTTGCCAGGACCAATTGATACATGGAATGAGATGCTGGATATTATCAAGAGATGGCACACAGCGTCAATGTGATGAGAGCGAGATTACCTTGGATCATTTTGAACTCAATTGAAGGACTTCTTGTCCTTTTTCTTTGGTCAAACTGGTTGATATCATATGCTATTACAAACAAAATTTTGAAGATTTCTTTTGTGAGTGTGGTTGCCAACTGATGGCTGTGTAAGCCTTTCATTGTCTTCTTCATTGTGTTCTATGTATACAACAATATGAAAGTGACACTGATAAGAGGGTGATCAGAATAGGAGAACAAAGGAGCATCCAGAGTATAGCCAACTTCTGCAGGATTTGCAAGACTACAGCTGTGGCCTTTGCTATGGATCGGTTAGTTCATGGCAAGTTCTTGTGATGTAAACTATGCGTAGATATGGTGATCGATGAAATAGTTGTAGACTTCAGCTTTGCTATTTTTCGATTTTGCTTCTTTTTATAACTTATGGAGTGATTTACTGCTCCTTGGTATTGGCACTTGAATATGTATTCTTAAGCATGATATATTGGTTGATGATAGTAGTTAGTAAGTGATGCTCTACCATCTATGATGATGATTGGTGAGGAAAGAGATGCTTCTTTGCTTATGCCATCCTAGAAGATGTTGCAAATGTAGAAGTGGCTTGGGCAGCAGAACTGGTCTGAATACATGTATTTTCTTTTTCATGGTACCTCCTCCTTCACATCTTAAAAGTTCAAGTCACAAACTCACAATGTTATGGGGAAACTCCTGGTTGATCCCAACTGTGAACAAAATAGGCAATTTAAGTGGCATTTTTTTGATGAAGACAAAAAATTGTTCACATGTATGATTAAGGCTTGGCTTAGTGGTAAAAATTTGATCTCATGACTTGAAGTATTGGAATTAAAACTCACTTGAGGGGAATTCGGGATATAGCTAGGAATGGGCCATTCAAATTTTGCACGGCCTTATACGAGCCCACTATCAGTCGGTGATGGGCCATTCATAAACATCATTTTCAAATTTTGCGTCCAAGTCCGGCTCGAGCACGAGTCAGCCCACTTGTTGACCCCGCTCATTTTCAACCACCATATAGAAATTTAAAGGACGATTTTTTGACAATGCATGACCTAATCTCACACATGGAGCAGACCATGCCAGCTTGGCCGCCGTTTTGAAATTTTGGCACGAGCTCTGCACGACACAAATTTTCCTTGTCGCGTTTTGGCACGATCTGATATAGCACCAAGCTCGTTGGCCCGTCAAGTGGACTGATAAAAACCTTCTCGTGTTGAACTCTAATTAGAGGTGAGGAATTACCTTATCTTTTCCTTTTACTTTCCAAGTGTCTGGCACGCAAATAACAATTGAGGGTAAAATGTCATTATACTTGGACTTCGCAAAACCAACCTGAGCCCCGAGTTGAAATTGCCCGAGACACGGCATGACTCGACTCTTCTCTACCCAAACCACACCTGAATCAGACAAATCTGAAATTGAACTGACCCTAGTCAATCGAACTGTATCGTCATCTATGACTTTCAACTGCAAAATGAACCGGTTTGAGTTTTAAAAATCTATAATGTTGTTATTTACTTTATATTATCTCAAATCCATTACAATGTTGTATAGACTAAAAGTATCCAATTTGACCTATTACTTTTAAATAAATAAGAAATTGATATATTCACTTGGCGCGAGACAAATCTGATGCACTTTTCTACATATAGTGATACATATGTGGCACACCTAATCAATCTGAGGTTAACAAGAGGATTATTCAACCTATGGGTATGGATACTTTTGATATATAAGAAGATGGTTAAGGGGTTTATTAACATTATTAATCCACGTGTATTAATTAATGAGCTACTTTACATTAGCTTCATTTAGTTTTCAATTAACTTTTTATGGGTTTGTTCATTTTTCAAAAGTGCAACAAAACGTAATTAACAATTCTGAGTATGTTACTTGGAATTTTTAATGATTCTTTTTTTGTTGCTTTACTAAAATCTTGAATTTTCATTGTACCAAATTTGATGAAATTTCAGAAGGGAAGAAGCGACAAAAGCAAAAAAGCTAGGGCATGAATTTCATTCCAGTTTTTGTGTGAAAACAGATCGGTTTATTTGATTATTTTAAGGACGAAATAGAAGATATTTTTGTAATTTTTTTGTTGGCCATTTCAGAAGACATATGGAATGTGCCAATAGGAGCTTTCCTCCATAAAGAGGAAAGGTTGCAACTGGGCGCAATTCTATTCGTATTGTATGGTGATGCAACAACTTGATGTTGTGCGTGTCTAGGGAGCTGCCATTTCTTGTCCAATTGTAGTGTGTGACCACTTGTTGGAAAGTTCTAGAAGTGTAGAAAAGGCTCCTACTGGTTTTATAGCAAAGGATAATCCAATAAGAAGATATAGCCAAAATGGTAAAGGTGTACTGATTAGAAAAGGTTGCAGCGGCTTACTAGGAGTTCTATTTTGTTTTCTCTTGTATTTCTTTGCTTATTTTATTGCTTTAGGTGTTATAATATGTTCTACTAGATTTCTATGCACGCGATGCGTGCGACAATAATTTTATTATGAAATTTTATAATCTAAAGTAGATAATTTTATGGATAGTCGCATCTTAGCACTTCAATTTTTCATGTTTTTAGAAACTCCCACCTTAATGTTTTTTTATAAATTCCACCTACCATTTACAATTTTATTAAAGACTCCCACCACTTAATGGTTTTTGTCAAAATTCATTAACAAAAAACCGTTAACTGGATCCCACATATACATTTTGTTAATAAAATGGAACTTGAAATAGTTGCAATTCTTTCCAAATAGTTGTAGTTCGTTCCAAATTTGCTCTAAATTTGTTGAGGATTTTCCCTTAAATTGATGAAATCGACTTCAATTTCAGCGTAAAATAATAATACAATGCATATGTGGGGCCCACTTCATGGTTTTGTTAACGGTATTTAACAAAAATCATTAAGTGGTGGGAGTTTCTGATAAAATTGGGAATGATAGGTGAAAATTTAAAAGAAAATTTCATTAAGGTGGGAGTTTCTAAAAACGTGAAATATTTAGGTGGTTTTGATAAAAAAAATCCTAATTTTATTTGCATACGATGTGTGTTTTGACTACTGTAACATGATAAAATATGAAGGTACACAACATATTTTATTTTCAAGATAAATTCATTTTGGCTCATTTTTCTTTGAAAGCATCCCTTACTCCCCACCATCGACTACAAATTCTGTTATATAGTACCCGGTAAGGTACTTTTTGCTCATTGTCCAAATGAGAAAAAAATTCAAAAGTACTTGAAAATACTTTATCAAATATTCTCACTCATGCTGAAATACTTTATCATGATCAATTTGATCAAATTTGCCTTCACTCATGAACAATCAATTACTCATGTATTTCAAAATAAAAAAATTCAAAAGTATATAAAAGTATAGCAAAGTGGGTGTCTATCTATAGATCTCAAGAAAATATAATCGTTGATATTCTTTTTAATTGTTTTTACTTTTTAGGTTTTTAGATATTTTAGTTAGAAGTTTTGAACATCTTTTATTAAAAATCTGATGGCTAAATTTGGAAATAAAACTTAATTACTTATAAAACTCATTGATTTATTTTATTTATTTTTCCTTTTTTTTCTTTTTGGTGTCCATCCCCACCTCTTCACTTATCTCTATACTATAAGGGAAGAGAGGGGGTGGACACCAAAAATGAGAAAAAAAAAAAGAAATTAAATAAATCAAGGAAGGAAGTTAAATGAATTAAGTTTTATTTCCAATCTTAGCCATTATTTTTTTAGCAAAAATGTTTAAAACTTCAAACTAAAATATCTGAAAATCTACAAAGTAAAAACAATTAAGAAATATATCAATGGTTATATTTTTTGCAGATCTATAAATAGACACCCATTTTGCTATATTTTTGTATATTGTTGAATTTTTTAAAATTTTCTCTATACTTTAAGGGAAGAGAGGGGTGTGGACACCAAAAATAAGAAAAGAAAAAAGAAATTAAACAACTTAAGGAAGGTAAATGAATTAAGTTTTATTTTCAATCTTAGCCATCAATTTTTTAGCAAAAAAATGTTTAAAACTTCAAACGAAGAACCTGTTCTCCCCAGTTAAATTCAGTTCAGTTTAATTCATTTCAGTTCAATTCAGCTCAGTTCAGTTCAATTCAGCTCTGGGCAATACTTTTACTCTCACATATCACTATTCATTTCAGTTCAGTTCATTTCAGTTCAGTTCAGTTTAGTTCAGTTGTTTTATGCTGAAGAGAACAGACCCTAAAATATCTTAAAATCTACAAAGTAAAAACAATTCAAAAATATATCAATGGCTGTATTTTCTGACCATCTATAAATAGACACACACTTTGCTATATTTTTATATACTTTTAATTTTATTTTTTTAATTTCAAATACATGAGTTTTTGATTGCTCATGAGTGGGGTGCATTTGATCATATTGATCATAAAATATGATAAAGTATTTTAGGATGAGTGAGTAAGTAGTAGATAAAGGGAGATGTATTTTTTTAGTCATGAGTGATGATGCTCCAAAGGAACATCTTTCATTAAGCTTAAGTACGATACTTTTATCTTTTTAGGCTTTTTATATTTAAATTACTAAAGATAATCTATTCTCTAATATTTATTACTCTTTTTTTTATGTATTTATATTGTTTCACCATTTAAAATCTTTTGAGATTACAATTACACCCTCAAATAAACAAAATAACAAAAACTTAACGATTATTTTTAAAAGTATGAAAAATATGTATGCACTTCACTGGAGAATTTATAATATAGTTTCTCTCAAATCCTTACATAATATTCTTTCGTGCGAGGCACGCATCGCGTGCATATAAGGCTAGATTTCTATGCACGCAATGCGTGCGACAATAATTTTACCATGAAATTTCATAATCTACAATAGATTATTTTTATGGATAGTAGCATCTTACCAACTAAACTTTTCATGTTTTTAGAAAATCCCACCTTAATGATTTTTTTTTCAAAATCCACTTACCATTTACAATTTTATTAAAAACTTCCACCGCTTAATGGCTTTTTTTATCAAATTTCATTAACAAAACCGTTAAGTGGGTCCCACATATACATTTTGTTAACAAAATAGAACTTAAAATAGTTGCAATTCTTTCCAAATAGTTGTAATTCGTTTCAAATTTGCTCTAAATATGTTGAGGATTTGCCCTTAAATTGATGGATTGACTTCAATTTCAGCGTAAACTAATAATAAAATGCATATGTGGGGTCCACTTAACGGGTTGTTACTGGAATTTAACAAAAATCATTAAGCGATGGGAGTTTCTAATAAAATTGGGAATGATAGGTGGAAATTTAAAAGAAAAATTCACTAAGGTGGGAGTTTCTAAAAACGTGAAAAATTTAGGTGGTTTTGAACAAAAAATCCTAATTTTATTTGCATACGATGTGTGTTTCACTACTGTAACACGATAAAATGTGAAGGTACACAACATATTTTGTTTTCAAACTAAATTCATTTTGGCTTATTTATCTTTGAAAACATCCTTTACTCCCCACCATCAACTACCATCTTTGTTATATAGTACTTGGTAAGGTATTTTTTGCTCATTGTCCAAATGAGAAAAAATTCAAAAGTACTTGAAAACTTACTTGAGTCGGTTTTCTCATTGGAATTTGTATAAAACAATAATCATCTATTTTTTCTATGCACGCGTTGTAACCTTGCATATTTGACAGGCATTGTTTTTTTATAATTTGAAACAATTTTATTAAAAACTAATTTTTAACCGTATTACTTAACGGTTTGAAGTATTACTCTATTGTTTTTTTTCGCACGAGTTTGTAGCAAATTCCAACTTTAATTTATAATCTAGAGTTTTAAGTAGAAATCTAATCCAATAAAACCTCTTCACTTTAATTTATAATCTAGATTTCTACTAACCGGTTATAAAAATCTACATTGCTATCAAGTACCCCAATTTCACCAATGCGATGCGTGCGATGGCATTTGTTTTTTTTTCTTCGTAATTTCAAGTTGTTATATGCACACCATTGTGATGTATGTGGTGACATTTTAAATGTGTTTATGTGTTTAGTTTCGTGACTAATGAAGAGAATAAGAATGATCAGTTGCATTTTCTTGGTTGGATAAACAGACTTAGGGCTGTTCATTTCAGCTTAATTTCAGTTCAGTTCAGATCCAATTAGTTCAGTTCACTTTAGTTCAGTTCACTTCAGTTCAGTTATTTTCAGTAAATCTAAACATGTCCTTATATAGGAGAAGTTGAGAAGTTATTTTCAGTAAATCTAAACATGTCAAATTTCATCATCAAAACCGTTAAGTGGGTCCCACATATACATTTTGTTAAAAAATAAAACTTGAAATAGTTGCAATTCTTTCCAAATAGTTGTAATTCGTTCCAAATTTTTTCTAAATTTGTTGAGGATTTGCCCTTAAATTGATGAAATTGACTTTAATTTCAGCGTAAACTAATAATAAAATGCATATGTGGGGCCCACTTCACGGTTTTGTTAACGGAATCTAACAAAAATCATTAAATGGTGGGAGTTTCTAATAAAATTGAGAATGATAGGTGGAAATTTAAAAGAGAAATTCATTAAGGTGAGAGTTTCTAAAACGTGAAAAATTTAGGTGGTTTTGAACAAAAAATCCTAATTTTATTTGTATACGATGTGTGTTTTGGCTACTGTAGCATGATAAAATGTGAAGATACACAACATATTTTGTTTTCAAGCTAAATTCATTTTGGCTCATTTTTCTTTGAAAACATCCCTTACTCCCCACCATCAACTACAACTTTTTGTTATGTAGTTATCGGTAAGTATTTTTGCTCATTGTCCAAATGAGAAAAAATTCAAAAGTACTTGAAAATACTTTATCATATTTCTCACTCATGCTAAAATACTTTATCATGATCAATTTGATCAAATGTGTCTTCACTCATGAACAATCAATTATTCATGTATTTCAAAATAAAAAATTTCAAAAGTATATAAAAGTATAACAAAGTGGGTGTCTATCTATAGATCTCAAGAAAATATAATCGTTGATATTTTTTAAAATTGTTTTTACTTTATAGGTTTTTAGATATTTTAGTTAGAAGTTTTGAACATCTTTTATTAAAAATCTGATGGCTAAATTTGGAAATAAAACTTAATTACTTAATAAACTCATTGATTTATTTTATTTATTTTTCCTTTTTTCTTTTTGGTGTCCACTCCACCTCTTCACTTATATAATAGAGATAAATAGACAAGAGAAATTAGGTTGGAAAAAAGAATGGAATTTTGAATGAAGATTGAAACAAGTTTGTTTTTAAGCCCTACACATGTTGTTTGAGCTTAATTGAGAACAAATATACTTGGGACCTACTTGGCACAAGTAATTCAAATCGATTATAAGATTTTGTGAGCTAATCTAATCAAATAATCACCTTTAGATTTAGGTTCGTGAGCTAACCCTCTCCTAATTCTAAACACTACCTGAATTTAAACCTAAAGAGCTAATCTTAATCTTAAACTCAAACACATATTAGAATTTGAGTTTGGAGAGAATATTTTTCTAAATCATATTCACATCATATAGATTTTGCATCAAATCAGAAATAGATTGGATTAAATGAATCTTGAGTCGACCCAGACTCGTCTGGAACCAATTTTATGAGGGATTGGGTTTATTTTTTAGACCCAATGGGTCTAAGTCAGGTCCACATACGTAAAACCCAAACCCGACCCACAAACTCATTTAAACTTCTACAAACTCAATGGGTCTGAGTCAGGTTCATTTTTTTGAATTTTCTTAAGGCGCAATGATTTTATAGTAATCAATGGTCTAAGTTGTAACGTGTTAAGTTGTTATAAATTACTTTTACAAAAATTGTTAAGATAATACAAAAATAGAACAAAACAAATTTTAGATTCACAAACACGATAAAAATTTAAAATTAAGGGTTCATTTGGACCTTGTAAGGACCTCTCGACCCATTAGATCCAACAGATCTAGTTCCAAATCTAAAAACTCTAGACCCGGCGAATCTAAGCTAGGCCATTAACATATCTAGATCTTGATGGGCCAGACTCAATCCATCATCATTTTTAATTGTTACCATTAAATTACAAGTGATGACTAGAGTGAAGCTGTACTATTACATTAAATGAACAAGAAGCAAACAAAACAAAACATTAAAATTTCAGTGTGAACATAACAACTTACAAGCCATAACAATTAAGAAGGAGTTACATTAATTTCCCACCCCACCCCATCCAAGATCACGTTAATCTTGGGAAAAAAACGCACCCCAGTCAAAGAAAAAGGTAAACTGAGGGGTTCGTTCAACACCACCATAAAAGCAAAAAATACACCCTAAAGTTAAAACCCATTCTCTAAAAAGAAACACACCCAAAAACCCATCAGAAAAGAAGCCTTTACACACAAAGACAAACAAAAGACATCTTTGTCCAAGCTTCAACCCAAAATAAGTTTTTAAAAAAAAAAGTAAGATCTCTTTATCTCTCCTCTAAAAGGGTATATTAGTCCTTTCCCTTTCTTTGTAGTTATTAAGTCACAAGATAAATGGGCATGGGTGTGGAAGAGATCACGTGCGTCGGTGGGTCCATATTAAGATCCTTCAAACTCATATACGGAATCTCCAAATCACCCTTCCTCGTCGGCGTTAATGTTCCGGCAATTGGGCCAGAAGTGGGCCGACTAGTTGTCCGACAAGGAGAGGTTGTTTCCGACCCACTTGAGTATTCTGTAAAGTATATTGGGCCGGATATGGACCCACCTCCATATGGTTTGTGGTAGTCAAGTGGGCTGGGTCTCTTGTGTTGTGCGGCCCATTTGGTCTTGAAGAACAACACTGCGTTTTTCCACCACCATTGACGCCTCTTCTTTTTAGGGTCGTCTTTTGAGATTGGCTTTTGGAGCTTGAAATGGAGCGTGTCGATGGATCTTATCGCATCCCTCTTATGCTTCCTCGCCTCCTCCAACACCTATAATATTTCAGAAACAAAAAGTTTCAAGATCCGCCATTGCAATGAGATATCGTCACACAAAACCAGTTATACAAACTAAATATAACAAATATAAGACCCCCTAATTTTAAAAACTAGGCAACAAAGTAAAGCAACTTTTTGAATGAATGTGGTGGATTTAAATTAGCCTAATTTTAATATACATATAGCTCTTTTAATACTCTTTTAATAACTTTAGATAGAAGGGAGTATAGTTACCTGAAAATAATCGAATTGAGGGTCAAAGCCATAATCGCTGAAATGGTGAGGTTCGAGCATAGTGAAAACAGGGGGTTTGGTGGAGATAGTTATGAATTTGGTGGGAGTTTGTTGGGAGGAGAGGGAAGAGTAAGAGGAGAGAGGGAGTATTTGACAAGTGAAGGAGTCACTTTTTGGTTGTAGGAAATCAAGTGGGGGCTCAAGAAGTAAGCTTAAGATTGAAAATAACGGTAAAAAAAAGAATGATGGGACTTGCTAATGAAGTCGTCAAGCTCATCACTTCACCCAATGGTTTTGCTTCCTAAAATACTCAATAGGAGAGGGAGCGTGAACAGTAAAATAAGGTTGGAAGGGCAATCGGTCAACAACATTTATTGATTCTTAGCTTCACTCTAGTGTAGTTCTTTTGTTCATAAGAGAGACACCAAGGTCGAAAGCGGGATGAGAATCGATAACAAAATTTATGATTTGTGCATGCCGATAAGCCACTATTAATAAAATCGATTAATTGAGCTCTTTCTTACTCTTATAGAGTCTATTATTATAGACAGGAGCGAGCTACTTTTAATTGTCTCGGGCCAATTATTTCCAACTGATTAATAAATGGGATTTTTCATGACGTATCTCTGAGATTCAGCGAAATATCGGGATACTCTCAATCCCTAGAAAATGCACAAGGTATCTCTGAGATATAATAAATAATTATGACTTGCTCATGCCGACAAGCTACCATTGAAAGGGATCAAATGCACCACTCACCCTCTAGTCCACCATAGATTCTTTATTCGCCAGGTACCCTGTACTATCTCCTAAAATTATCATTTGTCTCGTATATATGCATATCAATCGTTTGTGTACCAAATTTGATTTTTGTGGCTGACTCTTGAGTAATGTGTTGAGTTGGTTGTGCAAACATTTTTGCTTGCTATTTGCAAGATTTATTATTATTGTCATTGATACAGAGTTCGTGATTTATTTCTAAACTCATGAAAAGTTTATAATGAAAAAAAAATAAAAGTTTAATTGTTTTTGGGTTAAATTGGCTCCAACAGCACCAACTATTGATTTGGTGCACAAAACAACCCAAACTAAAGAAGGTGCAGAGCACAACACAAACTTTATGTAACTGGTGCACAAAACAACACAAACGAATATTGTGGTAGGTGGAAGACACAAACTCTATGTGATGAGTGCACAAAACAACATGAATTCTAAGTAGAATCTCATGCAAAAATCTCCTTGTGTTGTTTTGTGCACCAATCACATAAAGTTTGTGTTGTGCAATGCACCTTTTTTAGTTTGTGCTGTTTTGCGCACCAAACGAATAGTTGGTGCTGTTGGCGCCAATTTTTCCTTGTTTTTGAGATGTAATGCAGGTAAGGTATGAGTTATATAAAAATTCCATGACTTTATACAATTTGTTAAATCATTTCTCCTCTAAACAAGTCAAAATCCACTCTATAGAAGCCCAAACTCCAAATTGAAGTTCATCCACTTTTACGTATTCAAACCTTCAACTTATAACCTTGAATTGGGGAAAACTATAACTCAACAAAGAGGGTTGATACATGATTTATTTTGAATTGTTATTAGTTTTTAGGTTTTAATTAGAGTAATTATGGTGTGATTTGTTATTGATGAGTGATTAATTTTATTCTGCAGTTTTATTTGATCGCTTGTGGTTTATAATTGTTCATCCAGATCCGTCGTCTTACGATTAGAGGTCTAGTACACACCAGTAATTCTAATTATGTTACCGACCATACGGCATATGTTGAATTATGAGCGTAAGAATTAACCATAGATTAACACGTGCTCTAATCACTCGACTCTTGACCTAGGTATTGATAGTGGTTTGAACTCTTTGTATAAGCATGGTGGACCGACTTAATGCCCTAGACCTTTAATCAATAGTTTAATCCCATTTTTATATTGTTTTCTCTAGTTTAATTAGTAGTTGAACTGATTCTTGCCTGATTTCATCTGAAGTAGCTTTTTAACTGAATATTAACTTTGAAAATCTATCTCCCTGTGGATTCGATCATACTTCCCTGACTATTGTTTGTACTTTAGGATTACTTTTGATTAGGTGATACGACTTTAGCCGGTGAGAGTCCCCGTACCCACTCACCCATTTTTTCATCCCTACTACTAAGGGCTTGTTTGGTTCACTAAACTGGAATAGAATGGTATGGATGTCCATACCAGGGTGGTATGAATACAGATTCTCATACCAGTCTCAAACTGTTTGGTTCAATCCTGTAATGGATTCAATGTCCAATTCTGTTGTTTGGTTCACTTTTGGAATGGATCCTACATCCAATTTTTATTTTAATATAATTGTACAGCTATATGTATATATAATATAATTATATACTTATATATATATAAAACCTTGTGGAGGTTTATTCTTACAAAGCATCCATGACATCATAATATTCAAGGAGCTTTACAACTTGCATCCAAGTTGCCATATCCATATAGTGTCCAAAATCCCTAAATCATGCTCAAATTCAATACATCAAAGCTCTGCAAGAGCATTTAAAACATCAATATAAAGTGTCCAAACCAAGATAAAAACACCACAAAATATAATAGTCCAACATAGTTGTAAATATCCAACATTAAATCTAAACAAGGGTTAAACCAAGTATCCTTGTGTTGGGTTAAAAGCATCCTTGTGTTTTCATGTTCCCAAGTTAGGATGAATGAGATTGACAATAAAATCTTTTCTCCATTCATCATTTGGGCATTGGTAGAAGAGAGATAATAAAGAGAGATAATTCACTTGAATTAGAGGCCAATCTTTTGGAAGCTTCCATTACTTCAATTCTTGTCGGCCTTGGAATGCTAAGCACTTCATTTATCAAATTACTTTTTTGATTTTCTTCAACTTGTTCGCGAGTCATGATGGCTTGCTCATGTTGTTGTGCAGTGGAGAAGACACTTGCAATAGTCGACATGTGCATGTTCATTTCATTCATATAACCTGAAAAGCTAGAAGACATATTATTAAAAGAAGAAGTCAAGTACACAACCTCAGGAGTCTTTCTCTTCCCTCCTTGTCCCTTTGGACTCTTTTCTTTCTTTCGTTTTTTTGAAGAAGGTTCACTTGGAGTAGATTGCTTTGATTGATTTACGGACTCATTATCATCAGCTTCATCATCTTTATCACTACCATCTTTATCTAGTTCAATAGTCTATTTTTCCTGATTGTCAATAGCTTCGACAAAAGTCTCAGATTGTAGTTCAGTAGCTCGATCAACACCGAAAACAATCGCCAACTGATCAAAGAATGGAAAAGGAACATTCCATAATCCTTGAGCATTTTTGTGTTGCTGAAACAAGAACAAAAAATTATTAATATTTGATGAAATTAAAACTACACATATTGAAGTAATTAGGACATAATAATACCCTGCAGAAATCTTCATATGATTGTCTCTCACAAACAATCATATTCTTCTTATTGTCCCAAGAAAAACCAGAAGTACGAAACATTTCAGTGAGCACGTTGTACTTATCCTTGAACCATTTGATTTTCGATTCAATATGAGGAATGGCTTTCAACCCACATCCAGGGAATTTTTCTTTCATTTTCTCTTCCAACTTATTTTTGAAACCACTCTTGAAACTCCCATCAACTTTCCATGATGGGTCGACACTCATTTCTACCAATCCATTGATTAAACATTCGTCCTCGGGTTTAGTCCATGATCGCTTATTTTTTTCCCTTCCACTTTGAATAATTTGACCAACATCCATCCTATTCAATAATGTCATATATGAACAAACAAGATAAATATAAAAATAAGCTTAAGAAAAATAGAATAAGTATTTGCATACTAATGAAAGGAACAAATATTGTCATACTTATAAAAGATACTGAAATAATTCTTTTACAATACAAGGAAAAAATTACACCATAACAAGACAACCAAATCGATGCTAAACAAAAGCAGGAAAATAAACAAACAACTTATACTTGATGACTACGCCTAACTCTCCAATTATTAAACAAATTTTGTGCTAAGTTGTTCCTAGAATTAGTCCAAGCATCTGAAGTCGCTATATAAGTAACATACTCAACTTCACCATCAAGATCCTCATTGTCACTTTCTTCATCACTATCAGAATCAAAATATATAGTGTAATATGTTGGCATATACTTTCGAATAAGATTGTTTAGCAAGACACATGCTTGAACCATACATCCATGAGTACGTATTGGAAAAAAGGAAGGGCCCTTAGAATACCCCATCTTCCTTTCAAAAGTCCAAAACATCTCTTAATAACGTTTCTGGCCTTAGAATGTTTCATGTTGAAGTATTCCTCTGCACTAATTGGTTGTCAGTCCCCCCACTCTTTAAGGTGGTATCGATGACCTCTATATGTAGATAAAAACCCTTCACAATTTGTGTATCCCGCATCTACCAAATAGTAGGCACCTTGACATACGACAAACAAATTAGTCATGACATTAGTTATTCGGATACTACAATATAAAATCTTAGCTCTAGATATGAATAACTTGTGGCACTTTCAAACCATTAGGCCTACTAATAGCATCTTGAAGGACACGTCCATCATGAGCAGATCCTTCCCAACCAGGTTGCACATAAATGAATTCCAGATTAGGATTACATACACCTAAAATTCATAGCAATAGAACCTTTCCTCATTCGATACTTTGTTCTTCCTCACTTGACACTTGAACACTAATGTGAGTTCCATCTAAACCTCCTAAACAATTCTACATAACAAAAAATTAAGAGGAATAAGTTCACAATAAATTAAACAATGTGATGGATTTTTTTAAAAAATGATAAAAAAAAAAGTAATTTTATTACCTCGAAACATTTCCATCTATCCTCTTCGCATTCTTGTGTTATAGGTGTCGGTTTTTTAAGCAAGTGTGTATGTAGCTTCTGAATTCCTAGAAGACATCGATGAAAATTTCTACTCACACTTTCTCCACTTTGGAAAAAATGACTTCTAGTTGTCCTATTTTTTAAATGATGAGCCAATGTGTACAAAAACATGGCCACAATTTCCTCTAAAGACATATTTCGAGTACCATTTAAACCTCCAATATCTCTAAGCATCTCACTTAGGACATAAAAGGTTTTTCTATTGACGCGAAGTTCACTTTTACAAGCTATATCACTATGCTTGATTAGTGTATTCAAATGCTCTTGTCTTAGAAATTTCTTCTCACTCTTACTATATCTTGGTCACTCAATTTGATGGGTAACTACACCCATCATACACATCAACAAATACATTATTGTGTTAATATTGTTAACTACCGTGAGAAGTAATAATAATTCTATTTGTCTTTTCTTCAATCTCCTTACTATAGTCAATTGAGATGGAGCCATTTCTGTAGACAATGGCATACAATTTATATTAATACAACTATACTTGAACTCATACTAGTTATTATAGAAATATGGAAAATTTGCACAGAACTACCTCAAGTTTGCCCAATTTTGTAAACTCCCACCTTTATATTTTTTTTAATAAATTACTACCTTTAGTTTTGTAAACGTTTAGAAACTCCCACCATTTCACAGATTTTGTCTAACACCGTTTGTTGTGGGCCCCACTTCCATTATAACCAAGCATTTTCCCTCCAAAGGCTTCACTTACCTTCCCCTGCCTATTTATGTGTTCTTTCCCACCCTCCAAAATCATCTTCCCCCCAAATTTTTTTTCCATTCCTGCCACCATTGAAGGTCTCCAAAGGTTTAAAAGCTTCGATTTTTTCTGCAAATTTCAGGTAATTCTCCTTGTGCTCTTTACCTCCCTAAAATTCAGCATGTGGGTGGTTCGAATTTTAAATTTTAGGATCTAGGGTTTATAATTTTTGTTTTACTGAAACTGAAATCTTTGTTTTGGAAGGAATGGCTAACTTTGAAGGGTTGCTACCAAAATGCCATTGTGGGCTGCCGATAGCCCGAAAACAGTCATGGACTGAGAGTAATCCAGGTAGGAGGTTCGTGGCTTGCAAATTTTATGAGCCAGAGACTGAAAGGAGGGGCTTCAAGTATTTTAAGTGGGTTGATGAAGAGCAGGAGGAGTGGCAAAGGTTGGTGATCAACCAACTAATCTGGCAGAAGAAGGTTCTTGAGGGTGAAGTGCACACACTTCAATGTGAGGTAAAAGAGTTGAAGGGACAAAGGAGTTGCTTTCTACAAGAAAATGAAAGCTTGAAAATCAAGTACAAGGCTGTGAAGGGTAATAAGATGAAGTCCATCAAGCAAGGGAATCAATACGAGAATTGCACGAGCGTGTTTTTAGTGGTTGTGTTGTTGTTGATGTTCATGTTTTTTTTTCTGTTTGTAAGGGTTAAGTTAGTATGATGTACTGTGATGTATTTTGATGCTAAGGGAATCAGTTATGATGTAATGGAATCAGTTTTAGAACTTCAATGGTAATGAAGAAAGTATTTTGATGACTTCAAACTTGATTCATTCATATGCACCAAATGCTTTCATATTTCTTTCATTGAGTTCTGACATCAGTTCACAAGAATGAAAACAAATGATGAGGAGTTCTTATTCAACTTCCATAACTTGAACAAAAATGAGATAACATTTGTTTCAACATCCATTTGAGCATAATAAACTCCATCAACTTGTTCATAACATAACACCAACATGAACTCTGTTCATGGTTCAAATTACACAAAAAATCCCTGAAGTTGTTCCTTACACCAAGATCAGTTTCTCAAACAGCAAAACCCAACACTAAATAGTGAACATGTACCAATTTGAGTTTACAACTTGAGTAATAAGTTTACTAATGAATGTCTAATTTCAAAACAGAATTTAAAAAGTGAAACAGTCTTCAATGTACTTCCTACACAATCTGGCTTAACTTCGTCGTCTTCGATTTAATCGGTAGCTTCTCCCGGTATCCACTGGTGCTTGCATCCCCTTTCACTTGTTGTGGCAGATTAGAGTCAGTTGCAACAGACCTTGTTCTTGTTGTTCTTGCTGCTGTTGTGGTTGTTGCTGCTGTTGTAGGTGCTGCTCTAGTTGTAGTTGCTGTTGTTGTGGCTGTTGCTGCTGATGTAGGTACTGCTGTTGTGGTAGATGATGCTGTTGTGAGTGGTGGTGCTATAGCAGCAGCAGCTTTTGCCAAAGAAGAAACATAATAAGGGCATGTTATCTTCTTTGTAACCAAATCATAACTTGAAAATGCTTTTAAAAAAATCAAAATAATTTACCTTCTTTGTAACCCTAGCTTCCCTTTTGTCCCTTTGATCCTTCACCCACAGCTTATCAGAAGGTGGTCTGCCCCCTTTGTTGGTTGAGTCCTTTGTACCCCGAGGTTGCTTGCAAGAACGTACATTATGCCCAGCTTGCCCACAGTTGCTACAATTCACACTCTTCTTGGACTTTTTAAGCTGTTGTTTTCTGTTATCATCCTCCCCCTTTTCCTTCCTTCTCTTGTGTAGCTTAGGCCTCCCCGGCATGTTCCTAATCTGAGGTGGTAAGGGGGTGTGGCAGGTCTACCTTGTCCCAGTGATTCACACCAGGCATAGGCTGAATTGCATTCTCGTACGCTCGAACATATGTAGCTCTGTTGTACACCTCATCTACATAATCAAAAGGGTCCTCCCTATGTTCTAGTATGCTTCTGTATGCATGTACACAAGGCACCCCAGTTAAATCCCACTGGTAGCAAGTGCATGTCCTTCGAGATAGGTCAACTACACACTGATCTCCCTTATAAGCAACCTCATATACACTCCTCCTCGATATTTCCACAACACATTTCCTCGATTCATCCCCAAGGCTCTCAAATATCTTCGCAATGTACGGAATTATTCTCCCCTCGTACCTTTGCACACCCTCCCACTTCTCGTAGTTCCGTTTCATAATATATTTCCTCATCCACTCCATTAAGGTCAGTATCGGCTTATCCCTTGCCTCTCTTATCACTGAATTGAAAGTCTCACACAAGTTGTTTAACAGCATGTTAGACTTGCAAACAGTGGTAAAAGCGTGCCTCGACCAATGCCTGGGCGGGATATCATCTAGATATTGATAAGCTTCGTCTAAGAGGAACTTGATGCTCTCCATTGCAACTTCAAAGTCATGCTATTAAAAATGTAAAACAGTATGCACAATGTTCATATTTCCATTTCCTTATTTAAAGAGTAAAAAATGAAACATGAAAAACAAAAAAAAACGAGAATGTAATCGAATATTTTTTGTAACAACAACAACACTAACTAATCTCATTCACTCTTACCAAGGTTGTAGCCCTAGCAGCACTCCAGAAAAGTTCTTTGAAGATAGTCCTGGCAAATTTAAGCTTGAAATTAGCCCAAATATGTCGAACGCAGATTCTTATATCCGCTTTCGGGACAACCTTATTGAAAGCTTTAATCAAACCCTGTAAAAACACACACATTAGTTGTATCAAGCCAACAAAATACAACATAGATATTTACAGAAAACAAAAAAAAAGAAGATAATATCTTACCTTCTGTCTGTCCGACATGAACGTCAATCCAACACCTTGCTGATCTCCACCTACATCCCTCATCAATAAGTCTAAAACCCAACACCAACTCTCTGTATTCTCTACCTCCACTACAGCCCATGCAAATGGAAATATATTATTATTTCCATCCTTCCCCACAGCCACTAAGAGCTGCCCAGGGTATGCACCCTTCAAGTGGCAGCCATCTACACCGATGATCAGTCGACAACCTCTCTTAAAACCTTCTTTACAACCATTGAGACATATGTACATCCTCTGAAATACTGGGGGTTCTGGCCTACCTAGACCTAGAACTGATACAAGTGCACTTGATCCAGGATTATGTTTAATAACAGTAGTCACATAATCCCAGACTCTCGAGTATTGCTCTTCTGCATTGCCGTACAATATCAACTTCACCCTTGCTCTGGTAAGCCAAGCCCTTGTGTATGAGATTTCAAATCCTAAATCAAGGAAAACCCTCCTTCTGAAAGCCTTCAACTTCCAACTAGGGTCTGACCTCCATTCCTCCAAGTATCTCTCACTCAGAAACTCACTACTCACCTTAGAGTTCACAACCATTCTCTTACCCTTGTGTTCTGAGTTGTATGATCTAATCTGCCAGCAATCCAAACCAACTAATTTCCTAGCATGCAACTTGAAATTACACTTGAAATTTCCTTTACATTTACAATTAATAATCCTACACTTATTTGTATCCCATTCACAATCACACCTAAACTTACAATATGCACTTAACCTATCACTATCATTATGCAACAAGTAGTAGTCATACTTATTCTCAATAGCATGCCACTATAATGCCTTTCTAAGTGTATCAACAGAAAAAAAAACTTCAAACCAAACTGCAATTTTATACCTGTTTTGAAGTCCACATCTGGATTAAAAAAAGGACATGTATCTGCTTCTTCATCTGAGCTTGCTACACTCCTCCATTCATCAGAATCTGCCTCTATCTCCTCATGTAAACCAATCTCATCCCTTGTCAGATCCTGTTGCAATTGACTCTGCCTCTGCTTCCCTTTAGTTGTGTTCTGGTTATCTTCTGTCTCTGAATTCTTTACACCAAAAGTTCCTTCACCATCCCTCTTTACAGCAGTAGCCTTTTCACCTTGGATGGTTTGCAAAAACAGTTCATCTTCACCAACTTCTTTCTCTCCTGGCTCCCAATTCACATCAACATCACTCACATCAGAACTGGATGATGAGTTCAGGCCCTCAATTTCATCATCCCACTCTAATTTCTTCTTAGCTTTAGGTTGCACAACCTTTCCCTTTCCTTGTCCTCTTTCTGACCTCCTTTTCTTGCAACTTGCTTCACTCTAGGTGTACTCCTAGGTTGGACAGGTGTTGGTGATGGTTTGGTCTGGGTGTTCTCCTCTTCAAAAGGAACATAAACAGTAGGTAGGTTGAAACTGGATCTGTTTTCACAAAGCTCAGTTGATTTGCTCTCACTCACCTCCTTTTTAAATACCTCCTTACTGATCTTAACAACATCATCTGAAAGCTTGATTTGGAGGCCAGATTTTTTAGGTTTAGGTTTGGGTTTAGCCTTATTATGTAGCTCAAGTTTCACTTTGTATAGAGGATGAACAGGTTTGTTTTGGCTTTCTTGAGTGCAAGGTTGAAGGTGCTGTCTTCTTCCCTCTTTTTCTATGCAACATAGATCAAGAAATCCAACCTTATCCTCAGTTTGAAGCCACCTTTGGACTGATGCCTCATCCCGTATTTCAGACCTACCAACACCTAAACTTTTTCCCTTTTCTCTAAACCATAATGTGAAAGCTTTAGGGGGTTTTAAGCTATGACACTTATAGGCTGCAACAACAATTTGTTTTAGATTTCTAACATTCACCTCACTAATCTTATTATGGCATTTAAGGTAAATTATGCCCCCTTCATAAACTGACACCTTTCCCCCCTTTCCCACACTTTCCACAAATGCACCCCCAACATTCACCCTTATATCAACAGTATTATCACACATTCTGGAAAACAAAAACAGTAACAAAATGTAACTTATTAATCCCATTTAACTAATAATTAAGTCCATTTAGAATTCAAATTGATTCCAAAATCATACTTAAATCACAACTAGGAGTAATCAATTAACAGGAATTTCAGTTTTTTAATACATATGAACTTTATTTCAAAAATCCCCAATTTTAAAAGCAAAACTCTAAAACCCGATTTTCAATGTTAACAGCTCTTTAGGTGCGATTTTTTAATTACTAGCACTAATAAATAATCTAATTCACAATAAATAAACCAATTTAGAAAGAGCTTACCTTTATTTGGTGTTAACCCAATAGCTTTAACCACTTTGAAAATCTGAGTAACTGATGCTGAGGGAGGTTTTTACAGCAGCTTCAATGCATTATGGGACCCACAGATTTACCCAGAATTGAAGAGAGATGAATGAGTAGAGAGAGAATGCAAAGAAAAAAAAAAGGAGAATTGAATGGTGGTGAGGAAGACGACAGGTAGAGAGAGATGCAGGGGAAGGTAAGGGAAGCCTTTGGAGGGAAAATGTTTGGTTATAACTGAAGTGGGGCCCACAACAAACGGTGTTAGACAAAATCTGTGAAATGGTGGGAGTTTCTAAACGTTTACAAAACTTAAGGTGGTAATTTATAAAAAAAACATAAAGGTGGGAGTTTACAAAACTGGGCAAACTTAAGGTGGTTCTGTGCAAATTTTCCTAGAAATATATATATAAATATACCAATTCACATGAAAATTACAATTAATCAAGCCCTTAAAATAACTACTTAACACTATATGAATTCACCATAGAGAATTAATGGGCATAGAAATAATGAAAAGTGTAGAATGTCAACAGCATATCGTTATTGTAAGTTGAACAAAAGCATATCACAATATCACTGCTATCACACCATTTCTCAAAGCAATTCATATAATATCAACAACATATTATTATTGTATAGAAATAATGTTCAATTTATGAGGGATAGTTATGATAAGGCTATAACCGCCCACTAGATCTTCTCCATAGATATCTCATGTGTATCTTAGCTTAATTATCTTTTAGTATATATTTAATTAGTAAATACTTGTATACTTATCTTATCTTGGTTAGTTAGCTGTACTTCTATCTTTTAGCTAGAATCTCTCCTTTAGTTTAGGTTTACGTTGTGATCTTGTATACCTATATATATGTGTTTCAATCATTAATATAATTTAAGCTTTTGCATATACAATCTCTACAAGTTATTATAATTGAGCAAAATCATATCAGTGGTATATATCACGCCATTGAAAGAGAAAAGAAAAGGTGATAAAATATATACTAATTTGTTACTGTAATTACCAAGAAATTGCTGTGAAATTGTTGCGAAATTGAACAACAACAATTAGAAATTGTAATTGACAAGAAATTGGGGACGAAAAGAGGACATACCTTCTGCAAATAAGGTGGTCGTCGGTCGGTGGTGGTCGGAAAAGGCGACGGCTGTCTTCTCTCCCTTCTACACAAATTAGGGTTTGAAACTTGAGGGGAATGGAGTTAGAAACTTAGGGGGGTAGGGGAGATTGGGATTTTAGGGGGATGGGGTGGAGATAGAAACCCTTGGGTATGAGACTCTACCCTAAATATGCCCAACCAAACAATGGAATGGATGTCATTCCATTCCATTCCATTAAAAATAGCCCAACCAAACACCCCCTAAGACATTTTTCCCTTGTGAGGTATAAGGCAAGGGGACCCCTTTCACCGTATTTGTTTATCCTTTGTATGGAGAGGCTAAATCAAGTGATCAAAAAGGCAATTGTGAGTGGGATTTGGAAGCCAACTCCGATAAGTAGGAATAGTCCTCCTTGATTATATATAACTTTTTCTTTACGGATGATATAATGTTATTCTAGAGGCTTAGGTTAAGTAAGCAACGAATATGTGAATGTTAATGAAGGTTTTGTGGAGCCTTTAGGGCAAAAGGTGAGCTCTCTAAGTTGAGGGTATACTTATCCTGAAACTGTCGAGATAGGTTAGGGTTCCTACTTGTGAGTTTGTGACACTCTCGTTATGGAAGCAACTGATGGCTTGGGTCTTTAATTGGGAATGCCCACCATAACTAGCCAAGTCACCTAATACACGTTTAATCATCTAATTTACAAAAAGATTGACCAAAGACTAACAAAGTGGAAGAGGAAGTACCTCTCCTTAGCATGAAGGATCACCGCTCTCAAGTTCACCATCTCCACCATTTCCCAAGTACCTCTCCTAATTCGCAATGAAAAAGATGCACATGTCAATAAAATTAAAGGTGTTCCTTGGCTTGGTGAGCATCAGTGGTGCGTGTTTATGGAGTGATTCACCATAGAGTTTTATGTAATGCAAACCGACTCAAAAGGCATGTCACAAATGATCCTAGATGTAAGAGATGCAATGGAAGTAAAGAAGCTCTTCTACACATGCTTTGAGATTACCCACTCGCTCATCATTTGTTGAGTTACATTGGACGCTCTACCAATTACAACCTTGTTTTATAGGTAAACTCCATGAGTGGATGGTGCTACGACTTCAAATTAAAGGTTTAATTTCAACTGAGAAATACTATGGGAGGGATAATGACATCCTTATCATCCTCGTGGATGTTCTTCCTTCCTTAAAACCATATTTGAAAAAGTTTATGTTGTACAAAATGATGAAACTTTTTAGGTAACATAACATCAACTCAAACAACTATAGGCAAGAGAGAAAACTCTAATAGATCAACCTTCCTTCTCATTAGGTTGCTTTGAACTCGGATGGAGCAGCCAAGGGCTCACCAGGTCAGTAGGTGGCGTGTAATTCATATGGAGAAGAGATGAAAATACTTCTCCGAGGACTCGAAATGGCAAGAAATACGAAAATTGATAGGCTCCTCATCCAAATAAACAATGTTGCTTGTATCCAAATCCTTAATGAGGAACGTTAAGGTGGGAAATATGCTCAATTAATTCTAACAGTGAAAAAATAATACAAATGTCAAGATGGACAATAAAACTCATGCACTATTACAAGAAAGGAAATAGGCATGCAGATTGTTTAGCAAATAAAGGTGTGAACAAGAGGAACAATATTTCATTATAGTTTTAATTGTCGAATTATCCCAACTATGGATGGTCTTCCCAAAATAATGCGAAGTAAGGATCATTCAAGAATAATCCTAACTCTATGAGAGTGTCTTCTCAAAATGATTTAAAGTGTCAGCAAACTTGTTCAAATGATTGATTTTTGTTTCAATTTTTTAAAATGTATTTTATTTGTTTATTCTCTCTCCCTACTAATATTTTGCTGGCTAAAACCATAAATGTCGTTATTTGACAAACAAACTAGCGATTGTAGGTCTCAGATCCATTTTGAGAAATATCTAGATTGAGGTTGAAAAATAATTTTGAGAAGACCGACCATAGTTGAGATTGTTCTTATTATTTTTTCCCTATATTTTTAAGTTTTTGTTGGGGCTTACTTCTCCTTTTCACGAAAAGGTAAATGCGTAACCTATACAAGGGAGAATAATAGTAAACACGTAACAATAAATCGAAGATGGTCTAATAAACTAATTACATAGAGTAATCCATAAAGACTAAAAAATTCCTACATTATTGAGGTCACGTGACAGACATGTGGTGGTCAAAGCATTACTTAATGGTCAAACTTAACAGAATTTGATCAACGATGGTTTTTTGAAATAAATATGGTTATATAAGGTGGTTTTTTTTTTGAAGAATGCAACCGCCTCCTTTTTTTCCCTCTATTCTCTCCCACAAAACCTTAGTTTTGATCTAGGGGCTACTGCCACCCTTTTGGGTGGTGGTAAGCCTTTTTTTTCTTTAACTTAATTATTTCAATATTATTGTTGCTAATAAACTTCAGTCTCTCTTTAATGGAGAATTTTTCTACCCATCCATTAGGTTATATCTAACCATATATTGGATTTTATCTCTCTCTAGTTAGAGTTTGGGGGCTTCGTTTTTTTTGTTGTTTGTCTGATTCCAAAGGTTCCTTTGTTGATCAAATTTTGTGCGGGGTTGCAACATACGTCAATACTTCATTTACAATCAAGAAATTTGGATTTGGTTCTACATCAAACTACAGCAGATCGATAGACCTCATTGTAGAAGGCTGCAACAGAATGACAAGCAGCGATATAAGAGACGAGGATTTTTAGTAGTATTAGATCTCCTCAACGATCGTGGTTGCTATGTTAGAATTTTATTTATTTTAGTTTGTTATGTATTTGCTTGTTTTGACCTCCATTGTAGATATCGAATTCTTATTTTAAAAATAAAAGGTGGTTGTTTGAAAGAAATTTTCAAAAGGTGTTTTTTGAAAAAAAATTAACTATAAAGATAATTCTGTGAAAAATTTCCTTTACATATAAATCAACTTTCTGCCAATTTTTTCAACCACTAACAAATGACAGAATATGTCAAAAAAACTTAGAAAAGGACCTGTTCGGTAATCGATGCAGTTTTCAGCTTTTTGGTTTTGTATATTCGAATATCATATCATATATGTCCTATAATAAATATAAAATTAGTCAAACTTATTGAAAACATGATGGTTTTGAAAGCTGACTACTAAAAAGTGAAAATTACTATTTTGCGATTTTCTAATTTTTCTTTTTTAAAAAAGATAACGAACAAAGTGGATTCCACTTTTCATTTTCCCTCTAATTGACACCCACACCACAATAATTTTTTTTGGGAAGGTAATATGAGGACCCTGACCAGATCTCAACTGACACAACTTATTGATTTGGTATTTGAGGACCCAACATTTAAGAGTAGGGGGAATGTTTAGAGAATCACCACCCTTAAATACCCTTAATGAGATATGATTAAAAATTCTCCGCTATTAACCACTAGTCTAAAGGCTTGTTCTCTTCGGCTAATTCTAGCTGAATTGAACTGAACTGAACTGAACTTATTGGAACTGAACTGAACTGAACTGAACTAAACTTATTGGAGCTGAACTGAACTGAACTTATTAGAGATGAACTGAACTGAACTGAACTGAACTGAAAATAAGCTGAACAGAACAGGCCCTATGCCTTATTTGGTACCCACGCCACAACATGATATCACAGTTTTTGCCAAAAAAATCCCCCGCCAAATAGTAGTGTCTTTTTTTGTTGCTTGCAGTTGCACTGCTTCTAGTGCTCTCCCTCCTAAATTATGGAGCATCGATGACAAGACAAGTCTAAACAGAAGTCACCGTGTCATCACGCTAACACCTAAAACGATCATCTTCAAACCCTGTTTACTTCTCCCCCCCAAATTATCACCAAGTTAGTTAACAGTTTTCATTATTATACTAGTACTCCACTTTAGTGTTCAATATGAAGGGGAGACGAACAGTCTTAGCTGAACTCTACTGCCAATTTTTTGGGGGTTTCTTCCGATCATGATGGGTCTTCCTTACGCAACTTTTTCTCCAAATTTTAATCTGCTCATCTTTTCTGGCTTCAGGTAATACACCGTATTCTTACAACTTGTCTTTGAGTGTTCTTTTGCCCCTACACCGAAATGTGACATGCAATTATTATTAAGTTTTTCAAGGTTAAGGTTCAACTTTCTCTTTTCTTCAACCAAAAAGTTAGTTTTTAAGTCCAATAAGTTTCAATGCTTATTATAGGTAGTTCTGATAAATTCGTATAAGTTCGGATGTGTTCGATTTACCTAAAGTCCACATAAAATAAAGTGAATAAAACGCATCCGTAACACTTTGTGATTGTGTTCTTATTGTAATTTACTCATGCAATTGTTAATTTTGTTGTTTTGTACTGTAGAAGTATTTCATTTCTATCTTGACGTGATATTGGATCATTTTATTTCATCCATGACCAATACGTTTTTTAAGGGAGATACATCATAAATTTGGCGTTGTATCTTGTAATTAAACTTCAAATTTGTGAAGATAAGTTTGTAATTGAGAGTTTGAGACATGCAGCGCCGGATAAGCCCGGAACCACTTTTTAGCACCAGGCTTGATTTCAAGTTGTTAATTATGGATATTAATGATGTCAATTTAAATTGTTGATTATTGACGAAATTGCCTGTTGGTTCTTAAGGGTTTGCTTTGCGTTTTCCACTATCAAAGGAAGAACGCTAGTTTAATTTTAAAAATGGAGATTGTAACTTAATAGATATATGTACTTTCTCCGTTTTTTTATCTTCTGCAAGAACGATATAGAAAGAAATTTTAGCCAAATTTTAGTATTGTAATAGATATTGCACTTTCAAACGGAAAACGTTGCAAAAGATAAAACGGAGAAGTATAATTTTGAGTTCCTTTTTAACTTGTTGCTGGTTTCCTATTCCCCCTTCAGTAAGTATACATTCATGTGGGAATTTACCTTTTTGACAACCAAACATCATTTTTCAATGCCGATGAATTCAAGGAAGATATTTAATTCATGGGTAGTAAAACTTCATGGGAAGTTGTTCATATCTTTAGTATCCTAATTTATGTGTAACAGAAGTTAATTCTTATAAGAGGAACCAAACAAGCACTAAATAAGCAAACAATATGTGTGAATCTGATGGTAGCATTTAGGCATTACGATAGCCTTCTCTGAATTGGGAAATGGGAAACGGAATGGGAAATGGGCATTCTTATTTGGGTTGCCTCCCTAAAGATAATTTTTAACTTAGCTAAGTGTATATGTCAGCCATTCTCCAAAACTTTACTAGTTTCAAGTCCAAATGGTATGCATGATTGCGAGTTGGTTATAGGATTGATTCTCAATATAATTAGCCCACCTGACATCATAATGTTACTCCTCCCTAAAGGTATATTATGGCTTCTTGTTATGAGGTTTCTCATCTTGGTTGCAATTTAGGTCTTTTGTTAAGTTTGGTTGTTTGCATGTAGTTGATAGATGCTCGCATTTTGAGCTGGAATGAGATTTACCAATGCAACTCTTTGTCTTTTCAACGGTAGTATTATATTCAAAACCCGACTTTATCTTATTCGGTCACTTAATTAGATACATCCAGTCCTCTCATTTTGAGTTGTATCTTTTATTGAGTACACTCTTTGTGAGCAAAGAAAGAGTTGACTCTAATATTATTATTTGGAGTCATGAATTTACGTATCTATAAGCGCGACTCTAGTAAAGTGCTTATGATCTATGCTGAAGAGTGAAAAGCAACTGTTCAGTACCAATTAGGCAATTACCACAATCAGTATAAAGAAAGATATGATCTCATTCATTGCCTCAGACTACAAATCAAATCGATGGCCCAAGCTTGAACAAGTAACAAAAAACTGGTACAAGAAACCATTCACATAGCTAGCTACTGTAGCTTCTTCACTAATCCACACCTCACTGCAAAATCAGATTGGCTCTATATATCAAACTCTTGGCAACTTTATCGGGTGCAAACTGCAAACCGACTTAGAGGGATCTTAAATCTACTTTCTTCGAACCTTTAACATTGATAGGGTGAGGTACTGGATCTTTAGCTGCTACCGCTGTTTTGCTATGGGGTGATGGTTATATTCATGTGTGATCGATGTTCTCAGTTAATTATTTGGTGCTTAAACTGATTGGTGAATTTTTCATGACAACATAACGTTGATGCATAATTAAGAAGTCGAGTGTGCTTGTAAAGATCTTGCCTGTCACATGGAGCCTTTTCTCATGCTTTACAAGGCATTCGACTTAACTTCCTTCAAGTTCAGTTTCAATTCTTTATTCATGTGGAGAGATATTTCTTCTTTTGGGGGTATACACCATTCATAGTAGCGATTAACTTTTATGTTTCAAAATGCATGACAACCGATCCATTAATTGGGCTAAGTACCAGTATTGAGGCTGTCAATGTAACTTATAGCTTTGCACGGTTCTGAATTTGTTGTTGCATGGATTTGCTTCTTGTGCATTATGTGGATTGTGGAGGCCTGGTTCTTTTGTTGACTATTGCTGAGTCAAAGTGAGACGGTTAAAATTTCAATCAAACCAGGGCCTGTTTTCTGCTGTATCAGGGTCAGAAATTAAATACTGGAATACACTCGTCCACTTTTTGAAGACGTTAGGAAGGCCCACTTCTTGAAGTGCAACACAGGCTACCTATCTAGGACTTAGCCTCCTTGATCACCCGTTGATCCCATCCAGGTATGTTTCACAATGCATCATATATTTATCCTCATCCCCGAGCATTTTCCCTTCGATAGCCAAAAAGATTATCATCTCAGTTATAGAGCTAGCTAATGGTAATCAGAGCTAGAAATTTTTTTCTCCTCCTGTGAACCAGTGGCTGCCACGGCTGCTGCCTACACCACACAAACACTGCCGGAATCCCCACCATTAGCCACGGCAATGGCCGGCGAATCCAACTCCGAACCACCTTCTTCTAAAACTCTTCACCCGGTGTACACCGTCGGTAACATTCAACACAAAGTTCGTGTTCTTGATGGTACTAAAGTCACGTACTCTGCATGGGTGAAACTTTTCAAGCTCCATGTTCGGGGTTACAAGGTACTTCATCACATCGATGGTACTCCTCCTCCGGCGACCTCCTCACCGGAATTTGCTTCTTGGACCGAAATTGTCTCCCACGTGTTACAATGGATTTATGGATCGATTTCCGATGACTATTGCCTTCGGATACTTGAATCCGATGCCACCGCCCATAGTGCGTGGAAGAAACTTGAGCAACTTTTTCTCAATAACAAAGGCTCACGAGCCGCAACTCTTGAGCATGAATTCAACAATTTAAAACTTGAATCCATGTTGTCCCTTGATGCGTATTGCCAACGTCTAAAAGACTTGCCGACCAATTGACCGACGTTGATTGCACGGTGACTCAACAACGTCTTGTTCTACAATTGGTTCGTGGTTTACCGGCGGAATTTGATACGGTGGCATCATTCATAAAGCAACAAATCCCGTCATTTGAAACCGCTCGCTCTATGTTACATTTGGAACAACAACGTCGTGCAATTCGCGACGAAGTCACTGCTTCTCCGGCAGCCCTGGTGGCGCCTGCCTCTCCTCCCTGTGAACAGCCACCATGGCCTGACCAACCACGAGGCAACCAGCATCAGCCTCGTGGCCAACAGCAGCAGCGTCGTGGCCAGCAACGCCACGGACGCCAACCTCTTTATGGTCTAAAGCAAGCACTTCGTGATTGGTATCAGCAGTTTGCTAATTTTGTTTTATCATAGGGATTTCGCAGCAGTGTATGTGATACTTCACTCTTCATCTATAGGCATGGACCTGACATGGCCTACCTCTTGCTTTATGTTGATGATATCATTTTGACTGCCTCTAGCACTGCTATTCTTGATCGTATTATTGGTACACTGTCTCGTGAGTTTGCTATGATAGACCTTGGATCTCTACATCGTTTTCTTGGCATTATTGCTTCTCGTACTTCTACAGGTCTTTTTCTATCTCAAGAACAGTATGCCAAAGACATCTTGGCTCGTGCTTCCATGACAGGGTGCAATCGTGTCTCCACCCCTGTTGATACCACATCGAAGCTCAGTGCCACTGATGGTCCTCTTGTAAAGGACCCCACTCTTTACCGCAGCCTTGCTGGCGCCCTCCGGTACCTCACATTCACTCGTCCTGACATAGCTTATGCCGTTCAGCAGATATGCCTCTTCATGCATGCACCTCGTGAGCCTCATTTTCACTTTCTCAAACGAGTGCTTCGCTATATCAAAGGTACTCTTCAGCATGGACTTACTATTTCGTCCTCTAAGTCCAACTCCCTCACAGCTTATTCTGATGCTGATTGGGCCGGCTGCCTGATTCACGTCGCTCTACCTCTGGATACTGTGTTTTTCTTGGTGATAACCTTGTCTCTTGGTCCTCCAAACGACAATCTACAGTCTCTCGTTCCAGTGCTGAGGCTGAGTATCGTGGTGTTGCGAACGCTGTGGCTGAAACCAGTTGGATTCGCAACTTGCTTCTTGAGCTTCACTTGCCCATTCGCACTGCTACTATGGTTGTATCTCTCCGGTAACCCTGTTCAGCACCAACGAACAAAACATGTTGAACTTGATATCCATTTTGTTCGTGAAAAAGTTCAGGTTGGTCACATTCGTGTCTTGCATGTCCCTTCTGAGCATCAGTATGCCGACATCTTCACCAAAGGCTTGCCTCGACAGCTTTTCACTCGTTTCACTCGTTTCCGATCCAGCCTGAGCGTTTGTTCTCCTCCCGCTCCGACTGCGGGGGTGTATTAGAGTATATATTGTATTTATGTTAATTATATTATTTTGATATCTTGCCTTGTATAGTTTTGGTAAGTATTCTAGGTTGTAACTCTATATATTGACTTCTCTAATGCATAGCCTAATCAAGGGGATTAACCATTTTACACTATTTTATGGAGTCCTTTTCTTTGTCGTTTTTATTAAGTTCAATGTGTTTTTCTAGATGAGGGCATTTCCTCCTATTTTCTTAATGAGCTCGGCCAGTCCACCAGCGTCCCATGCCTCATCTCGTATCTCGTACCTCTGTGACATGGCCCAAAAACCAACCCTTTCCCCCCGCCCGTCTCTCTTTCCACTTTCCTGCTTCCTTGTTCAAGCCTGCCCTCTCCACCTAGCCTCACGTTGAGTCTCCGACTCCTCACGTACAACCCCTTTTTCCACTTTGGCAAGCCAATCCCGCTCTAGTGCCAACTCTGGAATCCGAATACAGAGGTGTAGCTAATGTAGTCTTGGAACATTTCTTTTCCTTTTTAACCATTTGCATTTATTTGTACATCCTATTGGACGTGCAACCTACTTCTCGAGCTTCGTTCTCCCTTGCAAAAGGCTACATACACTTGGATATTCTGATAATGGCTATTTTCCCTTTTGAGAATCTAGTTCATCATCAAGCGTACTAAAGCATACAAAACATATTGAAATGCATAGGTTGCTTGTAGAAAAGCTCGTGTCTTCCATTTCCAATCGCACTATCAAATAGCAGACATTCTTACAAAAGGTCTTCCATTGATACTCTATAAGATTTTCGGGACACTCTCAGCTTTGCACGAGGGTGTAATAGAATACATGTAATTGAATCAATAATTCTTTTTTTTATTTGGTATATTTTTAGATGTACATCAATTAGGTGACTAGCATACTAAACATGTATATCTTTGACCCATGATCATGAAAGGAAGGATCCTTAACTAAGTGTCTGGATAAGAGGATTTGGGGATAAATGAAAAGGGAAGAGAGGGTGATGACCCCACTTTCTTTTGTTTGGATATGGATTGGAGGAAAAGAAGGGGACTGAAATGGAGGGATCTAATAACTTACCATTAGCATGTGTTTTTTTTAACAGCAATACAAGCGAGCAACAAAACCAAAAAATAACCAAACTACAACACTACATAGAACTATAAGAGGATCCTGACATAGCAGCAGTCAGTAGAACATGGATGGGAGTCCTCATGCTGACACGACACTCAAACTCGGACAAACTGAATGACTAAGACTTACACATGCCTCACTTACCGGTTTCTTTCTAGAATGGTAGAGGATATCGAGCGGGGTGGGACACCATTTTTTCTTTTCATACCTTTTGAAATGTCGTCTTCGTACCTTTGAATGGCTACGGTAAATCAAACTTGTAACACTACTAGGGGAAAGCGAAGGAGATGCTTCATTCCTTCTTTAGTCAATCATTCTTCCACATCTGCGTTGCTCACTGCTTCTCTTCCGTTTCCTATCTTGAAAACCAGCCTCTCCCATGACCGAAGGAGAATCCTCAAACTCCACCTTCAAAACTATACTACCATTACAAGAATTCTCCTCGTCAGTGGGAACCTCTGTTCTAGTCAAGCAAACAACATTTGGGCATCACTTTCAATGAAAGCGGTCTCCTGCTGCATCCCTCAAGTTAACATTGGGGACCTCCTTCTAGATAAAAGTTAACAACATTGGGTTTTATATATCTAGTAAAATTGGAATATTTTGGAAAATAAACTTAATTTCTGTGCATATATGACCATAGTTCAAAGATAAATGTGATGCCATGGAGAAATTTCCTACCTCACCTTCTGATCTGCAAGCTGCAGCAAATTTTCTATTCGTCTGATTGCAGACTGTATCTTCCTACAGGCGGCTATGGGTGACTTTCAGCTCAAACTCCCACATTGGAAGGGTGGAGGATGAGGCCAGGGTGACAAAATTATAAAAAGAGGAATCAAAGCCCAAAGAAATCATACCTTTCTCGGCCTTTTGGCTAAGATCAAGTGTAGTATCTGTTCTTATCAGTTTAATATCTGATACGTGGGTCATTGACTCACAACGATATTAAATTTATTTTTTAAGGGGGAGGATTCACCACAGTAGCTTGCTACTGGGATCTTTGAGCGTCGCCTATGCGTTTACACTACTGCAAAGGCCTGGCGCACCCCACTAAAGCATTACCTATAATTATACAAGTTACATCCTGCTTTTGGTATCGATTGACCTATGTGTCGCCCATGCTTTCTCTGTCTTTTTAGTGGAATTACAAAGATATTAATAATTTTCCAGGCGTTAGAAGTTTGCCTGCAAAATCTGTTTTTGCGGGCCTGCATAAGGTGAGTCGATACCATATTCCTTATATTCAAATAGTCTTTACATGCATGAATGAAACTACCCTGTACATCATATATTTGTTAAATGTTGATCATAGGAATTGAAATGCATAAGGTGAGTCGATACCATTTTCATTATATTCAAATAGTCTTACATGCATGAATGAAACAATTCGGAAGAACTTCAAGCAATATGTTGCTGATTGTGGTTAAAAATAACCGGATTTGTTGTAGCATCTAACACGGAAAATATCAGAATTTCTTACACAACAGGCGAACCTTTTTACTGAACTTCTCTTAAGTATTGATGGTTTTCTACTGAGTTAAATTGCAGATCAACTCATGCTGGTTATCATAAAATTATAAATTCCCCATTCTTCTGCTGACCTTTTGTATGATTGTTGTCGTTTTAGGAGGTCTTAAGGAGGTCTAATGTTAACACTGGAAGAAGATGTAATGTGATTTAATATTACAATTACGTCAACATCATTATATTAGTAGTCTCTTTAAATTTTTAGCCCCACATTGTAAGGTGGCTAAGTTTGTGTAGGCACAGTTGTGCAATGTAAAAAAATGAAAATATATTTATAAATCCAAACAAAAAACCGTGACGAAGCGGTACCCAAACTGGTACCTCGAGGAACCAGAACCATCACCACATACTATTTCCTCGGTGGCCTTTGGTGTGACACCATTGACAACGGCTAAGGAAGGGGAAAGAATCGGAAGTGTTGTTAGAAGACTTATTTTGAGGAGTGGGACATGTAGTGTTGGGTGTTGGTGCAGTTGGACTGGTGAAGGAGTATAGCGAGGTTGATGGTGGTAAGTGGAACGGCTAGAGATGGCATGGGCACTCACATGGAGAGGTTAAATGGGTTGGCTTTTAATGCTACTGGAGTTTGGCTAACGAGATTGGAATCTCAAGAGTAGTGATAGCATCAACAATACTTTTACGATTCATCCTAGAACTTATCAATTATATCATAAGTCTGATAGGATCACCAAAAAAGCGAGATGGTCGATGCACAACTTAACGACATTCATAAAGTCACTTACGGATTGTGGACCCTTGGTGAGAGACTTATAGTGAGCTTTGAGTTGTCTGATGTGCCCACAAGAGGAACTTGCATAGGTGGTAGCAATAGTATCCCATATTTCTTTAGAAGTGGCGGTAAGAGAGATAAGGGGAACGAGATGTTGTTAAATGTGCCAACAAGAGTGTACTTTAAGATACGGTCTTGACGGTTTGAAAAGAAGAGACTGACTGTTTGAGAGAGAAGATGAGAGAGGAGCAGACCACTGGTCATCGGGGGAGAAAAAGAGGAAGGAGCGAGAAGAGAAGTTAATACCTATGAATTGTTTGACAGCTTGGCAAGCATTAAGTTTTTTTTTGGAACAAGCATAAAGTATTAACCACAGAATAAATTTTGACAGTCTGGCAACTAATGGCAAAGTATCAAACCATGACTGAATCACGTGCCCCCAACCTTCTGACTTTTATTTAATGTCTGTTTTTTTTTTAAGTCAAGTATTTTATTACTAATTTACCTTTAAAAATTGTAAAATTTATAAATATAAAGGATTTTATCATTACTTTACCTTAATTATAATATATATAAAGTATTTACCTTGAAAAATGTTTATTTTATAGCCATGAAGTTTACTTCTAATTATGAATTATTTTTACTAATATTCATTAATTAAATAACCTATCGTTCCCGATTCACTAAGGTTAGCGTCCCGCGTCTCCGTTTTCGTTTCCCGTTTCGAATCGTATCCCGTTCCTTGTATCATTGGTTTTGAGACACAACTTCAAAAATTAATATCTAATTTCAAATATATGAAGAAAAAAATCTATATTTTTGGGACCCATTTTTGGTTTTTCGCCTAGGGCCCCCAAAATGTCAGGAACGGCACTGTCTAGCTACTATATAGAGATAGATTATGGGAAAAGCTTAAGTTATCTTCATAGATTAGTTACAATAATATCGCGCTTGTACAGTAGCATGCTAAAGCATGTAGAAGGGGGAAAAAGCCCTACATATTAGGAGATATATTAGAAGATATTTGCCAAATAATGTTAGGCTAGAGATGTTGAACGGGTCAGGCCGGCTCTATGTTAAACGGTTTGGGCCATGCCCTGTTAAGGGCATTCTCCATTAACTGGTTGGGAAGGCGAAGGCTCTATTGTCCCATTTTGACACGATCAATCCTAAAAGCACGTATGCCGCTGACAAGCGTATAATTTGAGTGAGCACAAGCAGTGTCACAATTTTCAAGGACAATTTTTTTTGTAAGAACATGACTTTGATGCAATATATGGTCGTAAATTGTGTTTTAGAGATGTTGCCTCATATGGAGCTTTGCCATATTATTCTGAAAAAGCCATGAGATTTAATCTCTTCAAAGATCAGTTATAGTTATTACACTTTTTCCATTAACCTGTTCAGTTAAATTTGGAGGACCTTGTTGTAGCTTAATAATTATGTATAACAACCAATAACATGGTAAATGGTCTTTTGTTTATGGCGTGTGTAATTGTTTCTCTTTCACTATCATTTCTGCCTTCCATCTAATCATGTTGTTTTGCCAGAAGGAGAAAGAAAGAGAGGATACCTTCCTGTCTTTCGAAATTGAGCTATTTGAAACAAAATTGTTGTTCACAAATGAGATGTCGGGAAGATGAAATTGATGTCATGAAGGTATTTGCTCCCTCATTCTCTGTCTTATATGTATATGTTTAAGTTTGTAGAAACTGCAGTTTTTTCTTCAAGTTAGGAGATGTTCAGCTTTTGCTGATCCCACATTAAGCAGTGAAATGCCAGGCTGTCATGACCGATAATAAAAGAGAGGTACCTATGACTAAGCAAATCATACCTTTCTCGGCCTTTTGGCTAAGATCAAGTGTAGTATCTGTTCTTATCAGTTTAATATCTGCTACGTGGGTCATTGACCCACAACGATATTAAATTTATTTTTTAAGGGGAGGGTCCATCACAATAGCTTGCTATTGGGATCCTCAAGTGTCGCCCATGCGTTGCACTACTGCAGGGGCCTGGCTGACCCCACTAAATCACATTTCTGAACTTTCTGTAGTGACTTATGTGCTAGTCTTAGTGAAGGGGTTGATTCACAGCAATTGGTGTATCTTTCTGTAAGATTGCTTCAAGCACGAATAAATAAGAAAACCGTAACTGGTTGAAGAAATTAGTATCTTGGCGACTGGCAGTAGTTGTATTATGGTTCCAGATACTGAATTTTGCCTGCAAAAGCTGCTTGTCTTGTTTACTTCATAACACTAGTGTTTTTGCTTTACGAGCGTGATTATTAGGGTACTCTTTATTTTTGGGTGCTCTGTGAATGTGATGGTGATAGTTTGGTTTTGTACACTTTATGCAGCTATATATGCAAAATGTTAGTTGCAGACGATTTTCATGATTCTTAAACATGAATGAAATTTAGGAAGGACTTCAAGCAATATATTGGTGATTTTGGGTAAAACTAACCGTATTTGGTCTGGCATCTAACTCTGGAGAATATCAGATTTGCAATGTACCTAGAATTTAATCACGGAGCATCTAAAGACATTATTATGATCATGAGTTCATGACTGATTTGGTATATAGCTGAAAGGCATCACCTCTCGAAACATTCGGAAGCTGTGATTGGTGATTAGTCATCTTGATTAGCATTAATTCATTCATATCTTGCTTGTTATTTCCTTAATTCTTTTTCTTCCCTCAGTAAATCAATTAGTCAGTCCTTACTCCTTAGTTCCTCTGTTTTGGTCACTAAGCTAAGTTGATTCTTAGAAATAGCACCACTATCAAGGAGGGTGAGGCATAAGCAAGGTAAGCCCATGATCGTAGCTGCGCGATTTTGTGTGTGTGTGTGTGTGTGGGTGGGTGGGGGGGGGGGGGTGGTTAATCATGCGATTAGATGATTTCATGGAATGGAAGCTTTAGGATATTGTTGATGAAACATGGTACATTGGGTTGCATGATGCCCCTGGCCTCGCATACCATTTCGCTTCTCAAGAAAAGGGCGTTTAGGCGGACCGCTCGAGTTGGTGGACCGTGGAGTAGGGAAAAGGGGTGGCTGGCAGGAAGTAAGAGACTGTGAAGCTTTTTTTATATTTGTAAAAGTGAAGGGGAAGAAGAGTTTTTGCGTTCAATAGACAGCTTAGAATTAACCTTTTTTTCATTGAGTTCATCAAAAGATATAGGAGCATCACAGCCATAGCCCATAGACAACATAGGCATCCGTATCACGGTCAGGATCATGAAGTTGCTTAGGACTTTTTTAGTTGGATCCTCCGAGTCAAGGGGGTTTCCATGGGAGACAAGTTTATCCGCACATGAATTTGCGGTAGTAGCCTGTGAGGCTTGTGAGCCCAAGAAATCCCCGCAATTCTCTTAAATTTTTAGGCTCTACGCCTCCACCCACTCCAACATCGACTTTATTTTTTCCATATCAACCGCTACCCCGTGGCAAGAGATTACATGCCCCACGTACGCCACTTCCCTTTTCTAAAACTCAGATTTTTTGAGGTTGGCGAACAAGGTATGGTGTGCCAATGTACCCAACACCACTCGTAGGTGCTGCTCATGTTCGGCCTCGATTCCGCTGTACACCAATATATCATCGAAGAAGACCAACACGAATTTTGTCTAAGGGTTGAATACATCGTTCATAAAGAGATTGGAACATTGCCGGGGCATTGGTGAGCCCAAAAGGCATCACTAAAAATTCATAGTGCCCTTCATGAGTGCGGGAAGCGGTCTTGTGAGTATCTTCCGGTTTCACCAAAATTTGGTTATACCCAGCCTTGAGATCGAGTTTCGTAGAAAAATGTCGACCCATGTAATCCATCCAAGAGCTCATCAATCACCGGTATCAAATACTTATCCGACACTGTTTCTTTGTTCAAAGCCCGATAATTAACACAAAATCCCCACAAACCGTCCTTATTCTTTACCAACAATATGGGACTCGACAACGGGTTGCATGATGGTTTGATGATTTTGGCCGCTAACATTTCTTTACCAACAATACAGGACTCGAGAACGGGTTGCATGATGGTATCATTAAGGGCGGACACTTACTGGGTTGTTGCCCTCCTTTAGCACTATTGCGTGCTCATGTCCCCGGGAAGGTGGTAATCCCGTGGGAGAAGGGAAAACCCCTGCATACTCGCTCAACAAACGTTCCTGTTGAAGCAAAATTACCAAAAAAAGAGTCTAAAACTAAAATCCTGTTGCGACAACCACAACGCAGTCCGCGACCAACGTATCTATTCCGTTACTCTGTAACCGCGGCCGTTCCCGCTTCCGAAACCTAAACCTTATTTTCGAACCATGCTCACAAACGAAACTATTTGACATAAACGTTGGTGTGGAAACCATCACAAAACACTACAGCTTGATACTTAAACATATATTCGTAAAACATAGGTATATATTCTCAAATAGAGGTAACATCTTGGTATTTTGACAAATTTCCCTAATTTTGAGGTGAAACGCAAGCCCTTTCTCCACTCCCCTCCCCTCCCTTTCCCTCCCTATCTTCTCTTGCCCTCCTCCGTTGCTTGCCATGGAGAAATTTCCTACCTCACTTCCTGATTTTCAGGCTACAGCAGATGTATTTTCCTTGAGGTTGTTATGGGTGAAGTTTCAGCTAAAACTCCCACATTAAATGGGTGAAAGATGAGGCCAGAGTGACAAGATAATAAAAAGAGGTACCAAAGACTAACCAAATCATACCTTTCTCGGCCTTTTGGCTAAGATCAAGTGTAGTATCTGTTCTTATCAGTTTAATATCTGATACGTGGGTCAATGACCCACAACGATATTAAATTTATTTTTTAAGGGGGAGGATCCATCACAGTAGCTTGCTATTGGGATTCTCGAGTGTCGCCCGTGTGTTGCACTACTGCGTGGGCCTGGCTCACCCCACTAAATCATAGTTATGAAATGGAATTTAAAAAGTGATTGCCACAGTGATGGTTGGATTGCCAATATGCAATGCCTTAACAAAATAGTAACTGGTCATAGAAAATTAGTATCTTGGTGTATCAAAATGCAGTAGCAGTTAGGCACAAATCTGCAATCTTGCACGCAAAATCTACTCATCTTATTTACTTCTTAAAACTAGTACTATCTGTTTATGGGCTAGGTTTATTACAAAATATTTGGGTGTTCTGTGATGGTGATAGTTTATTTTCTTTACACTATGCGGCTGTATATGTTAAAACTTCAAAGTAGACCTATGGAAATGGAATGCCTAAGTTGGGTGCATTACGATTTTCATGATATTCAAATAGTCCTGAATGCATGAATGAAACAAATCAGGACGACTTGAAGCGATATTTTGGTAAAAAGCAACCGGATTTGGTCTGGCATCTAACTAGGAGGATATCAGAATTTTTCACACGACAGGTTAAACAGTAAATCTGTCAATACTAAACTCTAGAATAATTTCCTTTTAAAGAGATGAACTTTTTTTACTGAACTTCTCTTCAGTATGATGGTTAAATGATTTTGCACCACGGATCACTAATAACGTTTAGCCCTTTTTATGATTATTGTCTCTTTGGGAGGTCTAATGTTAACACTTGATGATGTAATGTGATGTAATATGTCTATTACGACTGCATCAATCAGTACTTTCTTTGAATTTTTAGCCCCACGTTGTAAGATTACTAAGTTTGTGCTCTGTATATGGTTCTAGGATATATCTCGTTATTGTCTTTTTGGGAGGTCTACTGCTAGCCGTTGAAGATCTAATGTGATGTCATATGTCTATTACGAGTTTACGACTGCATCAATCAGTAGTTTGTTTGAGTTTTTAGCCCCACATTGTAAGATTACTTAGTTTGTGCTCCGTATATAGTTTTAGGATATATCTTATTGTTGTCTTTTCGGATTCGTCTAATAAAATTGGAATGATATAGAGAAGATGAACAAAGCCCGTGCTGCCGTGCCCCTAAGTGTGCTTGCAGTAATCGAGAACTTGTCCAATTAATATTTGCCTATTTTGTTTACCATCTCTTAACATATTAACATCTAGAAGCTTCTTCTGGTTCCAAGTTATTGGTTATGTTTCTGTAATTTTATTTTCTTGTTGATGTTCCCTGTTTAAGGACTGGAATTTAGGAATCGTATGGCTGTTTATTAAGCGATTTCCTATCGCAATGTTCTTATTGGTGCTTACAACATTTATGTTCGTATCTTATCTAAAGATTTTCCAGTTAAGGACAAACATGCAGCCCTTCATTTCATGAGATTTTTCTTGTATGTGCATTAGGGAAAGATGCTACTTGCTGGGTGAAATTGTCTCATGTGCATTACTGCTTCATACTCTTTATGCTTGCGAGTGCAATAGTACTTTCAGTAAGGTTTATTGTTTAATTCTGAAGTATAAGTTAGATTTATCGATCTAGTCGTCCAAGTTATGGGCACTTTCAGTGGTGTACTTCGACTACTCTCACGTGTCAGACAAGTAGTGGATATGGTATATTGGTATTCCCATATTTAGTGTGGTTATAGCATTGAGTACTTTTGCATCAGTTTACTGATGGCAGCATGTCTTTGCATATATGAGCCTCTTAGTGAAAGATTTTGTTTTCTTGCTTGGATGTAGTGTGGTTCTGTTTTTAGTTATCAGGACTTTAGGTGTCAAATCTGTCCGAAAATATTTTTCTTTTCCCTTTGCTCTACAAGATTGTCTCTCCAACATTCCTGAGAAAGTTGTTGGATGCTTTCGCTTCTGAGTTGTCTTCAGCTTGTACTGAAATTCCCTTGTCATCGTCACTCAACAAGCTATCAATCTTGTACCAGACTAATGTTAGATACTAAGCTGCAGCAACATTTAGTACTTGCCAGTAGATTTCCATCAATTTCAAAATGGTCTTTGAGGAGTTGATATTCAGACTAATTCATCCCTTTGTATTTCAGCTAAAGGCCGATGCCCGGTGCTTATCGTAATTTTATGTTTGTCATGGCGGATACGACGAACTTTGGACAGTTTCTAATTCAAACCGTAGCATGTTTCATTAGTTATCATGGGTAAACTGTTTGTGACAATAATTGCTGAGCACGTTGGGTTGATCAAGTGCGACAAATGATTTCGTGTTTATGCTAGTAGTTTTATTTTGTGTGCTACTTTTGTTTCTTTCGTCAACTAACATATCTTCTCGAAGCGGATCTTTAATCCTTTATTCTTCTAGTAGCCGTAGTGTTTCTTTGTGGTAGCTATCTGGCACAATTTGGATAAAATTGAAATATCGCAGGAGAAGAAGGTCGATCCATTAATTCAAATTCCGATGAAAGATTAATGGTGGGAGGTTGGGACATTACTACGTAATAAGCCTGATGTCATTGGAGATCTGTCAGACAATTTTTTTGCCTTGCAGAATGTATTCTTTTGCCTATGCCTATTTGCCTGATCGCAGACTTAGTTTCTTGGTTCTATCCTCATTCATGCTATATGTAGTTATGTACCATAAATGTTCTGAATGTGTGAGTTGTATGAAGTTCTCCCTTTTCTAATCGCTGACATATCAGAAAATTGTCAACAGTATTTTGTGAGGTTGGTTTTAGGAAAACCACATTTGCATTGGTAGTGTAACAGATTGGATAAGAAGTTATGAGAAAGGTGAAGGATCTGATATGGCTGTAAGATTCGTGAGTACGTTTGACGCAGCAAGAAGTTAACAAAAAATTTAATCCTATCTTAAAACAGTTGCCACTTAGCTAAAAGTAGGAAGTTTATTGAACATTTATAAATAAACTTTTATCTTTATTATCTCTGGCGTCTGTTAAGAGTTTTTCTCTTCGGAGACATCTGATAAAATTGGAACGATACAGAGAAGATTAGCATGGCCCCTGTGCAAGGATGACACGCACAAATCGAGAAATGGTCCAAATTTTTTTGGTAATGTGGAATGCAAATAAGTGTGCTATTAAGCTATTTTATGAAAAATATGATTGTGTCAAAATGTAGTTGTCTGAAATATCTGTGATATGCAGATTTCAAAATGTTCCTAGCGTTTTATTCAGCTACGTTGATTTACGTTCTGCTGAAAATGAAGTTCCGAACTAAAATAGCTTTGATGCATATTACAGACTTTAAAATGTTTCTAGAGGAAGGTGGTAAACACTACACACAATAACAATAAATTCTGTAAGTGACTGTTTGCAAAAAAAAATTAGGCCTTTTTTCTGGATGGGGGTCATGCTTTATAAATAAATTTTTGGACCTCTTGGTTCATCCTGAATTGGATTTGGCGCATCATTGCCACATAATTTTCCTATTTATTGCGTTAAACCGTCAATATAAGGACAAAATGTTGATCACTTACAAAATCACTATCTCACTTCGATTTTGATGGTTGAACGAAGTTTTAAAAAGCGTAGCTCGCTATCTATTACACGTGAACGTGATGATGAACTCATTTGCAATACTGAAAACATCACAAACATTTTAAGTCCAGCTATTTGAATGAATGTAAGAAGAGGGAAGCAATAGAGTTTTCTGACTTTTTTGGCACAATGAGTCTCTGTTTCTTATTGATTCTACAAATATCTTTATGTTGGTCTAATGTCATTATTGCACTGTCTAGGGTGTTCCTAATTTTTACTACATATGCATCAGTGTACCTCAGCAATATGTTAAGATTTTACCGCCCCGTATCGAACAAATAACAATTGCTAGTTTAATGTTTTATTTCTCTCTTAATACTCGCAATATTTCTTACCTACATACTATCCAATGCACTACGTTCATCTTTGATATTTTTGATTTTGTAGAAATAAAAATTATATAGAAAAATAATATTATGGAAGAGTGTGCACCAAAACGAATCAAATAAGATTCTACTTGACTATATATTTGCTTATAGATGTGAGAGAGTATGGAATATGATTAATAGATGAAAAGTGGTTACCATGCTAATGTTGCAAGTATTTAGAAATTGAGGATATATTAGATTAGTTGATGAATATTTTTTCTTAAGTGACATTTGACATGCACATACCACGCTGCAATTTAGGCATAATTTGGTGGAGCAAGCATTTTCCACTATATGATGTTCTTTTGCAGTTGCTTGCTTCATCGTGGTTACTTTTAAGATATTACGGAGCTCATTCTTGTTGCTTTTAGTCTTGTACTATAGTTGAACCTCATGTGAACTCATGTTTTCTTTGGCAGGGCTCAGCTCTTCCCATTCTTTTTGGTTGCTTTGTATGAAAATTGATGTTCCGAAAGAAAAGGACTTGTACATTGATCAGAACAATTAAGTTGCAGACTTGCTATATTCCTAGTGAGTTTTGAAAAGGATGTTGCTATAATTTAAGGGACTCGTCCTTGAAAGTTCCACTCTACAAATAAGAGGAGCACCAAATTAAGTTGGACAACTATCGTGACAGTTGCCAGTTCTCCTTAGTATTTGTTGAACTATGAATTGATCAGGGGTTGCGCGAACGCAGACCCCCGCTTTCACAAATTATGACGTACATTCTTCCTCTTTGGGAAGATGTTAGGTATGCACCCCTCCCAAAAGTGCAATGGAGGCCACATACCTAGGCCATGAGCCTTATTGATCACCCATTGACCCCGCCCAGGTAAGTAAGTTTCTATGGGTTCCATCCTTTCAATTTATATCCATATTGATTTTCCCATTTCTCCGTTGTCCTGATGTGGGAGGGGGAAAATCTCTAAACACATTTCTGAATTTTGAGTCGTGGTAGAGATCAAATCATCAAGTATCAAATTCTCTGGTAGTGACAATGAGGTCTTGTTCTCTTTCAGTCTTTTGGATACTTTGACAGCTTTGTCATGCATTTGGGAGAAGATCTAATCAGATTTAAAGTATGTGAAGAAGTCAACAAGGTGCATTTGGTATTGAACTTCATTCTCATCTATAAATCTTTCGCAACTTTTAGTAAGACTTTACCACAAGATCCTCATTCCTCAGAAATTACCAGATTTTCCTGATTATTGGCAATGACATAAAACTTTGGCATCACAGTACAGGAAATCTTGGTACATTAGAAACAACGTCTTTGCCAGGCTATTAGAGGTATATTTTGTTAATTTCACAAGATTGCATAAAACGTTGTCGCCTTTGTTTTCCTTAGTCATTTTTTTCCTTGGTGGTATATTTTAAGGTTTTGTTGAGTTTTTTTGTTTGTAAAATGTTCAGACTTGAATTTGTTGCTTTTACTATAGAGGAGTTGCAGATATTATGCGTTGGTTTTTGAACGAAGCATGTATCATTTCATTCAGTGAGCTCATCTCTTGCCTTCCATTTTGGACGCCTTAATGCTTGTAGGAAGTATTGTCCAAGAGGATTGATGTCTATTAAAGAAAGGAGTTGTGGTGGTATTCTTACAACGTGACTTGCATATCTTATGCCCAGTGTAATTTGATTCATCGATTTTTGAGTATTGGATACCCTCAAATTTTGGCTTCTGTATGGAGTACTTAAACTTGGGCTAGGGCTATCGGGGACTTGCATATATTATGCCTACTGTACAATATTTCTTTACTATTGGTAACATTGTTGAAGAGTAATCTATTCTTAACTTGTTTGAGAATGTTGTTCTTCTTACTTTTCTATTTTATTTCCTCAAGGCTTAGGATCTCTTTGCAAGCTTCTTTCTTATAATTCAAAAAAAAAAAATTGCTTGAGAACGATCATGCCTAATATTGCCCTTGCAGGTTGTGTGGTATGCTTAAGAAGTATTAAGGCTTATCTTGCTGTAGGAACAATAAGCATCTTAAGTTGTTGTATGAGTAATGTTCAGTTATTAACTTTATATATTTGTTGTAGGAACAGTAAGCAGCTAATTATATAAAGATAATTTTTCATTTTGGGCGTATCTTGTCAAACATGAGGTTGGTCTATACTAACTAATTTTTTTAGCAAGGAGTAATTAACTAACTTTTGTTGAAACTAAATGCGCAAGGAGACTAAAACAATAAATGGGAACGATCTTACTTGAAGTATGGAAAACGTAAAAGAGATGAGCACTGTGTCGTGGAGACCTCCACTGTCCTTAAAGGTGATTTCGGCGCAGTACGGGTGCAAACTTCCTCCCGGCGACCACCCTCCAGGATTAGCACAACACCGCCCGTTCGTGTGCACTCACAAGCAGACGGTTGGAGTGACAGAGACAATCCGAATTGAGAGAACAGATTTAGAGAGAGTAAAAATGAGAGAAGTAATTTTTTCTGTGTATTTTGTGCTAACCAGAGAGGGGTATATATAGCAGTAGTGGGAGAGGAAGGCGATCAGTTATTCTAGGCGGGAATCAAGGAGGCAATAACGGCAAGTCAAACGCATTAAACTCGGAAACAAATGAGTTCCATCCAATATGTTTGTGCTGAATGTTAGAGGATATGTAAATATTCTAGCTATTATGTAAAGATATGCTTGTGATTATAATTGTGCAATTATGTAGACTATGAATTAGGGTTGTACACTTATATATTGGAATTGAATGCAATCATTCCATAAGGAGAATTATACATTTCTACACTGAATGCCACTAATTGCTGTAGTTTGAACTTTGAAATGAATCTAATGAATCTTTTTGGTCTTTATACATCTGGCGAATTATTTTTGGTCTCAGTGATCGATGCCATTGAAATATATCTTAAGTCTAAATGCATTCTTTATGTTTCTTCTGATATTCTAAAAAGAAAAATTCATGTTTGAACTTTGAAGTGACTATCCCATGCATCAAATGTTGATCAAGGTATGTAAGATTACAAAGCATATGCTTCCCAATCTTGTTGGCTAAGACCAAGTGCAGTATCGGTCTTACCAGGACACTGTTTGAACTTGAGTCATTGACCCAAATGATATGAAATTTTACAAAGTCTAGGCTCGGAGCTTGTAAGACGATCTTTTAGGGGTAATGCAGCTGATACATACCCTGCCCACTTTAGAGTTATGATATCTCAAGTGGGTGTGTATGTTGGTGTACTTCTATGCTGTCATGCTAGTTAGTGGCAGGACAATAGAATGTTTATGATATGGCTTAAGTTGTAGTCCTTCCGACAACTTTCAGTATGACGCTGGCACTTTGGTGTACGTGCTCTTGGTTCTCTTCAGTTAACATTATAAATTGATGGGGCATGAATGGGACATCAGTGGCTACTGAGGCTTTGAGTTTTTTTTTGTGTCTACAAAGGTTTTCGTGGTGGTTGTATCACTTTAGTCTCCTGTTTTCTGGAAGGTTGTACCACAGGCTCAAGCTTGTGGCTACTTGAAAGATTGCTAGTCTTACATACTCACAGGTTTAGTTGCTGTTTTTGGAGAAAACTGTGGAGGAACCTGCTTATCTGAAATAGATAATTGAAGCTATTCTAGATATTAGTTACTTCTTTCCAGTAATCTTATTTTTCAAAGTTTGTTACCAACAGGTGCATCAAACCCATGCTCATGCAGTCATGCTATAACATGCTAGAATGGACTAGTTTATGAAAAGAAGATATAGACATACTAAGTCCCACATTGTAAGTTTATGAAACTAATACGTTGTATATTATGCACTGGTTGGACCTAAGTGTTGTCTCTTCGGAGACATTTGATAAAATTGGAACGATATAGAGAAGATTAGCATGGCCCCAAAGATGACACGCACAAATTGAGAAATTCATCGCCACACAGCACTACCACGAACCCGCTGCTGTAAATAGGGAACGAAACTTGTCAATCCGACTGTTTGGTTCTAATTAGCTTCGTGTTTTGATCCAAAAGCAAGCAGCCAAAGAGCTGCTCATCACTACCTCTGATCCTCTACCTCCACTTTCTATCTTTTTAATAACCCTGTTATGTAGCATTTTTCAAAAATAAAATCTTCATTTCTTCTCTCTGCCAATGACCACCAAGGAGAGGACACGCTCACTTAAGTCTTGACAGCATCAACAAAACCAAATAAAATACATCAAAACCGTATAAAACACGCCTGCTCGCGAAAGACCTCTCAACCATTTCCTTTAGCACTGCAAATTTCCTTAGTCAAGGAAAGGCTCAGTAGGATGTTATCTATAAGTCCAATTACTGAATGCTCAGAAGCACTACAATGCAATAGATTTTCTGTTTTAGCATTTTGTTTTGATGAATCACATTCTTACCTTGAACATGAAGTTGGAAGTTCCTTCAGACAAACACTTAACCTTATGCTGTAATTAATGGAAGTTCCTTTTAGGAACTCCCTCCAAAAATGAACGTATGCCACTGAATGCAGCGAACACACGGTATTCTTTAGTAAAAGGCAAAAGAATAGTTCGCTCTGTGCTCACTGCATGGCTGCATAAGGAGTGTAGACTAAGGCTTCAGAATTTATATTGTAGTTCTGGCTTGAGCTTTGTACATGACCGGTGTGGGATTACAATCTCGCTCTACTGTGGCTGATCAGGCTATAGGGGAAGTTTTTTTCAGCATGAGACCACGGTACACACACCCTCGAACTTAGTGAAATTTCGTTCCCCTGCTTCGCCAAATATGTTCTCTGACGGTATGTTCTAATAGAGTCAGAGGCTATGACTTGATCTGCCATATCTTATGTATTGATGTGTGAATCCAGTGCTTGCTAATTTAAAATGTACTAATTCTTGCATTTTAGCTGTCTGCTTATGTGCTCTTGTAAATTTCTAATGGTAGATGTAATTCTCAGATTAGCGAAATATCTCAACCGATCAAGCTATAAAGTGTTGGATATTTAGAGTATTTGGTAGATAGTATTTTCATGTAACATTGACTTGAGACGCTTGGTTATGGTGTCGCGTCTTGAGTAATGTTAAGATATGTATGTTGGTTGTTTGTAACTTAAGAAACCAAGTAGCTTCGTGTGAATCGAAGTGGGCAAGCAAGCCAAGCAAACGGAAGGAGCAGGGGTGGCTCGCGGGCCGCGAGCCAGGTCACCCACCGCGACCAGCATGTCGCGACTATCGTCGCACCTCGCGACGGGCCACTGCCCAGGTGGTGCTCCAGAATTCCTTAAGGTTGCGACTCGCGATCATTATGGCGAGTCGCGACTAGGTGGTTTTGCGTACGTTTTATTTGACGGTTTTATGCTCTTTGAGCGGTTTTTGGCTGGTTTCTTTTGTTTCAAGATACATTATAAGTGGGGTCTAACCACTGATGAAATAAAAAAGAGGTTCATAAGTTTATTCTTATTCTCTCAAAAAGCATCTCAAGTTTCTCTCAATGTTCATCAATACAAAACTACAATAAGCTTGTTCTCATTTGACAAGATTCATACGAGCGTGACTCTTGTTGCTCTTCATTGTATCTCGGTAGTGAATTCTGTGTAACCCGTGCTTCGTATAGGGTCGGAATATTGTTTTTGGGAAAGTGTTCCCAACACGCCTTGAGGATTCGTTCTTGTTCATTGTTATTATTATTGTTGTTCATCTTGTTTCCCGGTTCTAGTTCTAACAATCCAAAAGCAATATTTCTCTAAGATGGCAACGATCTATGAAATGACAGCAAATTTCCAATCAAGTTCAAAGGCGTAGTTATTTCGAAGATGAAAAGAAGATGATGAGACTATGGAGATTATAATGAGGAACAAATGGAGGTTCTTGTTTCTCATATTTCAATGCTTAATTGAAAACACTCCAAGTAACAAGTTTCTTGTTTTATTAATTTAATAAGTACATATTTACTTGTTTCTCTATGGTTTAATTTTGACTTGTTTTATCAAAGTTTACTGATGCTGTTTTGATTATGTTTAGAGATGTATTGCCATGTATTTATACCCATGAAGTTGATTGGTAATAAAATCATGATGATTGGTTAAAATCATGTATGTTAGGGTTGCTAATGAATGAACAAATTTATAGTTCATGAAATGGGTAATGGCAAGGATAAACTGAATGGTCAAGTTTCAAAGTTTAATTCTTGGCATTATGGTTTGCTCGTTTTTCACTTTAATTATCTTCTACAGAGTAATGTTTTGATCGTTTTGTTTTTGGTGGTTTTTAAAACATCAAGGTTTTACCAGTTTACAGTTATTGCAACTTCTTGGTGCCGCTCAATTATGTTGTTCCATAGAATTGACAGTTGTTAATTGTTAATTTCTAGGACTTTGTGCGTGGCCTAATGGTACTTATTCATGCATGTATTATATTTGACTTGTCACTTTGTTCTGAAAATGTGCTAAGATGCATGAATGCATGTTATTTGCAAAGTACATGTGTTTAACTGCCAATCTTTTTCAATTTCATCTACTAACGGATGAATGTGTTAGCTATGTTTGAATAGTTAATAGTTTGGTTATGGTGAAGTATTATTTATTTTATTTTAGTTAATAAACTAATGAGTTGACATAAAATATGATTAATTTGAGTGTTGTTATTATTCTATTGTTTAATAGAATAATGTAATTGTAATGAAAGTCTTTCTTTATGTCATGCGAATTTGCATGATGATTATTGTAATCAATTAATCATGAAGTTCATAATCTTTGGTTTAATAGATTATGTGGCTTATGTCAATGTTCAATTTAATTATTGATGTTATTCTATGGTGAAATGAAATGGTGTATTGTTAATGACAATTCTTCTCTATGGCTTTATCGGCTTGGTCATGTTAATTATAGAAAATTATATTCTATGTCAAAGGATGATTTGATTCCTAGTATTGATCCAAGTGTAGAGAAATGTAGAACATGCATGCTTACTAAGATAACCAGGAATTCTTTCCCAAATTATGTGGAAAGGTATACTAGTTTGCTTGATTTGGTGCTTAGTGATCTATAAGTTTAAGATCTATGAAATGAAGTTGAATTACAACTAAATGACAAAGTAAAACGGTTTAGAACCGATAGGGGTGGTGAATACCATGATCCTAGTCATTTCCAATCATTAGGAATCATACATGAAAAAACTGTGGGTTATACACCACAACAAAATGGTATAGCGGAAAGAAAGAATATAACTTTACAAGAAATGGTAAATTCTATGTTATCCTATTCGGGTTTGAGTGATGGATTTTGGGGTGAAGCGGTTTTAACGGCTTGTTATATATTAAACCACGTTCCTATGAAAAAGAACAAAGTTACACTCTATGAATTATGGTACAAAAGAAAATTAAATCTAAGTTACCTTAGAGTTTGGGGTTGTAGGGCAATTGTAAAAGTGCCGGAACCTAAACGTAAAAAGTTCGGTGAAAGGAGAGTTAAATGCATCTTTATAGGGTATGCTATTCATAGCAAGGCCTATAGGTTCTTTGTTATAGAACAAAATGACGTTTGGTCAATTCACACTATTGTGGAGTTAAGAGATGCAATCTTCGATGAAAATAGATATTCATCAATTCCTATACCAAAGGATGTAACTCCAAGTATCATTATTCAAGAAGTTGATCGGTCTTTAAATGATCAAGAATTAGATGCACAAATTCTAGATGAGAATGTAACATCGACTTCATCACAACCTAAGAGAATTAAAAGGGCAAGAAAGGAGAAATCCTTTGGCCCGGATTTTCATGTATATTTAGTTGAAGGATCTAGAAGTTCTATATTGACTAAATTTCCATATGTGTTTAATGTGGAAGGTGATCCTTTGACTTATGATGAGGCCATGAGATCTCAAGATAAGGATCTAGAAGTTCTATATTGACTAAATTTCCATATGTGTTTAATGTGGAAGGTGATCCCTTTGACTTATGATGAGGCCATGAGATCTCAAGATGCTCCTTTTTGGAAGGAATCTATTGATAATGAGATGGATTCCATCATGGGGAATAACACATGGGTTTTAACGGATTTGCCTCCCAAATTTAAACCAATTGGGTGTAAATGGATTTTCAAGAAGAAAATGAAAATCGATGGAACTATTGACAAGTTCAAAGCCCGGTTAGTGGCTCAAGGCTTTTCCCAAAAGCCGGGTATCGATTATTTCGATACATATGCACTCGTTGCTAGAATCTCTACTGTAAGGTTGATGATTGCTCTTGCGGCTATACATAACCTTGTGATCCATCAAATGGATGTTAAGACTGCGTTCTTAAATGGAGAGTCAGATGAGGAGATTTACATGAGACAACCCGAAGGGTTTGTTATGAAAGGTTAAGAAGGTAAAGTTTGCAAACTCGTTAGATCTTTGTATGAGCTTAATCAAGCACCCAAGCAATGGCATCAAAAATTTGATGAGGTTGTGTTGTCTAACGGATTTAAGTTGAATAATTCGGACAAGTGCGTATATAGCAAATTTGATGACTTGGGTCATGGTGTAATGATTTGTTTATATCTAGATGATATGTTGATTTTTGGGACTAATTTTTCACAAGTTGAGTGGGTAAAGGCTTTCCTATCATCAAAGTTCTCCATGAAAGATTTAGGAGAAGCGGATGTCATTCTAGGCATAAGAATTAAAAGAAAACAATGGAAAGTTGATTTTATCACAAAAACACTACATTGAAAAGGTACTTGAGAAGTTCAATGTTAGTGATTGCTCTTTTGTGTCAACTCCTATGGACCCAAGTGAGAAATTAATGCCAAATATGGTAGTGCGGTATCTCAACTTGAGTATGCACGGGTCATAGGTTGTTTGATGTATGCTATGATGAGTACTAGACCGGATATCGCATTTGCGGTAGGCAAGCTTAGTAGGTATACTAATAACTCTAGTATGAAGCATTGGCATGCTATTCGTCGTGTCTTAAGGTATTTGGTGAAAACCAAAGATTATGTTTTATCCTACAGCGAATATCCTTCGGTCTTAGAAGGCTATTCGGATGCAAGTTGGATCTCTAATAGAGAGGATCAATGTTCCACAAGTGGATTCGTTTTTCTACTTGGGGGAGGTGCTATTTCTTGGGCATCCAAGAAGCAAACTTGCATGGCGGACTCCTACATGACTTCGGAGTTCATTGCTTTGTCCTCGGCTAGTAAAGAGGCAGAGTGGTTAAAGAATCTCATGATTGAGATCCCTTTGTTGCCAAAAACGATATCGCCCATAGCGATACATTGATATAATGAGGCAGCTTTGGCAAGCGCTAATAGTCAAGTTTATAATGATAAGTCAAGGCACTTTGGTGTGCGGTATAATCACATTATAGGACTTATCAAGGATAGTGTTATCACTGTTGACTATGTGCGGATTACGTATCATGTAGCGGATTGTTTTTCCAAGTCCTTGGCTAGAGATACGGTGTAGAGGATGGCAATCGGTTTAAGATTGGAGCCCTTCGTTAATCACGAATGAGGAATCTTAACTTAACGCCCAATAAGACGTTGGGTCTTAAGTTCAATAAGATTAATTCCTTCATTTTGATGATTGAAGAACATTTTATAATCATCCTCAAGTATTGTTCTTGTTTACTATGATGTGGTAAAGAGGTTGTACATCTTAATAGTTCTCTTGTTATGCTCTTTCATAGTAGCATGTATGTTTAAGAGTTCTATCTATGTAAGTGTGAAGTTTAGCCGCTTCAAATAGCTATAGGGGCATAGCTATGATACACTAATGAATGAGACGGACACATGGCTTTAAGTGTCAAGTTTAATGAGTTCAAGTAGTTAATCTTGTGTGTGATGGTATCTTCAGGTTTTCCACTTTGTATTGAGATTGGTTCAATTGCTTGCGACACCAGTCGGATACGGATGCTTGGAATGTGTATTGTACTAGGTGGAAGTTCAAGTCTTTGTACAATTTCATTGATGCATGAGATTGTTTGTTTTGATGATGTCAAGTGCTAATTATCTTTTTAGTATACTATAAATGGGGAGGATTGTTGGATATTTAGAGTATTTGGTAGATAGTATTTTCATGTAACATTGACTTGAGACGCTTGGTTATGGTGTCGCGTCTTGAGTAATGTTAAGATATGTATGTTGGTTGTTTGTAACTTAAGAAACCAAGTAGCTTCGTGTGAATCGAAGTGGGCAAGCAAGCCAAGCAAACGGAAGGAGCAGGGGTGGCTCATGGCCGCGAGCCAGGTCACCCCCGCGACCAGCATGCCGCGACTATTGTCGCACCTCGCGACGGGCCACTGCCCAGGTGGTGCTCCAGAATTCCTTAAGGTCGCGACTCGCGATCATCATGGCGAGTCGCGACTAGGTGGTTTTGCGTACGTCTTATTTGACGGTTTTATGCTCTTTGAGCGGTTTTTGGCTGGTTTCTTTTGTTTCAACATACATTATAAGTGGGGTCTAACCACTTATGAAAGAAAAAAGAGGTTCATAAGTTTATTCTTATTGTCTCAAAAAGCTTTCTCAAGTTTCTCTCAATGTTCATCAATACAAAACTACAATAAGCTTGTTCTCATTTGACAAGATTCATACGAGCGTGAGTCTTGTTGCTCTTCATTGTATCTCGGAAGTTAATTCCGTGTAACACGTGCTTCGTATAGGGTCGGAATATTGCTTTTGGGAAAGTGTTCCCAACACCCCTTGAGGATTCGTTTTTGTTCATTGTTATTATTATTATTGTTCATCTTCCCGGTTCTAGTTCTAACATAAAGTATGTTGTTCCTCTTAACAAAAGGGTGACATTGGCTAAGCCATCAAGATGTTGTTTCAATATGAGGAAGGACCCTGGTGAAAGGAGTAGTGGGAATCTCACTAATCTGTTCGGAAACCGTTAGTCAGGTTAGGAACAGACACTGTGAACTCATCTTTAATATTGTTTATCCAAACTCAGTGCTCAGTGTCTAATAATAAGACTAATTTTCTTTATAAGTTGATCCCAAACATTTCCCATATTTTCGTAGATTGTAAGAGGGTTGTGTCGCCATGTTATGTATTGCATTTTCTTTAAATTCTGAGGTGACCCATCCTCGAAATTATGATACTATCTATCCCTTTACATCAGAGATGAACACCAAAATTTAGGTTAAAATGACTAATAAAAATCTTCGGTTTGCTTATAGTAATCTTACACGAGTTTAAGTCACCTTTGCCAATGGTCTTACGAAGAAGGTAGTAGGAGGTTGATTGTACACCGGAAACACCGTCGAAGGTGGTTCAAAACCGGGGGGAAAACGCGTGGGACTCCGGGAGTGGCTAGGGTTTGCGTGGAAACCAAACAACGTCGCGTCCTGGTGCGGTGGTGAAGACCACAACGCAGCACTGGTCGAACCACCACTAAAGGGTGGCGGAGCAACGACGAAAGGGGCTATGGTGGCGGTGGTGTATGGAAAACCACCGTGGCCAGCGAACAAACCACCATTGGAAGAGCCTGCAACGTCTAAGGGACGTGTCTGCGCCGCTAGGGGAAGGCGAGACTGCAGGGGGCTGCTGCCGGCGCCGGAGGAGACTGGCGGAGCAGCAGTGGTGGCCGGAGAAGATGCCATGCCAGAGCGTTTGTGCGTGAGGCGTGTGTAGTTAGGGTTAACGAAAAGAAACCCTAAAAAAATATTAAGCGGAAGAGAGAAAAAAAATTAGCCTAGGCTCGTGATACCATGTACGAGAATTATGAATGATTGGCTAACCTGTTTAGGTTGCCTGGCATGCTATATATATAGAGATACAAAATATCTTTACAAACCCTACTAAGAGTCTAATTACCAAATTACCCTAATATGTTTAATCTATATAATATAATGTGTCTAATTTTTTAACTATTAAAAATGAAAAAGTAATCATCCGAAAAAGATTATACTCGTTCAGTTATACATAAAAATGGAACCGGGACATCACTGGATCCAGAAAGTAATTTAACATTTAAAAAAAGAGTTAGAAAAGACTTGTCCAATATTGTGACAAATAGCCATGCATTCCCAGCATTGGGACAACTGGGTCATGGGTGATTTGCAACATACTAAGTCATAAAGTAACGAATGTGCATTACTAATTACTGGTGGAATGATTAACAAGTGCAGACCGCAAATTAGACCTTACACTCGAGTGTATGATGAGCATCATACACCCGAGTGTAAACGGCAGCTTTTTACATTTTGCAAGTGGTCCCAAAAAGTTGATGTGGCCCCAAAATTTTGAACTGTTCCCAAAAATTTCAAGTGGTCCCAAATTTTGGGCAACTTTTGGCGGTTTTCCAAATTTTCAAAAGCTGACTAATTCTCTCTCACCTCAGCTTGTACTATAAGTACTAGATCTTATTTCTCTCTCCTACGAAACCCTCTTCATATTTATTCTACCATCTTTGTTTCTCTTCCCATAATTATGTGCAAAAATTGTTGTATTAAATTCTGATTCTGCATTTAATACAGAAATTTGTTTTTTTTTTTTTGTTTTATGCACATTATACTTAGTTGTTTGTTGTTCATAAAAGATGGATGGTTTAGATGGAAGTGGTGTAAATGAGGTAGATGTAAATGATGGTGATGGTTGTAATGGTTTTGATAACACTAACTTGAATGAACAATTGGATGATGGAGTTAATCATGGTAGTGAAGATGCAAATCCAGATGACATATCTGGTAATGTTAAAAAATACAACACATTTATGAACAGTACATTGTCTATGGTTTGTACAATGAACATATATTGGTGGGAATGGAACATGTTCTGAACATGAATGTACTTATTTGTCAATGTGATTATTCATAGTATTTTAGTTTGATAGTACAATGTACATACAACTGTGGGAAATTGAACTTGTTTTTAGAGTTAGTGTACCTTTTTGTTTTTATTATGGTTATTGCCAACATTAGTGAGTTTGTGATATATTTTATGAGTAAACCAAATATGAGTGTTCCTTATAATATGTGATTTTGATTTAAATTTTTAAATATAATTTTGCTTATTTTCATGTGCTTTTTATTCTTATTATGTTTAGAAATATTCTATATGTGTCTTTGTGTTGTTTTATTTATATTAACGTGTATACATTTTTCTTGTTTTGGTTAGAGTTTCACGAGGCGGCGGTGTCTGAATTGTTATTGAAAGAGGTAGCCAATGATGATGAAGCATATAAGCTGTACAATGATTATGCATTTAGGAAAGGGTTTGGGGTACGTAAGGACAAAATTTCTTGGAGACTTGGTGGTAAAGTAATGAGGCAACGTATTTTTGTTTGTAGCCGAGAAGACGTTAAGAAAGTTGATATTGGATCTCCCAAGGTATTGAGTGAATATATGTTGTTTTAAATTTATAGACTTAGTAGATAACTGTATTGATATGAAGAAATATATAATGAAATGAATATGTTGTAACATATCTTTTAAATAATTGGACATATGAGTGCAGGTATTGAACATACAGTATCCAAATGTTGACATCGCATTATTGTCATTGTCCACGTATATAGTGAAATGTACATTTAAGTTGATTGGTATCATTATTTAATGTACACACATTGTTAGTAAGATGGCCATTTTTTTGAACAAGATGTTCATATGTGTACAGGGCATGAACATATTTGATATGAAGAAATATATAATGAAATGAATATGTTGTAACATATCTTTTAAATAATTGGACAAATAGTCAATGTACAGGTTTCATGTTTATATTAATAATGTACATATTTTAAAGAAGCCAGGTATATTATGTTTAAATGAGTTATACAATGAAGGTAATTAGATGGACATATGAGTGCAGGTAGTGAACATATTGTATCCAAATGGTGACATCGCATTATTGTCATTGTCCATGTATATAGTGAAATGTACATTTAAGTTGGTTGGTATCATTATTTAATGTACACATATTGTTAGTAAGATGGCCATTTTTTTGAACAAGATGTTCATATATGTACAGGGCATGAACATATTTAATTTAATGTTTTCCATCTTTGCGTAGTAATATATAGAAATTATGGGATGTACATTTAACTTAATTGGATGATCATATAGTTCCAAGAAAAGAACACACCATAGTTGTCAATGTACATAAGTGTAACTTGTATGAACATTTAGTTTTATATGGTTTCCCAGGCATATGTGAAGCTTGATCAGCGTTGTGGTTGTAAAGCATTTGTTCAATTTGATGTTGTAAAAGAAAGTGGTGTTTTCATTGTTGTCAAGCATCACATGATTCACAATCATCCAATGGTACCACTTAGTCAAAGACACTTGGTAAGGTCTCATAGACAAGTGAGTAATGAGCAGCTAGATATGATAAACAATATGAGAAGAAGTGGACTTGGCATCGCGCAAGCAGTGCGTGTTTTGAGGAATGAAGCTTGCGGATCACAGAATTTAGGGTTTATAAGCAGAGATGCCTATGATGCGGTGGCCACCCAAAAGAAGAAGGAGTTAGATGGATGCGATACTAATCAATTGATCAAGTACTTTACTCAGAGACAAGCGGAGAAAAGTGATTTTTATTATGATGTTCAGTTAGACAAAGGAGGTCATCTAGTGAATTTTTTTTGGAGAGATGGAAGGATGAGAAAAGACTATGAGGTGTTTGGTGACTTAGTTGTACATGATACGACATATCGTACTAACAGATATGGTATGATATGTGGACCATTTGTTGGTATGAACCATCATCAGAGGAATGTGATGTTTGGTGTTGGGTTTATATTGAATGAGACGACTGATTCTTTTGTTTGGCTTTTTAGTTCCTTTTTAAAGAGCATGGGGGAAGCCACCTATTACCGTAATGACTGATCAAGATTTTGCTATGGCGAATGCTCTGAAAATTGTCTTCCCTAATGCCATACATCGCTTGTGTTTATGGCATATTGGCAAAAGTTCGATAAATCATATTAAGGGTTTGAGGTCGAAGGAGGGGTTTGTGGATCTCTTCAATTATGTTCTTAAACAGTGTGAAACAAAGAGTGAATTTAAACACTACTGGAAAAGGTAACACCTCCTTTTTATATAAGAATTTGATCATATTCATTCATTTTCCAGATTTATATAATATATGTTCAATTTCATTGTCTATTTGTACACTTATTTAAAATGCATGTTCAATGGTACTAATTGTATGTGCACCCTTATGTGGACATTAAAATATCCTTGATCACTGAATGAAAATGTGTGTTTATTTTCACTGATTAGATGTTCATTTTATTATACATTATGATCACCAAGTACAAATGTGCTGAAAACCCTTGGTTGTTTAGGCTGTATAAGCTAAGAAAGTTGTGGTGTCCTGTTTACACAAAAGAGTATTTTTCTGGTGGGGTGTTGTCTTCGCAACGAAGTGAGACGACGAACCATTCGCTAAACCAGAGGCTTCATATCATGCAAGGTTTGTATGACTTTTACAAAGTGTTTGTTGATGTTGTGAATGAATGGAGAGAAAAGGAAAATGGCGAGGATTACCAAGCACTCAATGGGAATAGGTATCTAGCCTTTGTAGATGTGAAGCTACTTAACCATGCAAAGGAGTTGTACACTGTGGCTGTGTACTTGGTATTTGAGGAAAATTTTCTTAGAGGTGCATCATATTGTCAAAAATTAATTAAGTATGACCCGCCAGTATTCGAATACCATGTTGGGCGGACGGACATTGCATTCTTGATGCATACTGTGAAATTTGATAGTCATAACATGTTCGTTGAATGTACATGTAAGTATTTCACTGAAATGAGAATTTTATGTTCCCACTGTTTGCGTATATTCCACATTCATAATGTGGAGAAAATCCCAAGGATATACATTATGGGTAGATGGACAAAGGCGGCTATGTGTACAAGAGTGCATGATGTGGACCAAGACGCAAATGTTGTCCAGGCATCGGTTTGGCGTGTACAAACAACAAGGAATGCCATGGCTCTGATAAACTCGAGTCAACATGACACGATGGTTCGAAGTGTTGTGGAGCAAGCATTAAGTGAGTTGAAGTTAAAGGTTGAGACACTTATTGGTAAGCTTAATGAATCCGTAACGACAGAGGAGGTGAGGAATATGATTTTTCCAGTTGTCAAAGATCCTGCTAATAAAAGGAAGAAAGGTTCAAGAGACATAAGGATGAAGAGCACAGTTGAGAAGAAAGTAAACAAGCTGAAAGGTTGGAAGAAAACTGCTGAAAAGGCAGCAATTAGATCAAAGGCAAAAGCACAGAAAAGCGTAAAGGTATGATGTGTCACTTAAGATTAATGTACATCATGCCATCTTCATATGTACATTTAGTGCGTGAATATATTCATCATCATTCATTTTGTTTTGAAAATACCCTCTTATAACTGAATTTGTACAATGATTTATTGTGTAAGCTATGTATGCCTTTGGTAACCTTGTGCACTTGTTTTGATTATGTGTTTACTAATAAATGCCTCATGTACATCATCATTATGTAATTACATTTATTTAAATATAATGATCACTGATTTATTGTCTATGTACATTTGTATTCATAACTTGTTCATTAAAAAGGAGTTATTCTAATACATTGGATTGACAAACAATGTGCACTGGTTTTGAGTAATTGTTCACTAGTATTTACTAAATGTTCATCATCATTTGGTTAAATGATAAAAATATTTCTTACTAATATTTATTATGGATTTTCAGGAGTACATTGATGTTCCTGATGATGGCAGCATAGCTCACTCAACATCTAAAAGTTCACTGTTGGATGTATATGTTCCAGATGACTACTTTCCAGTGAACATTGTTTTATGAAGTATGAAGTATGATTTTTGCTTGTATTTGATTATGTTCATTAGACTTAGGTTATGACGTAATCCATTTTGTAACAATGTGGCTCATTCATGTTGTACTAGGTTATGATGTTTGCTGTACTAAGTCCACCATGAATGAGTTATCCAGAACGATGAATATATTGATGATCAGTTGAAAGTTCATTGTGTTTTTCTAGATGAGGGCATTTCTTCCTATTTTCTTAATGAGCTCGGCCAGTCCACCGATGGCCCAAAAACCACCCCTTTCCCCAGCCCGTCTCTCCTCCCACTTTCCTGCTTCCTTGTTCAAGTCCGCCCTCTCCTCCTAGCCTCACGTTGAGTCTCCGACTCCTCACGTACAACCCCTTTTTCCACTTTGGCAAGCCTATCCCGCTCTAGTGCCAATTCTGGAATCCGAATACAGAGGTGTAGCTAATGTAGTCTTGCAACATTTCTTTTCCTTTTTAACCATTTGCATTTATTCGTACATCTTATTGGATTTTCAACCCACTTCTCGAGCTTCGTTCTCCCTTGAAAAAGGCTGTACACTTGCATATTTTGATAATGACATTTCCCTTCTGAGAATCTAGTTCATCATCAAGCGTACTAAAGCATACTAAACATATTGAAATGGATAGGTTGCTTGTAGAAAAGTTTGTGTCTTCCATGTCCCATCGCACTATCAAATAGCGGATATTCTTACAAAAGATCTTCCATTGATACTCTAAAGATTTTCGGGACACTCTCAGCTTTGCGTGAGGGCGTAGTAGAATACATGTAATTGAATCAATAATTCTTTTTATTATTTGGTATATGTTTAGATGTACATCAAGTAGGTTAGTAGTATATCTTTGACCCACGATCATGAAAGGAAGGATCCTTAACTATGTGTTTGGATAAGAGAATTTGGGGATAAGTGCAAATGGAAGAGAGGGTGATGACCTCACTTTCTTTTGTTTGGATATGGATTGGAGGAAAAGAAGGGGACTGAAATGGAGGGATCTAATAACTTACCATTAGCATGCGTTTTTTTCTTAACAGCAATACAAGCGAGCAACAAAACCAAAAAAGAACCAAACTATAACTATAAGAGGATCCTGACATAGCAGCAGTCAGTAGAACATGGATGGGAGTCCTCACGCTGACACGACACTCAAATTCGGACAAACCGAATGACTAAGACTTATACATGCCTCGCTTACCGGTTTCTTCCTAGAATGGTAGGGGATATCGAACTGGGTGGGACACTATTTTTTCCTTTTCGTACCTTTTGAAATGTCGTCTTCGTACCTTTGAATGGCTACGATAAATCAAACTTGTAACACTACTAGGGGAAAGCGAAGGAGATGCTTCATTCCTTCTCCAATCAACCATTCTTCCGCATCTGCGTTGCCTATGACTGGTAAATTAATAAACTTATCTGAAGAATTGTCGTGGCGTGATATTATGACTGCCCTAAAGTTGAAATTGCCCCGCTACGAACACACGGACACGTGTCAAACCAACCTCCAGGGTTAACACGATACTGACTCGCCGGTGTAGTACAGAGAGACAATTTGAGAGCGTTCTTAATATTGCCCCGAAAAAGATAATGCATAAGAGAGAAGGAGAATTTATGTCTCTCAAAACAATACAGATTCCATGTATATATAGGGACTGGGAAGAAGAAGTGGAAACAAATCATGGCTATTTTTGGGGAAGTGGAACGATAGTAGTGGAAAAGTGGAAACAAAACACTTCTCAAGTAACCAACTCAATAGGTGGTAGGAAGAATGATATTAATAAATGCATTACATACCTTTTACTCTTCCTATGTGGAACTACTAACCTTTCACGCACATTCTTTTGAATCAAATAAGAGTTTTACTCACATACTTAATAAAAACTCCAACATTGGCCACTGCTTCTCTTCCGTTTCCTATCTTGAAACCAGCCTCTCCCATGACCAAAGGAGGATCCTCAAACTCCACCTCTAAAACTATACTACCATTACAAAACTTCTCCTCGTCAGTGGGAACCTCTGTTCTAGTCGAGCAAACAACATTTGGGCATCACTTTCAATGAAAGCGGTCTCCTGCTGCATCCCTCAAGTTAACATTCGGGACCTCCTTCCAGATAAAAGTTAACAACATTGGGTTTTATATATGTAAAATTGGAATATTTTGGAATAAACTTATTTGTTGTCAATATATGAGTTCAAAGATAAATGTGATGCCTTGGAGAAATTTCCTACCTCACCTCCTGATCTGCAAGCTGCAGCAGATTGTCTATCCGTTTGATTGCAGACTGTATTTCCCTACAGATGGCTATGGGTGAGTTTCAGCTCAAACTCCCACATTGAAAGGGTGAAGGATGAGTCCAGAGTGACAAGAATCGGCCTTTTGGCTAAGATCAAGTGTAGTATCTGTTCTTATTAGTTTAATATCTGATACGTGGGTCATTGACCCACAACGATATTAAATTTATTTTTTAAGGGGGACGATCCATCACAGTAGCTTGCTACTGGGTTCCTTGAGCGTCGCCCATGCGTTGCACTGCAGCATGGGCCTGGCGCACCCCACTAAATCATATTTCTGAACTTTCTTGTGTTGACTTATGTGCTAGTCTTAGTGAAAGGGTTAATTCACAGCAATTGGTGTATCTTTCTGTAAGATGGCTTCAAGCACAAATAAATGAGAAAACTGTAACTGGTGGAAGAAATTAGTATCTTGGCGACTGGCAGTAGCTGTATTATGGTTCCAAATACAAAATTTTGCCTGCAAAAGCTGCTTGTCTTGTTTACTTCATAACACTAGTATTTTTGGTTTATGAGCATGGTTATTAGGGTACTCTATATTTTTGGGTGCTCTGTGAATGTGATGGTGATATTTTGGTTTTGTACATATGCAGCTATATATGCAAAATGTTAGTTGCAGGAAATGGAATAAATTGGGCCTGTGACGATTTTCATGATTCTTAAACATGAATGAAATAAATGGGAAGGACTTCAAGCAATATATTGGTGATTTTGGTTAAAACTAACCGTATTTGGTCTGCTATCTAACTGTGGAGAATATCAGAGTTTCAATGTACCTAGAATCTAATCACGGAGCATCTAAAGATATATTATTATGATCATAAGTTCATGACTGATTTGGTATATAGCTAAAAGGCATCACCTCTCGAAACATTCGGAAGGCTGTAATTGGTGATTAGTCATCTTGATTAGCATTAATTCATTCATTTGTTGCTTGTTATTTCCTTAATTCTTTTTCTACCCTCAGTGAATCAATTTGTCAGTCCTTAGTTCCTCTATTTTGGCCACTAAGCTAAGTTGATTCTTAGAAATAGCACACCACTATCAAAGAGGGTGAGGCGTAAGCAAGGTAAGCCCATGATTGTAGTTGGGCGGTTGTTGGGGGGGGGGGGGTTAATCATGCAATTAGATGATTTCATGGAATGGAAGCTTTAGGATATTGTTGATGAAACATGGTACATTGGGTTGCATGATGGTTTGATGATTTTGGCCGCTAACATTTCTTTACCAACAATTCGGGACTCGAGAACGGGTTGCATGATGGTATCGTTAAGGGCGGACACTTACTGGGTTGTTGCCCTCCTTCAGCACTATTGCGTGCTCGTGTCCCCGGGAAGGTGGTAATCCTGCGGGAGAAGTGAAAACCCCTGCATACTCGCTCAACAAACGTTCCAACGCCACTACTATCCCTTTAGGCCACTCTCCTTGTGCATATTCTGCCGACTCAACCGGATTGATTTCCACCCATAAACCACCCCCTTCCTTCTGTAAGGTTCTTATCATGACTTGAAGCCAAACTCGAGAATGAACTAACTTTGGATCCCCGCTCAACTTGCCTTTCTTCCCTTCCTCCTCAAATTCCATCACCTGCAATTTCCAATTAACGACCACTGTACTCAGTCTCCAGCCATTCTACCCCCAAAATCACATCAGAATTTCCTAACTCTAGTTGTAAAAAATCTGCTACCACCTCGGTGCCTCCATCAAGTACCATTCGCACCTGCTTGCACACTCCTTTTTACCACGTATGGCATCTCCATTCCCAGAGATACCCCAAAATACCCGAATCGGTGATGGGCAGCCCTAATTTTTCTACTGTCAACAGCGAAATGAAATTGTGGGTGGCGCCCGGATCCAGCATGACTACCACTGCGCAATTCTCAATTTTCCCCAGCAATTTCTTAGTTTTAGGGCTTTAATTCAATAACAGAGTTAAGAGATACTTCAGTTGGAATCTCCTCAGTTGGAGATGGTGCCATGGTGGTGGTTCGCTGCCCTGCCCATGTCCTCTGTATCTTCGTCATCTTCTTCGTTGAGCAGAATTACGCTGAGTTCCTTGCGTTTGCAACGGTGACCCACCACCCACTTGTCGTCACACTTGAAGCAGAGTCCCTTCTCGCTCTTTTCTCCTGGAACTCTCTGTCACTTAATCGCCTCATTTCTCCATAACGTTGTGGGAGACTATGAAGCTTGCAATTCAGGAGCTCAACTCTTAGTTGATGTGGGCTGGGCTGGGCTGGGCTTGTGCTCCCAAAGTGTTGTAACACTTCCTCCTCCTCTTTTGTCATAAGAGAAAACCGGGCCTGTTTTGAGAGAGCCCCAATTCCCCTTCCTGTTGGAAAACCCTTGGATCTGAATCGTTTACACTAATATGGCTTTGAAAATTAGTTCTTTGTTTGAAAATTAGACTATTGTAAGAGCACAACTTCTTGCCTGCTTTTTGTCGTGCTTAAGAAGCTATCAGGCTTCTCCACCTTAAAAACTAGTTTCAATTATTTGACGTGCTTTCTAATTTCTATCATTTTTATTTCATGTAAACATTGTTTGCAAGACATTTTCTCTTTTTGGGTTTGCACCTCCCCCTTACTTCTGATCAAGTTATTATGGTCCGAGTGCATGGCAAGTGATAATTTTGTTCCACTTCTGCTTGTTTCTTCCAGTGGCGTTCGTAATTAGATTGTGTACATAATTTTGCAACTGAATTTGTGTTTAGTAATTAGATGACAACCTAACTTCCGTTTCCTTTTCTGCTTCTTCTTCCCTTTACCCTTTTCTTTCTTCACCTTTGCATCTCCTTCTTCCTTCTTCTTACTCCCTTGCTTAAACTTTCCCCTTGTAACATGTTCCTGCTTGGAGTTCCCTTTGATTTCATTATCTGTTTTAGGTCATTCTCAACCTTTCTCATTTCAATTTCCATTCGAAATATGCCTTAGAGCATCAATATCTACAACAAATTCACGATTTTGACTTATGATGATCCTAGGATTTGGTTAGATGCATAGGAAAGAATGGATGAGGATGAGATTTTCCGTGTGGATGATTCGATTTGGGGTAAAACCCTAAATAGTTGGGGAGTTGAAAATTAGAGGGAAAGAATGAGGTGAAAGGTTGTTTCGTAGAGGGTTTAACTGATAAGGGTGATAATTTGTCATTTGTGTGGAAATTGGAGGGAAATGCTAATTGTGGGACTCACAAACATGGTGTAAAAAATACGGCCGGTTTTCAACTATGGCGAACAGAATTGGACCGGTTCAACAAGGTGGATTTAAAAAGCCCGATATTTTGGTCGTTTTGGTCGTGTCACCCGTGACAAAAAGGGTAGGCCCGTTTTTTCCGCTACAAAACGTCACTTTGCAAGTTTTTTGCAATTCTTTTTAGAGATTTATTATCTTTACTTGTAGAGTAGCACCTCCAATAATGACTCAAAGACAAAAGAAAAGAAAGAGAAGAGGCACCACCACACTACTAAACCCTATATAACTCCACTAAGATCTAAGATTAATTGAAGCAAAATTACAAAAAAAAGAGAGTCTAAAACTAAATTTCTGTTGCGACAACCACAACGCAGTCCGCGACCAACGTATCCGTTCCGTTACTCCGTAACCGCGACCGTTCACGTTTCCGAAACCTAAACCGTATTTTCGAACCATGGTCACAAACGAAACTATTTGACATAAACGTTGGTGTGGAAACCATCATAAAACACTACAGCTTGATACTCAAACTTATATTCGTAAAACATAGGTATATATTCTCAAATAGAGGTAACATCTTGGTATTTTTGACAAATTTCCCTAATTTTGAGGGGAAACGCAAGCCCTTTCTCAACTCCCCTCCCTTTCCCTCCCTTTCCCTCCCTATCTTCTCTTGCCCTCCTCCATTGCTTGCCATGGAGAAATTTCCCTACCTCACTTCCTGATTTTCAGGCTACAGCAGATGTATTTCTCCTGTCTAATTGCAACTGTATTTTCCTTGAGGTTGTTATGGGTGAAGTTTCAGCTCAAACTCCCACATTAAATGGGTGAAAGATGAGGCCAGAGTGACAAGATAATAAAAAGAGGTACCAAAGACTAACCAAATCATACCTTTCTCGGCCTTTTGGCTAAGATCAAGTGTAGTATCTGTTCTTATCAGTTTAATATCTGATACGTGGGTCAATGACCCACAACGATATTAAATTTATTTTTTAAGGGGGAGGATCCATCACAGTAGCTTGCTATTGGGATTCTCGAGTGTCGCCCATGTGTTGCACTACTGCGTGGGCCTGGCTCACCCCACTAAATCATAGTTATGAAATGGAATTTAAAAAGTGATTGCCACAGTGATGGTTGGATTGCCAATATGCAATGCCTTAACAAAATAGTAACTGGTCATAGAAAATTAGTATCTTGGTGTATCAAAATGCAGTAGCAGTTAGGCACAAATTTGCAATCTTGCACGCAAAATCTACTCATCTTATTTACTTCTTAAAACTAGTACTATCTGTTTATGGGCTAGGTTTATTACAAAATATTTGGGTGTTCTGTGATGGTGATAGTTTATTTTCTTTACACTATGCGGGCTGTATATGTTAAAACTTCAAAGTAGACCTATGAAAATGGAATTCCTAAGTTGGGTGCATTACGATTTTCATGATATTCAAATAGTCCTGAATGCATGAATGAAACAAATCGGGAGGACTTGAAGCGATATTTTGGTGATTTTGGTAAAAAGCAACCGGATTTGGTCTGGCATCTAACTAGGAGAATATCAGAAATTTTCACACGACAGATTAAACAGTAAATCTGTCAATACTAAACTCTAGAATGATTTCCTTTTAAAGAGATGAACTTTTTTAACTGAACTTCTCTTCAGTATGATGGTTAAATGATTTTGCACCACGGATCACTAATAACGTTTAGCCCTTTTTATGATTATTTTCTCTTTGGGAGGTCTAATGTTAACACTTGATGATCTAATGTGATGTAATATGTCTATTACGACTGCATCAATCAGTACTTTCTTTGAATTTTTAGCCCTACGTTGTAAGATTACTAAGTTTGTGCTCTGTATATGGTTCTAGGATATATCTCGTTATTGTCTTTTTGGGAGGTCTACTGCTAACCGTTGAAGATCTAATGTGATGTCATATGTCTATTACGAGTTTACGACTGCATCAATCAGTAGTTTGTTTGAGTTTTTAGCCCCACATTGTAAGATTACTAAGTTTGTGCTCCGTATATAGTTTTAGGATATATCTTATTGTTGTCTTTTCGGATTCGTCTAATATAATTGGAATGATGTAGAGAAGATGAACAAAGCCCGTGCTGCCGTGCCCCTAAGGGTGCTTGCAGTAATCGAGAACTTGTCCAATTAATATTTGCCTATTTTGTTTACCATCTCTTAACATATTAACATCTAGAAGCTTCTTCTGGTTCCAAGTTATTGGTTATGTTTCTGTAATTTTATTTTCTTGTTGATGTTCCCTGTTTAAGGACTGGAATTTAGGAATCGTATGGCTGTTTATTAAGCGATCTCCTATCTCAATGTTCTTATTGGTGCTCACAACATTTATGTTCGTATCTTATCTAAAGATTTTCCAGTTAAGGACAAACATGCAGCCCTTCATTTCATGAGATTTTTCTTGTATGTGCATTAGGGAAAGATGCTACTTGCTGGGCGAAATTGTCTCATGTGCATTACTGCTTCATACTCTTTATGCTTGCTAGTGCAATCGTACTGGCAGTAAGGTTTATTGTTTAATTCTGAAGTATAAGTTGGATTTATCGATCTAGTCGTCCAAGTTATGGGCACTTTCAGTGATGTACTCGACTACTCTAACGTGTCAGACAAGTAGTGGATATGGTATTCCCATATTTAGTGTGGTTATAGCCTCTTAGTTAGTGAAAGATTTTGTTTTCTTGCTTGGATGTAGTGTGCTTATGATTTTAGTTAGCAGGACTTTAGGTGTCAAATCTGTCCAAAAATATTTTTCTTTTCTTTTGCTCTACAAGATTGTCTCTCCAACATTCCTGAGAAAGTTGTTGGATGCTTTCGCTTCTGAGTTGTCTTCAGCTTGTACTGAAATTCCCTTGTCATCGTCACTCAACAAGCTAGCAATCTTGTACCAGACTAATGTTGGATACTAAGCTGCAGAGACATTTAGTACTTACCAGTAGATTTCCATCAATTTCAAAATGGTCTTTGAGGAGTTGATATTCAGATTAATTCATCCTTTTGTATTTCAGCTAAAGGCCGATGCCTGGTGCTTTTCGTAATTTTATGTTTGTCATGGCAGATACAACGAACTTTGGACAGTTTCTAATTCAAACCGTAGCATGGTTCATTAGTTATCATGGGTAAACTGTTTGTGAAAATAATTGCTGAGCACCTTGAGTTGATCAAGTGTGACAAATGATTTCGTGTTTATGCTAGTAGTTTTATTTTGTGTGCTACTTTTGTTTCTGTCGTCATCTAACATATCTTCTAGAAGCGGATCTTTAATCTTCTATTCTTCTAGTAGCCATAGTGTTTCTTTGTTGTAGCTATCTGGCAAAATTTGGATAAAATTGAAATATCGCAGGAGAAGAAGGTCTATCCATTAATTCAAATTCCGATGAAAGACTAATGGTGGGAGGTTGGCACATTATTTACGAAATAAGCATGATGTCATTGGAGATCTGTCAGACTTTTTTTCTGCCTTGCAGAAGGTATTCTTTTGCCTATGCCTATTTGCCTGATCGCAGACTTAGTTTCTTGCTTGTATCCTCATTCATGCTATATGTAGTTATGTACCATAAATGTTCTGAATGTGTGAGTTGTATGAAGTTCTCCCTTTTCCAATCGCTGACATATCAGAAAATTGTCAGTATTTTGTGAGGTTGGTGTTAGGAAAACCACATTTGTATTGGTAGTGTAACAGATTGGATGAGAAGTTCAATGAGAAAGGTGAAGGATCTGATATGGCTGTAAGATTTGTGAGTACGTTTGACGCAGTAATAAGTTAACAAAAATTTAATCCTATCTCAAAACAGTTGCCACTTAGCTAAAAGTAGGAAGTCCCACATTGAACATTTATAAATACACTTAGCTAAAAGTAGGAAGTCCCACATTGAACATTTAAAAGATAAGATTATAATTCTTTAAAGATATGTGTTAGGGATTTGTCCTAATCATATTAGGTTTTCTTATCTTTATTTATCGGATTTGTTTAGGATTAGGATTAGGATTAGTCATGCCTTCTCTATTTATATTGTTGTTTTTCATTAATAAAAATCAGTTTAGAAGTTTACAATTTTCGTGAGTTTATACTTGTGAATTTAAAGTTGAGTGTCTTGCTTGTTTAGCATTGAAGAAAGACTGAGATCGATCTTCTACCTCTTTGGACCGAGATTCAAAGGTTATATCCCCATTAATTGATTCGATCTTCTACCCCTTTGGACCGAGATTCAAAGGTTACTATCCCCATTAATTGATTTGTTTTGTTTACTCCATTAAACTACACACCTACACAACCACCTTTTTAATTAAAACTTCACATAAAATCGTTCCCTTGAACCCTCAAACGTTCGTCCACCCTCAAGAACCCTAAAGTAGCAATCTTTGGATCAAAATTCATATCAATTGGTGTGGCTGCTGCTGCTGATTTTCGAAGATTTGAGTGGTGTTTTTGGTGGCCATTGAAGCAATTTTCGAAACACAAACAACTTGCCCAAATTCGAAAAGTTTTTGAGAACAAAAAAAGGATGTATTACAGGTAGATCTGCGAAACTTTCATGACTAATGACCAAGATGAGATCTTTGCACTCCTTGACAGTTATCTCTCGCCTGTTTATAGATGGTGCCCACAAGCAGCTGTTGATGCTCAATTAAAGACTATTTTTGATGGCTTTGATTTGCAACTAGAGATCAAGAACGATAAAGGTTTGCAAGAACATACTTCTAATTTGGAAGAAGATAAATCTGATTTGCAAGAAGAGTTAAAGAATGTTTTCCGTAGCAATGATACAATGAACGAGATTCGATTCGAAACGTGGTACGAAATTCGATACGGGGAACGTTACCTTAGGTGAATCCGGAACGTTGGGTCATTCATTTAGATTAAAATTTTTAATAAATTTAAAACAAAAAGAATCTGATATTTTACTAAAAAAGAAATACAGCTGGCAACATATAGTTCTATGATTAAAAATAAAATAAAAGTTTTAAGTAGAAAGGTAAAAAATAGGTAGGTTAAAGGTGTCACAATTTCCAAGCCTACTTAGTAAAAAGAAATACAGTTGGCAACATATAGTTTTATGATTAAAAATAAAAAGAAACAGTTTTTAAAAAAAGGTAAAAAAATAGGTAGGTTAAAGCTGTCACAATTTCCAAGCCTACTTTAGTAAAAAGTTTAACCCACTCAGCTCTTTTCTATTTATTACGTCACCTACCATCTGACAATTCCTCTTCCTCTTAACTGGCTAAGGAAACTAAAAGAGCCAGCCTCAACTTGCATTCATCGGAGAAGGTGACCGGAGGAGATCGCCGGAAGATCAACGACGCCTAAAAAACGTACCAACACAGTCTCCTTCACAACCACAATAAAAGCCCCATGGTCTTGATTGATAATATAAAGTATCTAACCTCCAATTTTAGATCTAGGGTTTGAAGTGGCGGCCCATTTTCTGAAATTGGTTCAATTCAAAGTGGATTTTGCGGGTTATGAAGAAGAAATCTGGAACGCCACACTCAGCGATCTGAGTCGCGAACCCCAGCGATCTGAGTCGCGTTCGTTCCGCGATCTGGGACGAGCGATTCAGATCGGAGATCGGAGCCCCGATCTGCGTTCCTTGTATCCTTGTTCCGTAGTTGAATTACTCCTTCTTGAATTAGGGCTTTGCCTATAGGTTTTTACCTTTTACTTGAAAGGGTTTTTCCTATTTTAGGCTTAGTTTAATTAGTTTCTTTATTTATTTTATTTAATTTAAGTATTTCTTGAATTAATTTAAATTAGTTTTTTTAAAAAAGATAAGATTAGTTTAAACGATAAGATTATGATTCTTTAAAGATATGAGTTAGGGGATTAACCTAATCATATTAGGTTTTCTTATCTTTATCTTGTTAGACTAGGATTATTTTTTATCTGATTTGTTTAGGATTTGGATTTGGATTGGACATGCCTTCTCTATTTATATTGTTGTTTTTCATTAATAAAAATCAGTTTAGAAGTTTACAATTTTCATGAGTTTATACTTGTGAAGGTTGAGTGCCTTGTTTGTTTAGCATTGAAGAAAGACTGAGATCGAGCTTCTATCCGATTACCCCTTTGGACCGAGATTCAAAAGTTACTATCCCCATTAATTGATTTGTTTCGTTTACTCCATTAAACTACACACCTACACAACCATCTTTTTAATTAAAACTTCACATAAAATCGTTCCCTTGAACCCTCAAACGTTCATCCACCCTCAAGAACTCTAAAGTAGCAATCTTTGGATCGAAATTCATATCACAAATTTTTTTGGACCTTTTGGTTCATCCTAAATTGGATTTGGCGCATCATTGCCACATAATTTTCCTATTTATTGCGTTAAACCGTCAATATAAGGTCAAAATGCTAATCACTTACAAAATCACTATCCCACTTCGATCTTGATGGTTTAACAAAGTTTTAAAAGCATAGCTCGCTAACTATTACACGTGAACATGATGAACTTATTTGCAATACTGAATACATACCAAACATTTTAAGTCCAGCTATTTAATGAATGGAAGAAGAGGGAAGCAAATAAGAGTTTTCCGACTTTTTTTGGCACAATGAGTCTATGTTTCTTATTTGATTCTACAAGTATTTTTATGTTGGTCTAATGTCATTATTGCACTGTCTAGGGTGTTCATAATTTTTACTACATATGCATCAGTGTACCTCAGCAATATGTTAAAATTTTACCGCCCCGTATCGGACAATTGCTAGTTTAATGTTTTATTTCTCTCTTAATACTCAATATTTCTTACCTACATACTATCCAATGCACTACGTTCATCTTTGATGTTTTTGATTCTGTAGAAGTAAAAATTATATAGAAAAATGATATTATGAAAGAGTATGCACCAAGACGAATCAAATAAGATTCTACTTGACTATATTTTTGCTTATAGATGTGAGAGACTATGGGATATGATTAATAGATGAAAAGTGGTTACCATGCTAATGTTAGCATGTATTAAGAAATGGAAGATATATTAGATCAGTTGATGAATATTTTTTCTTAAGTGACATTTGACATGCACATACCACGCTGCAATTTAGGCGTTAATTTAACCAAATTAAGTGGGACAACTAACGTGACAGTTGCCAGTTCTCTTCAGTATTTGTTGAACTATGAATTGATCAGGGGTCTGCGCCTGCTTTCACAAATTATGACGTGCATTCTTCCTCTTTGGGAAGATGTTAGGTATGCACCCCTCCCAAAAGTGCAATGGAGGCCACATACCTAGGCCATGAGCCTTATTGATCGCCCATTGACCCCACCCAGGTAAGTAAGTTTCTATGGGTTCCATCCTTTCTATTTATATCCATATTGATCTCCCCATTTCTCCGTTGTCCTGATGTGGGAGGGGGTAAATCTCTTAACACATTTCTGAACTTTGAGTCGTGGTAGAGATCAAATCATCAAGTATTAAATTCTCTGGTAGTGACGATGAGGTCTTGTTCTGATACTTTGACAGCTTGGTCATGCATTTGGGAGAAGATCTAATCAGATTTAAAGTATGTGAAGAAGTCAACAAGGTGCATTTGGTATTGAACTTCGGCATCATTGTCATCTATAAATCTTTTGTAACTTCTTGTAAGACTTTACCATATGATCCTCAGAAATTACCAGATTTTCATGATTATTGGCAATGACATAAAACGTTGGCATCACAGTACAGGAAATCGTGGTACATTAGGAACGTCGTCTTTGCCAGGCTATTAGAGGTATATTTTGTTAATTTCACAAGAGTGCATAAAACGCTGTCGCCTTTGTTTTCCTTGGGCATTTTTTCCTCGGTGGTATATTTTAAGGTTTTGTCGAGTTTGTTTGTTTGTAAAAAGTTCAGACTTGAATTTCTTGCTTTTACTTTAGAGGAGTTGCATATATTATGCGCTGGTTTTTGAATGAAGCATGTATCATTTCAATTTCATTCAGTGAGCTCATCTCTTGCCTTCCATTTTGGACGCCTTAATGCTTGTAGAGAATTGATGTCTATTAAAGAAAGGAGTTGTGGTGGATTGGTGGTATTCTTACAGTGTGACTTGCATATCTTATGCCTAGTGTAATTTGATTCATCGATTTTTGACTATTGGATACCCTCAAATTTTGCTTTTGTACTGAGACTTTAAACTTGGGCTAGGGCTATTGTGACTTGCATATATTATGCCTACTGTAGAATATTTCTTTACTATTGGTAACATTGTTGAAGAGTAATATATTCTTAACTTGTTTGAGAATGTTGTTGTTCTTAGTTTTTGATTTTATTTCCTCAAGGCTTAGGATCTCTTTGCAAGCTTCTTTCTTATAATTCAAAAAAAAAAAATATTTGCTTGAGAACAATCAAGCCTAATTTTGCCCTTGCAGGTTGTGTGGTATGCTTAAGAAGTCATAAGGCTTATCTTGCTATAGGAACAATAAGCATCTTAAGTTGTTGTATGAGTATTGTTCAGTTATTAACTTTATATATTTGTTGTAGGAACAATAAGCAGCTAATTATATAAAGATAATTTTTCTTGGGCGTATCTTGTCAAAAATGAGGTTGGTCTGGATAAGTATTTTTTTTAACTAACTTTTTGCTTGTTGATTGTTTATTTTGGCTGGATCTCATTTGCAATATATGATATGTCACTTTCATGGTGGTTGTATTAGTTTAGTCTCCTGTTTTTTGGAAGGTTGTATCACATGCTCAAGCTTGTGGCTACTTGAAAGATTGCTAGTCTTACATATTCACAGGTTTAGTTGCTGTTTTTGGAGAAAACTGTGGAGGAACCTGCTTATCTGAAATGGATAATTGAAGCTATTCTAGATATTAATTACTTCTTTTCAGTAATCTTATTTTTCAAAGTTTGTTACCAACAGGTGCATCAAACCCATGTTCATGCTATAACATGCTAGAATGGACTAGTTTACAGTATACTATTATTTCTTTGTGTTCTTTGCTACCTATGCAAAGAAGTTATAGACATAGTAAGTCCCACATTGTAAGTTTAAGCAACTAATACGTTGTATATTATGCAGTGGTTGGACCTAAGGGTTGTCTCTTCGGAGACATCTGATAAAATTGGAACGATACAGAGAAGATTAGCATGGCCCCTGCGCAAGGATGACACGCACAAATCGAGAAATGGTCCAAATTTTTTTGGCAGGTTTTTTTCTTTCTCGCTGAATCTGTTTTCTCTTTAAATCTTTATCTCATACATTAATCATTTATAAAGCAAGACCACATTATGAAAATTACTAGATAGATTTGGTGATAAATTGCTAATTGCAAATCCATTACTTACAAGTTACAGTCTGTTAAGCACATCCTGTAAGTTATAGAGAAGATCAGGCTGCAAAATCCAATGAAAATGATGGATTATCCTTTTGCAACCAAGACAGCGACATGTTCGGCACATTTTTATTCTATTTGATGTGTCTCTTATTTCTTTCTTCCTTTTGCTTTTATGCCTCATGTTCACTGATTGATTGCATTTATGCAACTGTTGGAGTGATAATTAGTTTTTCATTTGCGGTAATTGGTCTAAGCCCAGCTTAATGAGTAGTGATGACTTTCAGCACTATCACGAACCCAGTGCTGTAAATAGGGAACAATAGTTGTCATTCTGGCTGTAGGTCCTAATTAGCTTCATGTTTTGGGCTTTATCTAATCCGAAAGCAAGCAGCCAAAGAGCTGCTCATCACTACCTTTGATCCTCTACCTCCACTTATTATCTTTTTAATAACCCTATTATGTAGCATTTTTCAAAAAGAAATTCTTCATTTCTTCTCTCTGCCAATGACCACCAAGGAGGCGACATGCTCATTGATCACCATCAACAACACCACATAAGATACATCAAAACCGTATAAACACGCCTGCTCGCAAAAGACAACCATTTCCTTTTGCAAAAAGGTCAATAGGAGGTTATATAAGTCCAATTACTGAAGGCTCAGAAGCACATGCAACGCAATAGATCTTCTGTTGTACCATTTCGTTTTGATGAATCACATTTTTACCTTGAACATGAAGTTGGAAGTTCCTTCAGGCAATCACTTAACCTTATACTGTAATTAATGGAAGTTCCTTTTAGGAACTCCCTCCAAATATAAACGTATGCCACTGAATGCAGCGAATACACGGTATTCTTTAGTAAAAGGCGAAAGAATAGTTCGCTCTGTGCTCACTGCATGGCTGCGTGGGGAGTGTGGAATAAGGCTTCAGAATTTATATTGTAATTCTGGCTTGAGCTTTGTACATGACCAGTGTGGGATTACAATCTCGATCCACTGTGGCTGACCAGGCCATAGGGGAAGTTTTTTTCAGCATGAGACCACAGTACAGACCCCTCAAACTTATGAAATTTCATTCTCCTGCTTCGCGGAATATGTTCTCACTGAAACTAGATGGTGTAAACTATATAACATCAATGACAGTCTGTTCTAACAGAGTCAGAGGCTATGACTTGTTTTGCCATAGCTTTTTAAATATTGAAGTGTGAATCTAGTGCTAGCTAATTTTAACTGTACTGATTCGTGCACTTTGACTGTCTGCTATGTGCTCTTCTAAATCTTAAATGGTAGATGTAATTCTCGTATTAGCAAAGCCTCTCAACCGATCAAGCTATAAAGGATGTTGTTGCTCTTAACAAAAGGGTGACATTGGCGAAGCCATCAAGATGTTGTGTCAATATGAGGAAGGACCCTGGTGAAAGGAGTAGTGGGAATCTCACTAATCTGTTCGGGAATCACTAGTCAGGTTCGGAACAGACACTATGAACTCATCTTTAATATTGTTTATCCAAACTCGGTGCGCAGTGTTTAATAATAAGATTAATTTTCTTTATATGTGGATCCCAAACATCTCCCATATTTTCGGAGATTGTAAGAGGGTTGTGTCGCCATGTTATGTATTGCATTTTCTTTAAACTAGTTGTTGGAGCGCGTGCTAACGCACGCGTCCCCCTAAAGTAAGAAAAACTAATTAGAAAATGTGTTAACTACGTAATTCGCTTAAGCTTTTTAACACAACAAAATTATTATTGCAAACTTCAAAAGTAGTGAGAATTGCCACAAGTCCAGCTTTCAGAAAGAAGAGGATAGAGAAGGCGAAGAGAGCAAAATCACCCAAACAATACACATGATCAGACCCAAGATGCATATTGAATTAGCTAACCCTAAAATAAGACCTCAAAGAAAATTACAACATCTATCTCCATCTCCTGTAAGGGCGTACTTAGTATGCTGAATGGAATTGAAAGGGAATGGAAACAAATAAGAGAGTGGAATGGAAACAAACAAATCACAGACAGTGTAAAGCTAGATTACTGACGAAATTGTCATGTTTTGTATATGCTTGTTTGCTTTCCACAGTTTTTGTTGTGTCGTATAGAATAAAATTAAGGTTAACTTTTGTTATCTACTTTTTTTTTGGGTAAGAAGAAGTGGCCCGGACCCCGCTCGAGTCCTATTGGGCCAGGCACTTGAGAGTAGGGGGAAGGGTAAGGAAAATTCCTACCCTTAAAGTGTCCCTAGTAGGGATTGAACCCCGAACCTTGAGGTTGGAAGGGTACACTCCTTTCCACTAGACTAAAAACTACTTGGTTTTGATCTGCATTTTAATCTACTTGCTATCGCAATTTTTTTTTTTGTGTACTCTTATTTCTCAATTAGAAGTTTATCTTGATTGCTTGTTGAATTGTACAAATTTTTTTATACACCCGGGTGCACCGTATACCCTCTCACATTCTCCATCCTTATTCTCGTGTGTAGTGGAGCACATGAGAAGGAAAACTGTGGTATGGACATCCATATCAATCCATTTCAATTCAAAGGACCAAATAGGCCCTTAATAGTTGAGCATTTCATCAAACAGTTTATATGCATACATTAGAAAAAATACAAATAAAATCAACACAAAAGAAAGTCACCCATATTATTAAAATTTTAAAAATAAAAATTGATAAAATCGAATGAGTTATGTGTATAGAAGAGGTTTTTTCCCCATAGAAATGTAAACTATATTATTGTAGCTTAGCTGTATACAAATAAGGATATAAGTTTAAACTTTGGTTTCTCTCTCTTAAACTTTCGTTTTTAGCATCAAAATCATTTTCTTTATTATTCCTAGAAAAATCATCATTGGTAAATCATTTTCTTTTTTGAAGCAACAGATGAACAAAGCTGGTAAATAAAAAAACGATATAATTTCCCCAAAAAATTGTAAGAAATATTTAGTCAAAATTTCACAATTCCCAATTTTCATCAACCTAACTACTCTCCCAAAAATTCAATTACAATTTCAACCTGACAGCATCTCCATGAAAGACACAACCACCACTTCCGTCACCAACATATCGCCACTAACAATCCATCTTCGCGACCCTCTTTCTCTTCTATATCATCCTCCATTTCTAATCCACAACCTGCGAGTACATGGAAGAGCTCATTGTTGCATTCGGAATCGATTAAGAAAAACCAAGAAGCTGTAAAAGAGGTATTTTGGCGATTTAGGATGTTGGAAGATCAAAAGACATGAAATTTGATTAGGCTTTTTAATGGGTGTTTATGAGTGTATGAGATGGTTTTGTGAGAGGAATAATGTCATTGGTCAATGAAGGGAGAATATACAAGAGAGAGCTTTACATTTTCAACAATGGTGAAGAAGCACTTGGAATAAGATGGTAACGAAGAGGAAGAGGGTAAGCTTGAAAGAGTAATGGAGGAAGAGGGCAAGCTTGAAAGAGTAAGGAGAAATAAGTAAAACTGCAAAACAAAAAAAGGAAAAAGGAAAAAGAAAAAGAGATATCAGGACACTTTCTTTAGCAATCACTGTTCATTAGAACACTTTTTCCCTTACTCCCTTTTATACAAGGTATAGATTATGAGGTGACCCATCCTTTTAATTATGATATGATACTTCCTCCGTTTCACAATACTCGCAACCAAAGGATTTGCACACAAACCAAGGTAGAGGAAAGAGAGCGTGAAGTTAGCCAAAAATACCCATGTGCATAACCAAGCTAATTAGCCAAGAAAATTATTTAACAAAATTATACAACTTGCTGCCCCAGCTGCCACCACCAGCAGCAGTAGTGCCGCCTCCATCGCGACCAGTTGCGGCGCCACCACCTCCGCCTCAGCCTCCAAACCTCCCTTCCGGACACCCTAAAATGGCCTCCTATCCTTTAAAACTTCCAAAAACCCATAGATTGAATGTGAAGAATGAAAACCACACCAAAATCCAATACTTTTCAAATAAATTAATTGAATCAAAAGAAAACCCAATAGAAGAATCGAGAGTTTTATGTAACGAAAACGTAGAAAAAAGGAAATGGAAGTGAGAAGAAAGATGATTTGCCATTGAAGCATCAAAGAGATCGAGGATGGTGGTTTTCGACTTTCGATATGGGTGAAGGTTTGGTTTCAGGAGGGGAGTGACTGACTGAGGGTGGTGGTGCAGTGGTGGTTTAATTTCAATTGATTGGGGGAGGGTTTAGGAGAGAGATTGAAGGGTGGCTAGTGGGTGGTGGACAAGTGGACTGTTGGGGGGTAATTAATTATCATTTAAGGGTTGGGTAATTATTAATTAGTAAGATAAGAGGCAATGTAATTGTAAATTTATTTTGTTAATATGGTGGAATGGGCAAGTAAGTAAGGGTAACATGGTATTTTTGCATATCAAAACTAACTATTATTGGCTTGGTTGCAAATATTGCAAAATTTCCCAAAAAGGAAAGCGTTGCGAGTATTGCGAAACGGATGAAGTACTATTTATCCCTTTACATCAGAGATGAACACCAAAATCTACATATATATATAAAAGCGTAAGCTAGGATTGCAATCCGCCACGTGTCATCATCCCTCTTTGAATGACATTCTATCTCTTTCATTCTCATATAATAAAAAGAAAATATCAACGTACAGATTCGAACCCGTGACATTGAGTATGGAATAAGGAGTTCTAACCACCACTCCAACATGTTATTAGTGTTGCTTTTATCAAAATCAATAATGATGTATAGATAGAAACCAAGAGTTAAGTTGTAAATTTATAAAATGCATATTGTAAATGATAAGACTTTTTTAAATATATAATTTTTCACACTACATGATAGCAATTATTTTAACTATTATGAAATCTAGTACACAAAAATCCCGAGCATCGCCGGGGCCTAAATCCTAGTTTAGGTTTAAATGACTAATAAAATCTTCGTTTTCTTATAGTAATCTTACATGAGGTTGTGTCACCTTTGTCAATGGTCTTACGAAGAAGATAGTATTTTATGAGTTCAAGAAAGATTAATTAGATTAACTACATTAGGAACTACACCAAGTTCAACTGATCCACATTGCCTCCTTTAGAGCTTCTCATGCAACTTTATAACTTCAATTGCAGACTTAACCACACTGCTTTGCTTGGAGCCTTTCGATGCTATTTTATATTAGAAATGAAACCAGACTGTGATCGGAATTTTGTATTAGGGTAATTTGGTAATTAGACTCTTAGTATGTAATTAATAGGTTTTCATACCTCCTCTATATATATAACAGTGTCAGGCAACCTAAACAGGTTAGCCAATCATTCTCAATATTCGCACATGGTATCACGAGCCTAGGTTAATTTTTTCTCTTATGCCTCTTTTTTTTAACCTACCGTTTTTTTTAAACACAAACCCTAACAAGTTTAGTGTTTTCCCGCGACACCTCATGTCTGCCGCCCAACTTTCCGGCGTCACAGACAACCGCCGCCGCAGCCCATCCACTCAGCAGCCCCCAAACACCGGTGCATCAGCTGCGTGCCGCCAGCCCTCCGACGCCTGCGTCTCTGCCCCCTGGCTTCGCCGCTGCTGGTTTCGTCTACAACCGGAGCAACGCCGCCACACCATCCGCTCTTGCGTCATCCTCCGGCGCGCTTATTGGCACCAACACCGCTATGTGGTCGTCCGCCCTGCCCTCCTCTTCTTTTGGACTCATAGGCAGTCCCATTGGGCTGCGCACGCCACAACGTGCCACTCAAGGGTTTCCGCCTCCAACGAGTGGAGGCCATGTGTTCCATCCATCTTTGCTTCCGGCCTATCTTCCACCGCTTTTTCCCACGGCGTCTTCTCTCACCCATCAAGACATCACGCGTGTTGTGTCCATTAAATTGTCCACTCCGGAAGATTATCTTATGTGGAAAACTCAGGTGACATGTTTTCTTTCGACTCATCAATTACTTGGTATTGTCGAAGGTACTATTACGATTCCACCTTCTACTTATGTTGATAATCTTGGACAATCTTTGCCTAACCTGCAATTCTATGAATATTTGAGACTTGATCAACAAATTAAATTGTGGTTGTATGCGACGATTTCACGTGATGTTATGATGGATGTTCATGAATTACATACTGCTGTGGAAATTTGGAATAGATTGCAGTCCCGTTTCTTACATGCTAGTATGGCTAGGTTTATGGAACTCAAAGGTCGCCTAAGTCACATAAAGAAACCTGAACAGCAATCTATGGAGTGTTTTTACGTGAGATTAAAGTCATAGTTGATTCTTTAGCTGCTATTCAGTGCCCTGTCTCTCAATATGATCTTATTCAGTATACCTTGACTGCTCTGGATAAGGATCGTGATTATGACCCTCTTGTTACTACGTTGTTGCAATTTCAATCGTCCTTGACATTTGATGATCTTTGCCCCAAACTTTTACAACATGAGCAACGCCTTAAGGCCATTCGTGCCTATGATGAGGCTCCCACTGCCCATCAAGCCTTAGTTGTTGTTCAGTCTGGCTCTTCGGGTTCTCAATCATCTTCTTCAGGTGGTTCGAATCCTAAGGGTCAAGGGGGTGGTAAGAATAAGAACAGGAACAATCGTGACAAAGGTGGTCGTGGCAACAACAATGGTCGTGGCAATGGAGGACAGGGTGGACGTGGCAATGCAGGAAGTAATCCATCTAACGGCAATTTAGCCAACACTCCTTCTTCAGATACTTGTGGTCTTTGTTGGTATCCAGGTCACCAAGCAGCCTATTGTCCTCAACGCTTCAATCATAGCTTTGTGCCTTCCTCTCCTGATGGTGTCACACGTGCCCTAGCTGCACTGTCTGTTGGTGGTGAAACAAATGACTCCGTTTGGTATCCAGATTCTGGAGTCGCCTCCCACATGACCTCACAGGATGGTAAGCTATCTAACGCTCTTCCTTACACTGGTTCGAGTTCTATTGTTGTTGGTGATGGCACACGACTTCCCATTAATAAACTTGGTAATTTTATTCTGTCTTCCCCTAGTCGCCCCCTTCGCCTCACGAAGGTGTGCCATGTTCCCCAGTTAAAACATAATCTGATGTCTGTTCAAAAGTTATGTCAGGATAATTCTTGCATAGTCTGTTTTGACAAGTCTTCTGTTTGTGTTAAGGACAAGACCACGGGGCAGTTCTGTTGCGGGGAATCAGTAGGAATGGTGTCTACCCTCTTCAGCCTCACATCCTAGAGTCAGAGTCGTCTTCTCGAGTTTGTTCAGAGTCTTCCCGAGTCTGCCCAGAGTCGTCTGTCCCTGCTCTCATTGCCACTAAGGAGTCTGGAGATGTTTGGCATACTCGCCTTGGTCATACTTCTGCTAGAGTTTTAGGAAGTTTACGTTCACAAAACTTGATTTCATGTAATTCTAAATTTCATGACGATTGTGTTCATTGCAAAGTAGGAAAGATACATCGTTTGCCTTTTGAGTCTGTGACTCATCGTGCCCCCTATCCCTTATATTTGATACATAGTGATCTTTGGCAATCGCCAGTTAAATCGAATTTGTTTTTTCAGTATTATGTGGTTTTTGTTGATGATTATTCACGTTTTTCTTGGCTATATCCACTTAAACTGAAATCTGATGTCTATTCGACCTTCTTAGCTTTTCAGAAACTTGTTGAGAATTTGTTTAATTCCAAAATTAATTTTTTCCAAAGTGATGGTTGACGTGAATTTGATAACACTCCTTTACTACAACATTTCTGTGATTCGGGAATTTATTTTCGAAAGTCTTGTGCTCGGACTCAAGCGCAGAATGGTGTTGCAGAAAGGAAGCATCGAACCATTATCGAGATGGCACGTACTATGCTTATTCAATCTGAGTTGCCAACTCGATATTGGGTTGATGCGTGTTATACGGCGGTTTATACGATAAATCGTCTTCCGAGTTCGGCATTACAGGGTTCATCCCCGTTTGCTAAGCTATTTCATCGTCCCCCCTCCTATGAGTTTTTGAAATGTTTTGGTTGTGCTTGTTTTCCGTTGTTTTTAGATCCTAAAATCAATAAATTACAGGCTAAGTCAATTCAATGTGTTTTCCTTGGCTATGCATCAAATTATAAGGGTTATCGATGTCTTGATCCTATTTCTGGTAAAATTTATACAAGTCGTCATGTGTTGTTTAGTGAACGTAAATTTCCTTATCGTTCTCTTGTGTCGACCACACCTCATGACTCCTTCGTTGTCAATGACTTGGACCCCTTGGTGTTGTTTCCGACTCACTCCACGTCTCGTGTGTAACGCCCCGAACTTAGGGGTCCGTTACTAACTTCTATCAACCATAATTAGAACATCAATAATCATACTTTATTCATAAATAGCAGCGGAAACATCCTCAACCTTGTGGGTTATGGGCCCACAATAAAATTCTCTTAAAAATACAACTCAATAACTACATTCCCTTAATAGATTAATTTACCTTACCATTAACCATCTCAACATCTCACTAAAACATAACATAACGCCTACTTCTCGAACCAATCACTAACTAACTTATTTACATAATCATCATGATCGATCTCAATCAGAAACTCTTTCCATGTGTCTTGCAATACTTCCAATAGTACCTAAAACATAAAAACAAAACGTCATGAGCCGAGGCTCAGTAACATACTACCCTAACATCGTAAATTCATTTCAATTCATTTTATTTGCAAACAGAGGGATATGAAATATCGTAAATTCATTGGATAACATATAACAATACAGTTGAAATCATTGGGATATAGCATATGGCATTATCTTCCTTATCAGGTTATAAACATATATCATTCATTTTGGTAACTTGGCAAGTATAACATAACATAGGCCACAGAGAACAGAAGTCCTCCACATAGGTGGCGTGCCACGGGAGATTATTATCTCCCAACAAAGGTGGCATAATAACATAACAAGGATGTCACGGAAGATTATTATCCCCCGACATAGGTGACAGAGCCGCCATAATGGAACGTGCACGACCAACATAAGAGAATACTGCCAAGAACCATCTTTCACTTTTCTTTATCATGTTTCATATCTTATTATAATCATATTTCATCAAACCATTTACAAAAAGCATTTATAACATCATTTGCATAATAACATTTTATATCCCGCAATCCATAAATAACATCATTAAAAACAAAGCATGATCATAAACATGGTTGGAAAGGAAATTGCGAGTGTTAGCAGTAGACGTTACCTCGATCTGCAGTACGATAACCTTTAGACCTTCGTGAATCGTTTTTCGAGAGCTCCGAGGGACATTCTATCTAAGGAGCGTATTACTTTATTAGTAGCTAATCGACTAACTAAGTACTTGGCTTTCGTTGGCTTAGTTACATAACGTTATCCTTAAATTAATACTATCCTCATAACTTATTAATATATATAACTTTAGTAATTCTTAGTAGGTATTATACGTAATTCTATTTCATACCATTTATTCTAAATTTTACGAACCATTTCCTTCATATGAATCCTTTTAAAAATACAATTTATTTAAACTTAATAAGTTCCAAGGAGGTTTTATAATAAGGCTCATTATTAAAAATTAGTAATATAATAGTTACTCGTTATTTAATAACTCACTATTATAAAATAAGGTTTATGGGTTTTATAACTCGGTTAATAAGTACGACATAGGTAAGTTATATTTAAGTAAAGTATTACTACTTTATAATTCATATAAAATTCATGTTTAATGACTTGGAGGTATAAACTATATAAATATACATATATGCTTCTTTTAGTTTAAAAATCTTTAAATACTAGTATTAATATTAAGATAATAAATAAACTAAAACATTATTCATTAATTTTCTTACTTAAACAATATAAAAAAATTATATATTTTATCAAATAATATTTAGCGAGTCATAAATAGTTTGTAAATAATATTTCATTATAAGTATTTCAACATAATGTACTTTCCTTTGTAATTAGAAACTAAACATAATAATTTGTCCTTTTTAAAACTTGAAAATACATAGTGAATAATAAAGGTATTCCTTAATAATTCAATATGAAAACTACATATAACATTTAAAATAAGTGTTTATTATTAAACTAAAGTAGTTATATGAAAATAACTTATTACATGAAATTAGTGAATAGTTTACATAACTTAGTTTTATAAAATAAACTTTAAAGTAAATAACTATTATTGAAAAACTTTAACTTAATATTTATAACCAAAACTAAAATACTTATTGTAAAGTAAATAACTAATAAGATTAAGCAACTAGTTCATTTAATTTTAGCTAGATTAACTGAGGTTAATAATATAGTCTATATAAACATAAATTAAACAAAGTAGCTTTACTTAAGTTAAAAATCAAATTTAAGTCCAATACTAATATAGAGTATTTAGCCAGTAATAATGGTTTTAAAATAATCTAAATATTTTAATATAAACAACTAAAATAATTAGTCCATAGATTTTAGTTAGTTTAATTAAAGTTTATAGTTTAGAATACATATACATAAATTAAACAAGGTGCTTTTACTTAACTAAAAATCAGATTTAGGCTAATTGTTCACTAAGACTAAAGTATTAACTAATAAAATAGTTAAAATACTCAAAAGAAATTCAAATAAAAAAAATAGGTAACAATAGTTACCTCTGCTCAAAGAGCAGCGAAGAGGGAGGAGTGCAACTCCGGCGAGGCGCAACAGTAGGCGGCGACGTGAAATTAGGGAGGTGGGAGGCGGCGTTTGGTGGCGGTGGAGCTGGTTGCGTCAGGCAGCAGCACGCCAGCGCATGGAGGGGATGAGTATGTTGTATGTGCAACATGGGAGGAAGGGGGGCTGCGGGGAGCCTTTAGTGGCGTGGAGGCCTGATCACCGGCAGCGTCTGGCTGTGTTTATGGTGGTCCGGCGAGGTGTGGTGGTCGCCGCAGCTGGGCAGCAGCGCAGCAAAGAAACAGGGGAGGGGAAAAGAAAGAAAGCAGGGGAAAAAGAGAGGGAAGAAGAGGGAGTTTTGAAGTGTCTTGTGTGGGGAGCAAACATGGCATTTTATACCCATAAGAGAAGGGTCTAGAATTGCTTGGGGAAGGGTTTTGCTTGGAGGAAGGTTTTCTTAATGAGTAAACAAAAATCAGATTTTTCCATTGGCAAGCTTGAAGAAGAAGGAGGATGGGAAGGTCAAAGTGGAATAGTCAACATTTGCAAATGGGTTTTTCTTTTCCTCTTTAATAATTGTTAAAGCTACTATTCTATTTAAAAGAAATAAATAAATTTATAAACCTTACTACTTATAACTTTAAAATTAATAGCATAATATTTAGAAATTATTTTATGAAATTCAGAAATCAATTTTAATAACTTAAGCTTATTTAACGTTAATAAATTTAATAAGTCGCATTATATAAACATATATCTACATAAATAAAGAAAATTTTAATTAATTGCGAGTTTTCCTTAATTAAGAACGTTTAATTTTCTCGGATATTACATCGTGTCTCCCCCTTGCCTTTGGGTCCCCTTCCTAGTGTGTCTAGTCCGCGGCCTCAAACCGCACCCATGACTTCATTAGTTGGTTCCCCGTCCAGCAGCCCGCAGGACGCTATCCCCGCGCCCGCAGCCACGCCTGGCCCAGCTCACCAAGCTGCTGCCTGCCCGCGTAATTGTCCCGCGCCCGCGCCTTTGCGGTCTCCACCCAGCTACCCGCAGGAAGGTATCCCCTCGCCGCAGCCATGCTGCCGCTCCCTCTCGCAGCGTCTGCCAGCCCGCGAGACACCCCTGCGCCCGCAGTAACGCTGCCGCCCTCCTCTTTCCCACATGATGCTACGCATCCCCATCTTGTGTCAACCCGAATGTCGGATGCCTCTATTGCATCCCCTAGTCTTGAGTCATCCCCGTCTCCTAACGTCCCTCCCTCTAGGCGTCCTAGAAAGTCGTCTAAGTGTGTCGATCCTACTAATGTTCATACCATGACCACGCGTCTAAAAGACGGAATCATTTCAACTAGGAATTTATTGGATTTAAAAACCGATGTTGTTGAGTCTGAACCGTCTAATTTTAAGCAAGCGTCTAAAGATTCACGTTGGCAACAAGCCATGCGTGATGAGTATGAAGCATTAATTAAGAATGATACATGGGAACTTGTGCCTCGCAACAACAATAGAAACGCTCTTGGTTGTAAGTGGGTGTATAAGATTAAATATAATTCTGACGGTTCTGTGGAGCGGTTTAAGGCCAGACTTGTAGTTTTTGGTAATCATCAGCAGGCAGGTATTGACTACTTTGAAACCTTTAGTCCTGTAATTAAGCCTACTACTGTTCGCTTAGTTCTTACTCTTGCTGCTACTTTTAAATTGTCTATTCGTCAACTCAATGTTAAAAATGCTTTCCTTCATGGTTTCCTCAATGAGGAAGTCTATATGCGTCAGCCTCCTGGTTTTGAACACCCTTCTCAACCACATCATGTTTGTCGGTTACGAAAATCCATTTATGGTTTGAAGCAAGCTCCTCGAGCTTGGTTCTCTCATTTCAGCAACTTTCTTCTCTCTATTGGTTTCAAGTGCAGCAGTTGTGACACCTCTATGTTCTCTCTCAAACACAATAGTCATATTATCATTCTCTTGTTATATGTTGATGATATTGTGCTTACAGGTAGTAGTTCCTCTTTGCTTCAGAAATTTATCAGTGTTCTCTCTGCCCAGTTTGCTATGAAGGATTTGGGTGATTTGCATTATTTCTTAGGCATTCAGGTTTTACGTACTCCTCAGAGTTTGCTTTTGTCTCAAAACAAATATGTAGTTGATCTTCTTCAGAAATTTCATCTTCATACTGTCAAACTCGTACGTACTCCTGTTGTCTCTCGTGTCACTCTTTCTCTCTTAGATGGTGAACTTCTTGCTGATCCCTCAGATTATCGTAGTATGGTTGGTGCATTACAATATTTGACTATGACTCGTCCTGATATTGCCTATGCTGTTAATTCGGTTTCTCAATTTATGCATGTGCCTCGTACTACTCACCTTCATGCTGTGAAAAGAATTTTCAGGTATCTGCAGGGAACTTCTGATTATGGACTATTTCTTCATAGTACTGGCTCTCCTACTGTGACTGTTGCCTATTCTGATGCTGATTGGGCCGGGTGTCCTGACACTCGGCGTTCTACTACTGGTTATGCTGTCTTCCTAGGGAAGAATTTGATCTCTTGGCGCTCTAAGAAGCCACCTACTGTTTCGAAGTCTTCTACTGAAGCTGAGTATCGTGTTGTTGCCTACACTGCAGCTGAAACAATTTGGATACGTCAATTGTTGGCTGATTTAGGGTATTTTCAACGACGGCCTACCATTCTCTATTGTGACAATGTTTCTGCTATGTATCTCACTACCAATCTGTTCATCATGATCGTAGTAAGCACATTGATGTTGATTATCATTTTGTTCGTGAGATGGTTGCTAAAGGTGGACTTCATGTTAAGCATGTTCCAACACAGTTGCAGGTTGCTGATATTTTTACTAAGGGTCTTTCTTCTGAGTTGTTTTGTAAACATCGTTCCAATCTATCCGTGATTCCTCCTCGTAAAGATTGATAGGGTGTATTAGGGTAATTTGGTAATTAGACTCTTAGTCTGTAATTAATAGGTTTTCATACCTCCTCTATATATATAACAGTGTCAGACAACCTAAACAGGTTAGCCAATCATTCTCAATATTCGTACATTTTGTTTGTTTGGAAGTCGACATCAATACCACCAATTACATCTCAACTCTTCTTCTCCTTCATACACCCAAAAGTTTTTCCCAGTCATTTGAAGGTACATTGAGATGTTAGTGAACGGGGTCCAATGACCTTCTCCTCTATTTGTCATGCTTAAAGCATATGAGACACATGGTATGGTACAAATCATGGCATACGGGACGAATCATATAATATGAGTACAAGGAATCCTTCTAATGACGTGTTGCTCATCGGTAGTTGTCGACAAACACATAATCTTGCTAAGCTTAATCCCATGGTCAAGGGTATAAAACGTCTCCTAAAGTCTTTCATGTTGACCCTATAAAACATTCTATCTAAATTAGTGTCTTGTGTCACCCCAACATCTTCTTAAACTAAAAATCCAAATGACAAATTTTTATTGCCCTTCTCCTAGGTCCTTTGCGGAAAAGCATTAAGCCAAGTATTTACAAACTCCGACTAGGGAACCTTCTTTTATAACGAGCAATGTAACGAACCCCACTAACAAATGGGTGTCCCTTATGCGTAAGAAGTATCTCAAAAACTGCTCCTTCGTTGAATACAGGTCCAAACCTAAAGATTCTCCAATTTGGAAAGTTATACTTCAAACATGTGACCTAATCCGCAAAGGAATTCGATGGAAAATTGGTTCTGGCAATGACATCTTCTTTGGTTATACAACTGGTGTGCAAACAAAAGTCTGATTGAAATTTTAAATTTGGACCCTTCAACAATACCGAATATTCATCTCAAGTTACGGGATGCCATCAGACTAGATATGACCTGGAATACTAACTTTCTCAATAACTTGCTCCCTCCCCACATTGTTTCCATAATCGAAGGCATCCCCCTTCCATATACTCCTCAGGAAGATGACTTCTGCTGGGGGTTAAAGCAGTTAACTTCATCAGGAAAATTTAATGTGAAATCGGCCACGTGGCTAGCACACGATCACTATTTTTTCAGTGCATCAAAGTGGCCTTTCCATTTGATTTAGAATGTTGAAATCCCCCCAAAGATCCGAGTTTTTATATGGCAATTGCTCCACGATGGCCTACCTACGCGAAACAACTTAAAGAAATGAAGTATCCCAATTCCAAACTACTACCCTATATATTAAATTTCAAATGAAGACATAAATCACCTTTTCCTTCTCAGCACTCATATTAATGCCTTTTGGAAAGATAACGCTACATCAAGCTTCCTTTCCTATCCTATTAATGCAACAAACCTCCCTAGTCTGATTCATACTACCAGAGCCCAATCCGAATCCACCATTGCAAAATTGCTCCTAACCCTGTGGAGCATATGGAAAGAATGCAACGCTGTGATTTTTAAAGGCGAGACATGGCGGCAGCCAAACCGCATTCTCCATTGAGCAAAGCATATGTACTTAGAACGACAACTACGCCTTTCCACCGACACTAACTCACACTTTTTTACCCCCTCCGCCAATAAACCTCCAACCACCATTCATGTCTATTGGACCCCTCCTCATCAAGGCCTTATCAAATTAAATTTTGATGGATCCTCTACCCTATCTTGGTAGCAACGGGCATTGTACTGAGGAACTCTTTGGGCAAGATACTTAAGGCAAAGGTCTACAAGTTTTCGTCTCCTCTCATCGCAGAAGTTATTGCCCTTCGTGATGGCCTCCTCCAGACCAAAAACATGAACATTACAGACTTAGTCATTGAAGGAGACAATTTAATAATCATCAACATCTTGAAAGGCAAGTGTAACATCCCATGGTGCATACAGACTCTCATTGACGATATTAGACGAATTCTCACTACTTTCAAATCTACAAAGAAAACTCATATCTTCAAAGAAGCTAATAGAGTATTTGATTATCTCTCCAAACAAAGACATCTAATAACTCAAAAAGGTTAGGAGTTTGACGTCCAGACGGATAGAACTTTGTATCAATTTTCTCTTTTAGATAGCTGAGGTTTCACCTTTGAGAGAAGTGTCACCTAATGTTTTCCTTGTATCCTTTCAAAAAAAAAGGTCAACACTCAACAATAAGAAAACGCTTTTAGTCCCATCGAGTTTCTTTTGTAGACAAGACTCCTCCATGTTTCTAGAAAACCAAAATTCCTTGATTTTCTACTAATCTTAGATTCCAACTCCTAGATGCTTGCTTCAGTCTATAAATGAATTTTTAAGCTCGCATATCTTAGTCCCTTACATGTTTTCAATTTCTTACCTTTTAGTATTATACTATCCATGTAACTCATATAAATAACAGACACTGATGTATAAACAAAACATAGACGACACTTTTGAATTTAAAATGCTCAGTAAATGACGTAAACTAGTTGCCAATGGATTTACCAATGGATTTAATCTGGTTAACAAATGATTTAAAGCGGCTACTGACTAGCTTAAACAAAACAAATGATTTAAACTAGGTTGTAGTCTTTCTAGACTTTACTCCTTACTTTCTATATCTTATAAACGCTACCCTAAAGTAGTCTACAAGAAATTACAATAGTCAACAATACACTTCTTAAAAAAACAATGTATTCAAACAACCATTGCGTTACCTAAATTTGGCATTATAAATCTTTTAAACAAACAATCATAGTGTTAATTAACTATTTAATAGAAAAAATACTTCGTACTATCGAATAGTGTACCTTCAGCCTTCAGGTGTGTCCTTAATTTTACCCAAGTTCGTGGTAGTGACTTTGACCTTAATTCTTGTCATTTTCCTTCCAAGCTTTTGCAATTTTAAAGCATAATATGTAAATAAATATAAATGTGAAACTTCGGTAAAAAAATCCAAGCTAGAATTTCGATTTTAGAGCAAAATCACTTCAAAATGCAAATAAGAACTTGTACACCGACCCTTTTTAATCTGTAGGTCGATTTTGTGCAAAATTCATGTCTATAATGCAAAATAGATTTATGTTATTTTCTGAAAATTTGGGATGTTTCTGTTAGTTTTTGCTACAACTTCGTTTGTGAGAAGAGAGAGAAAGAATTTTGGGAGCTCTTTCAGTTTTGCTTTTCTTTTGAAAAACGTTTTATTTTCCTTTTTGATTGATAATTTTTTTTTCATGGTTAGCGTGGTTTAGGTTGAAAATGGTTGGTATGAATGTGTTATTATTAGGCTTGGACTATTGCCTACTTTTAGAATTTGAATATATGAGCGGTCGTTTGATTGACAAACAAATTAATGGAAATTAGAAATTCGTAGGAAATATGGAACTGGCAAGTTGTGGTTAATCAACCACTAGAAATTTTAGTTTTATGAAATTCTTGTTTCCCACGAGATGGTGGAGTTCAATTGCTAAATTTCCCTTGGCAAGTAGAAATTTCCACATAAATTACATTTTTCTACGTTCAACCAATTTTTTTCAATCTTCTAATAAATTTGGAATTTATGAGAATTGTAAATTTATGGGAATATTTATTTTCCATATACAACAAAACGACCAATATTCGACGATCTCTTATAAAAAGGAAAGTATATGTCTTATTCGAGTCAGGATCCTCTCCATTGCAATGAATATCCATTACTTTTATCACATTATGGGGGGAGGATAAATTTGGGATGGAATCTCCAAATCACCCCTAACCCTTGGTGTAATTTGGGTAAATCACTGGAGAGGATCCTCACTCGTATCATTCGCAAAGGCGGAGTTAGGGGTGCATGCCCCCATTTTTTGTAAAAAAAAAAATTAGATGTTTGGGGAAAAATTATACTCCCTCTGTTTGTTTTTAATTGTTAAACTTTACTTTGGGGGATAACCAAAAAAATTGATGAAATCTATGCAACGATTTTTTGGCGAATTGATAAAGTTGTTTGGGGAATAGATAAAGTAGGAGAGATAATGTTGTAAAAGTGAAAAGTGTGGGGTGATTGGGTATTTAATGGGAATTGATGATGACATGTGGGTCCCAAAAGTGTTGGAAATTGGAATATAAAGATGTGAAGTTTACCAAAATTAGTAAAAGTGAAAGTGTAACAATTAAAAGAAACGTTCAAAAAAGGAAAGTGTAACAACTAAAAACAAACAGAGGGAGTAATAAACAGCGTACTAATAATAATTTCTCCTCTTTGACTCACAAAAAATGATAGCATAGTTATCTTCTCTCAAACTCTAGCCTCCATTAGTGTTTTTTAGTGGGCCTTTCATCGATTTGTACCGGTGGAAAGCCCTAATCTTTGTGTTTTTTTACTTCTTTTCCCTTATTTGTTGCTTTCTAGATTCGAATTACGATTTTTCTTTCTCTGTGAAACTTTTATCCCTTGAAAGATATGGTTTTTCTTCACTTTAGAATTTTCGTGTTTCGTAAATTACTTTACCGGATTCAAGGTCAGATGAATTGCCGTGAAATTTTTCAAGTTTATACAAATGATTCTATTAATAATTGTCCTAAGAGCTACATCAAATCATCACATTGTCTTTCCAGAAAAAATTGTAGATTCCTACGATATGATAGGGGGATGCTCCACTGTGCAAGCTCTACTCAACAATTGTTTCAATTTTGTTATCTATTTGTTAGATTCAAACTTCGATTGTAGAGCTCTTATATCTTTTATTAATGAAATGATTATACTATATAAAAAAGATGGTAACATAGTTAGTTCGGTCGCAATAAAGTTAAGAGTACGTGTAGGGCGTTCTTGGTTTCCTAGTCTTTTGTCATAAATTTTGTTTCTTTTAATATTTTTCGTTCTTCTTTTTATTTATTTGACTAGTTTCTACCACCTTCTTTCTTTTTTATTCTTCTTGTAAATTGTTTTTTTCTTTCTCTTTCTTATTCCTTCTATTTACTTGATTTCTCCCTTTTCTTCCTTATTGCTTTAATTTAATTATTTTTTCTTTCCTTCGATTTACCCCAGTTATTTATGCGACTTTTTGTTATTAACTTTTGTTTTTAGTATTTTTGCATATAACTTGAACATTTCTTAAACGATGGAAAAGGAGAGACTCGTGAATAGCGTCAAAATTATAAAATTTAACAATCTTCGGGACATGGAGGTGGTGCCATATAAATCCGTTTTTCAAAAATATGTCTCAATCACGTGTTTTAGATGTTACTATGTTTTTTCACTTTAATCGTGCACCTCCGAATGTGAAATTCTAGCTTCCCATTGATTATTCGTGTTAGAAAAATTCCAAGGAAGGATGAGGGATCAATGAGTACTAGATTGTACTCGTGCTACCGCATGTGATGTTCATATACAAATATTTTTACTTTAACAATAGTATTGATAGCTTTTTGTTTAGTAATTGGAATTATGAGATGACTTTACATGATTAATCAATAATGCATGTTTTACTTAAAAATTGTTTCAAGGTTCAATCAATTTTTATTTAGAATAAAGTAACTTATCGACAATTTTATGGTTTTTTCCTTTGCGTTTTTGTTGAATTTATGGGTTTACTTTTCGTTTATTGCATGTTTTACTTAAAAACGTTTATGGATTTATTTGATTTTGTTCCCCTAAAAATTGATTTATTTTCCGAAGACATTTGAATTTTGGGTGATCATAACACAATTGCATTTGAATTTTAGCGTGATTGTAATTGAGAGAAGGAAATAAAAGATGATTATACTTACCTTTTCTATTGTTTTAATATAGTTAAACTTAAAATTGACATTGTCGCTCATCTTCGATTATATGGCTTGGCAAAGGTTTCCTATAATAAAAAAAACACGAAAATATGATGTTCATATAAAATATCAATTGTATAAGAACTAAGAACAAAACATAGAAATTTAGGCCATGACAATTCACTTTATTTTTGGTGAACTAAACTTCTTTTTGCTGAACTGAACTTTTTTTACTGATTCATGTCATTTTTTCTTCTTTGCACTACTGATTTTGACTGAATAGAACTTACTTTTGCTGAACTGAACTTATTTTTACTGAATTGAAATTATTTTTACCGAATATTATTAGTTTAAAGTGAACTGAACATGGCCTTATATGGAGATTTTACATATCAAATTACGTGATCTTTCTTTTGCAGTATTGAAATAAAACTATGAAAGAAATACTATATGTGTGCTGGTTTTTTTTTTGTTTTGGGAAGTTATTGAATTCTTGTAGTGGTAGTGGGATATAGTTACTGACTTCTTGTTTCAAGTTTTTTTCTAGGAAGTTACTTACTTCGTGTGTTTCGTGTTTTACATGCTTAATTATGTAGGATGGTGAAAGACTAGAAGTTGTGATATGAATTTCTATCCAAAGATTGCTACTTTAGGGTTCTTAAGGGTGGATGAACGTTTTAGGGTTAAAGGGAACGATTTTATGTGAAGTTTTTAATAAAAAGGATGGATGGTTGTGTAGTTTAACAAGTCACTAATGGGGATAGTATCTTTGAATCTCGATTCAAAGGTTTTAAAGAACAGATCGCAGTCTTTCTTTAATGCTAACAAGCAAGGCACTCAACCTTAAATTCACAAGTATAAACTTCATGAAAATAACAAACTCCAAAACTTATTTTATTAATGAGAAACAGGCGCCTATATATACTAGGCTACTCCTAGTACAATAAGGAAACCAAAATTCTATCTAGAAAGCATTTAAAACTAATCTTAATCCTAAACAAATAAGATAAAAAATAATCCTAGTCTAACAAGATAAAGATAAGAAAACCTAATATGATTAGGACAATCCCCTAACTCATATCTTTAAAGAATCATAATCTTATCTTATAAAACTAATCTTATCTTTTTAAAATAAACTAATCTAAATTAACTAAAGAAATCCTTAAATTAAATAAAATTAATAAGGAAACTAATTAAACTAAGCCTAAAATAGGAAAAACCCTTTCAAGTAAAAGGTAAAAACCTATAGGCAAAATCCTAATTCAAGAGGGAGTAATTCAACCACGGAAAACACATCAAGTTGTATTGTAATTTGAATTTCGAGAAAGCATTTAGGCGTGATGGAATGAGAACAAAACAAATGGCAAATGGAGCAATTCTACCCTTTCAAGATATTTTGTAATAATAATATTAGAAGGCGTGATGGAATGAGAATAAAACAAATGACAAATGGAGCAATTCTAATCTTTCAAGATACTTCGTAATAATAATACCTCATATGTTTCTTTTTAAGTGCCACATTTCACTTTTCACATTTGTCGAGACATATTTTGTACCATTTTTATCTTTAATTATGGATTTGTAAAAATTATGACAACAAGATATTAAAAAGTATACACCGAAACGAATCAAACGAGATCCAACTAAACTATATTTTTTTCTTATGCATAAATCATAAAAGTTGAACAAATTATAATGGATGAATAGTGTCAAAGACAATATGTTGTACTTAAAAAGAAACGGAGGAAGTATATATTAAATTAAATTCTAGTATATCCTGGACACTGACTCACGATGCTCGTCCTACGCACACCTCACATGGAATGAACATCAGCTAGAAGGGAATGAAAATCATTTAGAAAGGGACATGAAATGAACAATCAGTTTTTTCTAAAAGAACATTGGCATATAAATGTCAATACATGTTCATCCAAAAAGAACATTAACTTACATAAAAAGGACATTTTTACTTTTCTAATGATCAGACTCCAAAATTGTGACATGAAAATTTTGAAAATGTCAACAATGAACATCAGTTTGTGTTAAAAGAACACAAAGTTTACTCAAAAGAACAATAAATTAAATCAAAAGATTTACAATTTTAAAATATGATTCAAATTTTTGAAATTTCGAAATAGATAACCATAAAGCAATGGACATTAAGTTCAGTTAAAAAACGTCTATTTCAATTAAAAGAACATCAAATCAAAAGAACATTTACAATTTTTAAATATGATTCAAAGTTTTGAAATTTCGAAAAATAAAATTTTAAAGCAATGAACATCAAGTTCACTTAAAAGAACATTTATTTCAATTAAAAGAACATCAAATCAAATCAAAAGAACATTTAACAATTTTTGAAAATTTGAATATTTTCATGTCAAATTTTAAAACCTAAAATATTCTTTTGATTTAATTTATTGTTCTTTTGTGTGAACTTAATGTTCTTTTAAGCCAATATGATATTCATTTGTTGACTTGTTCAAAATTTTGAAAATTTTTATGTCAAATCAATTTTGGAGTCTCATTATTAAAAAAGTAAATATGTTTGATATAAATAAGTGTTCTTTTTGGATGAACATAATCTCTATTATATAAGGGAAGGTGTAGGGTGAATACCAAAAATAAATAATGGGAAAAATCTCTTAAAATGCTTTATTAATTAAATAATTAATCACTTTACTAATTAAGTTTTTAATTGTTACACGCATCATGTGCATAAAAAACTAGTGTTCTTTTAAGAGAATTGATTGTTCATTCCGTGTCGCTTTCTAACTAATATTCATTTTCTTCTAATTCATATTTATTTCATTCTAACCGATATTCATTTTGTGTGAAGTGTGGAGGATGAACATCATGGGTCTGTGTCCCAGGGTCGACTAATTGCAAAAATCCCGCGCCTAAAAGTACAAGACTGCGTTCCCTCCTAAATCATTGAGCATTGACAAGACTAAACAGAAGCCACCGCGTCATCACGCTAACTCCTGTCTCCTGATCATCCCTCAAACCCTGTGCATCCCAATTTCTTCCCCCGAATTATTACCAAGTTAGATAACAGTTTTTATTATTACTATTACTATATTACTACTCCATTTTAGTGTTCCATATCAAACTTTGGGGTTCCTCACAAATCTTTCTCCAAATTTCAACCCGCTCATCTTTTTGGCTTCAGGTAACGCACCTCATTCTTACAGCTTCTCATTTTTTTTTGTTTATACGAGTTTCCTTTTGTCCCTATATTGTTTTGTGGAACTGTGGGATGCGATTATCATTTAGTTCTAAAGTTTCTAACTTTTAAGTGTAGTAATGTTCAAGGGTGAGTTTTTTTGTTTGCATGACAAAATTGGCGTTTATTTTGTAATTATACTTCGAATTTGTGAAGATAAATTCATAACTGAGATATGCAGCTCTGTTTAATCCCTGAAATGCCTGAAACACCTTTGGCTCCAGCACCGATTTCAATACATGTAAACCATACACTATAAAGAGTTTGTATAGAAGTTGTTTCTGATTTTTCAAGGGTTTTTTGTGCATAACATTCAAACAGTTTCCGGAAACAATATAAGTTGTGAGTCAATGGCAGGATTACGTGTTGCATTATCGGAGGGAAAAATGTTAATCAAGTGCCTAAAATTATTTCCTTTCCTAAAATTAAAAGGTTTGGAGTCTATTGCCTGTCATTACTTTGGTGCTAATCCTCCCATAACAACGATGGAGTGCTAGTTTTATTAAAAAAGGGCGATTGTAAACTGTAGACATATGGTTTCTGCAAAAGTTATTAAAAGAGGCAGCATAACTTTGTATTAAAATTAAACTAACAAAGGCCCATTACTTTATTCATAAAGCCCATAACTTTATTTAAAAAGGTGTTTCATTGTCTTCTTCCTATTGGGCTTGGGCTATTGCCTAATTTTAAATTAAAATTAGGCGGTCTCAAGACCAACTCTGGTTTCTGAGTTCCTTCTTACATTTTGCCGATTTCCTAACTGGCGTGCTAATTAGGCACACTAAACTAAATTGATTTGGACATTTCTAATATATGGTAATTAACATTAATTTGTTCACGAGTTTTGTAAAAAGTCTCAAGTTGAATGAGAAAGTTAGTGGACTTGAGTGAAAATAATATGCATAGTAGAAGTTCATTGAAACATGTTACGTGTTGAAGCCACGAAAAATAGTGGAAATTAGGCCGAAGAAGGAGCCAAGCACAAGAGGATTAGTTAACACAAGAGGGAGTTCCATAGGTTGAGAGAGGAAAGAACATTGAGAGAATTGGTTAGCTCTTAGATACCATGTACAAAAATGATGCATGGAGAAAGATTGAATACATAACTTAATGTAAGAAGTACAAGACTACAAAAATTTTTGGTTCGAGAAACACAATAGGATTTGTATGAAGTGGGTTGGATCGAGCTTCACATGTCGAGGACGTATTCATTGGGCCGAGAATCATGAGTCTCCAAAAACATGGAAAATCGGCCTGCAGGTTTGTACTCGAGAATGGTATGGAGCTACTCCCAAAGTAATTAAGTAATGATGAGTTCATTGTAGCAAAAAAGTTGCCTCAATGAATAAGAAAGACCTTTCAATATAGCTTCTCAAGGCATGACGTCATCATGTCAAAAGACGGCCCCTAGAATTCAGTGTTCAAGGCTCATGTGTGAGACTTCCACGAGTATTTTAGTAACTTCACCTTTAGTGGGTCAATACTAGATTGGGCCGAAAAATAAATTATTTCCATATTTAGTGTGGTCATAGCATTGAGTACCTATCAATGGCGATTCTCCTTTCAATGGTGTAATCCCACTTGTCACATAAGTAGTAGGGTTGGCTATTTCCATATTTAGTGCAGTCATAGCATTGAGTACCCTTGCATCAGTATATTGATGGTGGGTTGTCTTTCATATATGAGCCTCTTAGCGAAAGACAATTGGAGGCTTAGTAGTGTTGAAATTCTCTACGCAATAAATTAAAACCTTTTCTTTGGGGCTTACTACAGGGTGCTGTACTAAGATTTTATTTTCTTGCTTGGATTTCTAATTTTTGAGGGTTTTATATAGTGTGCTTCTGATTGTAGTTAGTTGACGGAGTTTGCTTGGCATCTGCCACGAAGAACAACTAATTTCTTTGCCTCAAAGCAGGTCAAAACAGCCAATCTTCTGTAGTTGAAGCGGCGGAATGTATTATTTAATATAGAATTGCACCAGTTTACTGAATTTCCTCATTGGTGCATCTTCTCCTATATCTTCGTAGAAATGAGTATATATTTCATATGTTTTTACATAATTTACAAGTGTTTAACTGATAAAAGAACTGCGTAAAATATGCCTAGTGGGTCACTGTCGAATCGGAGGATCTTCATTCTGTCTGGGTCATCAGCTGATTAAAAATCTGAGTACAATGTGCAACTAGGAGTGAGGAGCAAAGAGGTGGATCCAGTCATCCCGGATATCTAATCTTTTGCCTATCCCTTTAATATTGGTCAGAGATATAATGTGGCTGTCATACATTTACAGCTGCTGAATTTTTCCAGTCCACGTTGAGTTTTTGCTATTCTGCCACTTTGTATCGTAATTTCTAGCTTCACAATAAGATTGTCTCCTTTGATAAAATGGGAACGATACAAAGAAGATTAGCATGGCTCCGGCACAAGGATACGCACAAATTGAGAAATGGTCCAAAAGTTTTTAGCAGGATTTTAGGCGTCAATCTGACTGAAAATACTTAAAGTTTTCTTCTCCCTTTGCTCTATAAGATTGTCTCTCCAATGTTCCTGAGAAAGTTGTTGGATGCGTTCCCTTGAGTTGGCTTAAGCTTGTAGGCCTTGTACTGAAATTCCCTTTTCATCATCACTTAAAATAAGACTTGGTCCTAAAATTTTGAATTCTTTTCAAAATTGATCGCTTGTATGCCATGAGGAGAAGGGGAACCCTTAAGCTTTTTTATATTTGTAAAAAGGAGAAGAAGAGTTTTGCGTTTGGTAGAAAGCTTAGGATTGATATTTTTTCATGGATATCATCAAAATATATTGGAGTATCACAGCCATATACAACATAAGTAACCGTTTCATAGTCAGGATCATGGAGTTGCCTTGGGTTTTTCAGTTAGATCCTCCGCATCAAGGGGTTTTCCATGGGAGACAAGTTTCCCCGCACATGTTTTGATTTGTTAATATATTTAACGATGAAGGCCCTATTTAGTCAAACTTATTTACTGAATTGAACTTTTTTTTACTTAACTGAGTTTATATTTGCTGAAGTTAACTTATTTTTATTGAATTGAACTTATTTTTCTTGATTCACGTTTTTTCTTCTTCTTTGCACTTCTTATTTTTGATCCGTGTGTGATGACCTGGGAAGGATTTGCATAGGTTTGAGCCAAGGTTTTCCATGCATCATATGTAGTCTGAGATTGAGAAATGAGAGGCAAAAGAGATAAAGAGGTAGTTCCAGCTAGAGCACCAAAAACGAGCTTGTGTTGGCGTACCCTAGTATTTCTCAAGAGAATTAAGGATAAAAGGCTTGTAGGTTCATCTTCGCTAGGGATGATGCTGTTGGTATCGGTTGAAGCCATGAAGATTAGTGGAGCATTGGGTTTTGGGCAAAGAAGGAAGCAAAAGCTGAACAGGGAGATCAGGAGGGGGAAAGAAAATTGAGATCATTAACTAGCTCAAGATACCATGTAGAGAACTGATGTTTGGAGAGCGATCAAATACATTACTTACGTGTTGAGATCCTCTAAAGTGTTCTTTGGTAGAGTTGGTAAAGTTAACTCTATATAGTAATTACAAATGCAGAAAATAGTTTCTTATAATATTATTTACCATTTTAGTAAACTTTAAAGTATAGAGTTTTTCAACCCTAGAGGATCTCAACCCTTACCCTACGAAACCAATTAATATTAAGTTATCACACCAGAATCAATGTTTGCAGGATAATCAGGAGAAAATTTTCAACAGCTCATCAATGTGATGCCATGGAGAATTTTCCTACCTCACTTCCTGATTTGCAGGCTGCTGCAGATTTATTTCTACTGTCTATTCGTCTGATTGCAGACTGCATTTTCCTTGAGGTAGCCAACTAGCCATGGGTGATCTTAGCTCACAGTCCCACATTAAAAGGGTGAAGGATGAGGCGAGAGTGACAAGATAATAAAAAGAGGTACCAAAGACTAAGCAAATCATACCTTTCTCGGCCTTTTGGCTAAGATCAAGTGTAGTATCTGTTCTTATCAGTTTAATATCTGATACGTGGGTCATTGACCCACAACGATATTAAATTTATTTTTTAAGGGGAGGGTCCACCACAATAGCTTGCTATTGGGATCCTCAAGTGTCGCCCATGCGTTGCACTACTGCACGGGCTTGGCTCACCCCACTAAATCATATTTCTGAACTTTCTTGTATTGACTTATGTGCTACCCTTAATTCTGCAATAAGAATATAAGCTTTTGTATATTGATGATGAAACATTGTGTATTGGGGTTGCATGATGCCCCTGGCATTGCAGTACCATTTCACTGCCCAAGGTGTTTAGGCAGGCCGCTCACGAGTAAGTGGGTCTTTGAGGAGTTGATATTCATATTAATTCATCCCTTTGTATTTCAGCTAAAGGCCGATGCCCAGTGCTTATCGTAATTTTATGTTTGTCATGGCGGATACGACGAACTTTGGACAGTTTCTAATTCGAACCGTAGCATGTTTCATTAGTTATCATGGATAAACTGTTAGTGACAATAATTGCTGAGCACCTTGAGTTGATCAAGTGTGACAAATGATTTCGTGTTTACGCTAATAGTTTTATTTTGTATGCTACTTTTGTTTCTTTCATCAACTAACATATCTTCTAGAAGCGGATCTTTATTCTTCTTTCTTCTAGTAGCCATAGTGTTTCTTTGTTGTAGCTATCTGGCACAATTTGGCTAAAATTGAAATATCGCAGGAGAAGAAGATCGATCCATTAATTCAAATTCCGATGAAAGACTAATGGTGGGAGCCTGGGAGGTTTGGATATTATTTACGAAATAAGCATGATGTCATTGCAGATCTGTCAGACTTTTTTTTCTGCCTTGCAGAAGGTATTCTTTTGCCTATGCCTATTTGCCTGATCGCAGACTTAGTTTCTTGGTTCTATCCTCATTCATGCTATATGTAGTTATGTACCATAAATGTTCTGAATGTGAGTCGTATGAAGTTCTCCCTTTTCTAATCGCTGACATATCAGAAAATTGTCACAGTATTTTGTGAGGTTGGTGTTTGGAAAACCACGTTTGTATTGGTAGTGTAACAGATTGGATAAGAAGTTCAATGAGAAAGGTGAAGGACTGATATGGCTGTAAGATTTGTGAGTACGTTTGACGCAGTAAGAAGTTAACAAAAAATTTAATCCTATCTTAAAACAGTTGCCACTTAGCTAAAAGTAGGAAGTCCCACGTTGAACATTTATAAATACACTTTTATTTTTATTATCTCTGGCGTCTGCTAATGGTTTGTCTCTTCGGAGACATCTAATAAAATTGGAACGATACAGAGAAGATTAGCATGGCCCCTGCGCAAGGATGACACGCACAAATCGAGAAATGGTAATGTGGAATGCAAATAAGTGTGCTATTAAGCTATTTTATGAAAAATATGATTGTGTCAAAATGTAGTTGTCTGAAATATCTGTGATATGCAGATTTCAAAATGTTCCTAGCGTTTTATTCAGCTACGTTGATTTACGTTCTGCTGAAAATGAAGTTCCGAACTAAAATAGCTTTGATGCATATTACAGACTTTAAAATGTTTCTAGAGGAAGGTGGTAAACACTACACACGATAACAATAAAATTCTGTAAGTGACTGTTTGCAAAAAAAAATTAGGCCTTTTTTGTGGATGGGGGTCATGCTTTATAAATAAATTTTTGGACCTCTTGGTTCATCCTGAATTGGATTTGGCGCATCATTGCCACATAATTTTCCTATTTATTGCGTTAAACCGTCAATATAAGGACAAAATGTTGATCACTTACAAAATCACTATCCCACTTCGATTTTGATGGTTGAACGAAGTTTTAAAAGCGTAGCTCGCTATCTATTACACGTGAACGTGATGATGAACTCATTTGCAATACTGAAAACATCACAAACATTTTAAGTCCAGCTATTTGAATGAATGTAAGAAGAGGGAAGCAATAGAGTTTTCTGACTTTTTTGGCACAATGAGTCTCTGTTTCCTATTGATTCTACAAGTATCTTTATGTTGGTCTAATGTCATTATTGCAGTGTCTAGGGTGTTCATAATTTTTACTACATATGCATCAGTGTACCTCAGCAATATGTCAAAATTTTACCGCCCCGTATCGGACATTGCTAGTTTAATGTTTTATTTCTCTTAATACTCGCAATATTTCTTACCTACATACTAGCCAATGCACTACATTCATCTTTGATATTTTTGATTCTGTAGAAGTAAAAATTATATAGAAAAATGATATTATGAAAGAGTATGCACCAAGACGAATCAAATAAAATTCTACTTGACTATATTTTTGCTTATAGATGTGAGAGAGTATGGGATATGATTGGTAGATGAAAAGTGGTTATCATGCTAATGTTGCAAGTATTAAGAAACGGAGGATATATTAGATTAGTTGATGAATATTTTTTCTTAAGTGACATTTGACATGCACATACCACACTGCAATTTAGGCGAGTAAGGGTGGAGCAAGCATTTTCCACTATATGATGTTCCTTTGCATGTGTTCCCGTCTTTGAAGTTGCTTCATAGTGGTTAATTTTAAGATATTACTGAGCTCGTTCTTTTTACATTTAGTCTTGTACTAGAGTTGAAACCTCATGTTTTTTTTTCCAAAAGAAAAGGATTTGAACTTGCATCAAAACAATTAAGTTGCAGACTTGCATACTATGCCTAGTTTAGTTGAAAACGATGTTGCTATTGAAAGTTCCGGTCTACAACTAAGAGGAAGCAGGAGCACCAAATTAAGAGGGACAACTATCATGACAGTTGCCAGTTCTCTTTAGTATTTGTTGAACTATGAATTGATCAGGGGTTGCGCGAACGCAGACCCCCGCTTTCACAAATTATGACGTACATTCTTCCTCTTTGGGAAGATGTTAGGTATGCACCCCTCCCAAAAGTGCAATGGAGGCCACATACCTAGGCCATGAGCCTTATTGATCGCCCATTGACCCCGCCCAGGTAAGTAAGTTTCTATGGGTTCCATCCTTTCAATTTATATCCATATTGATTTTCCCATTTCTCCGTTGTCCTGATGTGGGAGGGGGAAAATCTCTAAACACATTTCTGAATTTTGAGTCGTGGTAGAGATCAAATCATCAAGTATCAAATTCTCTGGTAGTGACAATGAGGTCTTGTTCTCTTTCAGTCTTTTGGATACTTTGACAGCTTTGTCATGCATTTGGGAGAAGATCTAATCAGATTTAAAGTATGTGAAGAAGTCAACAAGGTGCATTTGGTTTTGAACTTGGGCATCTATAAATCTTTTGCAACTTCTTGTAAGACTTTACCACATGATCCTCAGAAATTACCAGATTTTCCTGATTATCGGCAATGACATAAAACGTTGGCATCACAGTACAGGAAATCATGGTACATTAGGAACATCGTCTTTGCCAGGCTATTAGAGGTATATTTTGTTAATTTCACAAGAGTACATAAAACGCTGTCGCCTTTGTTTTCCTTGGGCATTTTTTCCTTGGTGGTATATTTTAAGGTTTTGTCGAGTTTGTTTGTTTGTAAAAAGTTCAGACTTGAATTTGTTGCTTTTACTAGAGAAGAGTTGCATATATTATGCTTTGGTTTTTGAATGAAGCATGTATCATTTCAATTTCATTCAGTGAGCTCATCTCTTGCCTTCCATTTTGGACGCCTTAATGCTTGTAGAGGATTGATGTCTATTAAAGAAAGGATTTGTGGTGGTATTCTTACAGTGTGACTTGCATATCTTATGCTTAGTGTAATTTGATTCATCGATTTTTGACTATTGGATACCCTCAAATTTTGCTTCTGTATGGAGTACTTTAAACTTGGGCTAGGGCTATTGTGACTTGCATATATTATGCCTACTGTAGAATATTTCTTTACTATTGGTAACATTGTTGAAGAGTAATCTATTCTTAACTTGTTTGAGAATGTTGTTCTTCTTAGTTTTCTATTTTATTTCCTCAAGGCTTAGGATCTCTTTGCAAGCTTCTTTCTTATAATTCAAAAGAAAAAATTTGCTTTAGAACGATCATGCCTCATTTTGCCCTTGCAGGTTGTGTGGTATGCTTAAGAAGTATTAATGCTTATCTTGTTGTAGGAACAATAAGCATCTTAAGTTGTTGTATGAGTAATGTTCAGTTATTAACTTTATACTTCCTCCGTTTCTTTTTAATTGCAACAATTGCCAAAAATAGAAATATCAAATTAATTGCAACAAATGTTTTCTTTCCTTTTCTACACGTCATTTCTTTCTATCTCTCTCTTTATCACATGCCCCATTTTCTCTCTCCATCCCTATCATACTCACACCAAATTTTTGCCTAGGAGTCCACCATTTGAGTTTGTTGCAATTAAAAAGAAACGGAGGAAGTATATTTGTTGTAGGAACAGTAAGCAGCTAATTATATAAAGATAAATTTTCATTTTTGGCGTATCTTGTCAAAAATGAGGTTGGTCTATACTAACTAATTTTTTTAGCAAGGAGTAATTAACTAACTTTTTGCGTGTTGATTGTTTATTTTGGCTGGTTCTCATTTGCAATATATGATATGTCACTTTCCCTGAGTTCCATCCAATATGTTTGTTTTGAATGTTAGAGGATATGTAAATTTTCTAGCTATTATGTAAAGATATGCTTGTGATTATAATTGTGCAATTATGTAGACTATGAATTAGGGTTGTACACTTATATGTTGGAATTGAATGCAATCATTCCATAAGGACAATTATACATTTCTACACTGAATGCCACTAATTGCTGTAGTTTGAACTTTGAAATGAATCTAATGAATCTTTTTGGTCTTTATAAATCTGGCGAATTATTTTTGGTCTCAGTGATCGATGCCACTGAAATATATCTTAAGTCTAAATGCATTCTTTATGTTTCTTCTGATATTCTAAAAAGAAAAATTCATGTTTGAACTTTGAAGTGACTATCCCATGCATCAAATGTTGATTAAGGTATGTAAGATTACAAAGCAAATCTGCATATGCTTCCCAGTCTTGTTGGCTAAGACCAAGTGCAGTATCGGTCTTATCAGGACACTGTTTGAACGTGAGTCATTGACCCAAATGATATGAAATTTTACTAAGTCTAGGCTCGGAGCTTGTAAGACGATCTTTTAGGGGTTATGCAGCTGATACATACCCTGCCCACTTTAAAGTTATGATATCTCAAGTGGGTGTGTATGTTGTGTATTTCTATGCTCTCATGCTAGTTAGTGGCAGGACAATAGAATGTTTATGATATGGCTTAAGTTGTAGTCCTTCCGACAACTTTCAGTATGACGCTGGCACTTTGGTGTACATGCTATTGGTTCTCTTCAGTTAACATTATAAATTGACGGGGCATGAATGGGACATCAGTGGGTGCTGAGGCTTTGAGTTTTTTTTTGTGTCTAAAGGTTTTCATGGTGGTTGTAATACTTTATTCTCCTGTTTTTTGGAAGGCTGTATCACAGGCTAAAGCTTGTGGCTACTTGAAAGATTGCTGGTCTTACGTATTCACAGGTTTAGTTGCTGTTTTTGGAGAAAACTGTGGAGGAACCTGCTTCTCTGAAATGGATAATTGAAGCTATTCTAGATATTAGTTACTTCTATCCATCAGGTGCATCAAACCCATGCTCATGCTATAACATGCTAGAATGGACTAGTTTACAGTAGTATTTCTTTGTGTTCTTTGCTACCTATGCAAAGAAGATATAGGCCTAGTAAGTCCCACATTGTAAGTTCATGAAACTAATACGTTGTATATTTTGTAGTGGTTGGACCTAAGGGTTGTCTCTTCGGAGACATCTGATAAAATTGGAACGATACAGAGAAGATTAGCATGGCCCCTGCGCAAGGATGACACGCACAAATCGAGAAATGGTCCAAATTTTTTTGGCCATTTTTGGCAGGTTCTCTTCTTTCTCGCAATCTGTTTTCTCTTTAAATCTTTATCTCATTCATTAATCATTAATAAAGCAAGACCACATTATAAAAATTACTAGATAGATCTGGTGATAAATTGTTAATTGCAAATCCATTACTTACAAGTTACAGTCTGTTAAGCACATCCTGTAAGTTATAGAGAAGATCAGGCTGCAAAATCCAATGAAAATGATGGATTATCCTTTTGCTACCAAGACAGTGACATGTTCGGCACATTTTTTTTTTTTTGATGTGTCTCTTATTTCTTTCTTCCTTTTGCTTTTATGCCTCATGTTCAGTGATTGATTGCATTTATGCAACTGTTGGAGTGATAATTAGTTTTTCATTTGCGGTAATTGGTCTAAGCCAAGCTTAATGAGTAGCGATGACTTTCAGCACTATCACGAACCCAGTGCTGTAAATAGGGCACAAAAGTTGTCATTCTGGCTGTTGGTCCTAATTAGCTTCATGTTTTGGGCTTTATCTAATCCGAAAGCAAGCAGCCAAAGAGCTGCTCATCACTACCTTTGATCCTCTACCTCCACTTATTATCTTTTTAATAACCCTATTATGTAGCATTTTTCAAAAATAAAATCTTCATTTCTTCTCTCTGCCAATGACCAAGGAGGCGACACGCTCACTGATCACCATCAACAAAACCATATAAAATACATCAAAACCGTATAAAACACGCCTGCTCGCGAAAGACTTCTCAACCATTTCCTTTTGCAAAAAGGTCGATAGCACTGCAAATTTCCTTGGTCAAGGAAACAAAGATGATCAATAGGATGTTATCTATAAGTCCAATTACTGAAGGCTCTGCGACGCAATAGATCTTCTGTTTTACCATTTTGTTTTGACAAATCACATTTTTACCTTGAACATGAAGCTGGAAGTTCCTTTAGGCAAACACTTAACTTTATACTGTAATTAATGGAAGTTCCTATAGGAACTCCCTCCAAAAATTAACGTATGCCACTGAATGCAGCGAACACACGGTATTCTTTAGTAAAAGGCGAAAGAATAGTTCGCTCTGTGCTCACTGCATGGCTGCGTGGGGAGTGTAGGATAAGGCTTCAGGATTTATGTTGTAGTGCTGGCTTGAGCTTTGTACATGACCAGTGTGGGAGTACAATCTCGATCCACTGTGGCTGATCAGGCTATAGGGGAAGTTTTTTTAGCATGAGACCACGGTAGACACTCCTCAAACTTAGTGAAATTTCTTCCCCTGCTTCGCCGAATATGTTCTCACTGATACTAGATGGTTTTAACTATATAACATCAATGACAGTATGTTCTAACCGAGTCAGAGGCTATGACTTGTTCTGCCATAGCTTTTTAAATATTGATTTGTGAATCCAGTGCTTGCTAATTTTAACTGTACTGATTCTTGCATTTTAGTTGTCTGCTTATGTGCTCTAGTAAATTTCTAATGGTAGATGTAATTCTCAGATTAGCGAAGCATCTCAACCGATCCAGCTATAAAGGATGTTGTTCCTCTTAACAAAAGGGTGACGTTGGCGAAGCCATCAAGATGTTGTGTCAATATGAGGAAGGATTCTGGTGAAAGGAGTAGTGGGAATCTCACTAATCTGTTCGGGAATCATTAGTCAGGTTAGGAACAGACCCTATGAACTCATCTTTAATATTGTTTATCCAAACTCAGTGCTCAGTGTCTAATAATAAGATTAATTTTCTTTATATGTGGATCCCAAACATCTCCCATATTTTCGGAGATTGTAATAGGGTTGTGTTGCCACGTTATGTTGCATTTTCTTCTGAGGTGACCTATCCTCGAAATTATGATACTATCTACCCCTTTACATCAGAGATGAACACCAAAATTAAGGTTAAAATGACTAATAAAAATCTTCGGTTTTCTTATAGTAATTTTACAAGAGTTTGTGTCCCCTTTGTCAATGGTCTTACAAAGAAGGTAGTATTTTCTGAGTACAAGGTTGGCCTTATGGTATGATCTTGCCATCTTGGTTCTTTAGCTTGTGCGATTATTCCATTATTATCACAAGAAAGATTAATTGGATTAAGTACACTAGGAACTACACCATGTTCAACTGATCCACATTGCCTCCTTTGGAGCTTCTCATGCAACTTTATAGCTTCAATGGCAGACTTAACCACACTGCTTTGCTTGGAGCCTATCGATGCTCCCCCTTTTATATTAGAAATGATCGGAAATATTTTGTCTTTTGGAAGTCGACATCAATACGACCAATTACATCTCAACTCTTCTTCTCCTTCATACACCCAAAAGTTTTTCCTAGTCATGTGAAGGTACTTTGAAATGTTCTTGAACGGGCTCTAATGACCCTCTCCCCTACTTGTCATGCTGAAAGCATAAGAGACACATGGTATAGTACAAATCATGGCATACGGGGACATACCATATAATATGAGTACAAGGATAAAAAACGTCTCTTAAAGTCTTTCATGTTGATCCTATAAAACATTCTATCTAAATTAGTGTCTTGTCTCACTCCAAGCTTTTGCAATTTTGAAGCCTAATATGTAAATAAATATAAATGTGAAGCTCTGGTAAAAAATCTAAGCTAGAATTTCAATTTTAGAGCAACATCACCTCCAAATGCAAATAAGAACTTGTACACTGACCCTTTTCAACTTGTAGGTCGATTTTGTGCAAAAATCATGTCTATAATGCAAAATAGATTTATGTTTTTTTTCGGAAAATTTGGGATGTTTCTGCTAGTTTTTGCTACTACTTCGTTTGTGAGAAGAGATAGAAGGAATTATGGGAGCTCTTTCAATTTTGCTTTTCTTCTGAAAAATGTTTTATTTTCCTTTTTGTTTGATATATATTTTCATCGTTAGCATGGTTTAGGTTAAAAATCTTTGGTATCAATGTGCTAATTATTAGGCTTGGACTATTGTCTACTTTAAAATTTGAATACATAGGCGGTCGTTTGATTGACAAACAAATTGATTGAAATTAGAAATTCCTAGGAAATACGGAACTGACAAGTTGTTTGGTTAATCAATCACAAGAAATTTTAGTTTTATGAAATTCTTGTTTCCCACAAAATGGTGGAGTTCAACTGCTAAATTTCCCTCGGCAAGTAGAAACTTCCACATAAATTACAATTTTCTGCATTCAACCATTTTTTACAATCTTCTTATAAATTTGGAATTTACGAGAATTGTAAGTGGTTGTTTGGTATGCAGGAAGAAACACATGCAACGGAAATTCCTATGAATTTCTAAAGTGGTTAGTTTTTTGGTTAGCAGGAAGTAACAAAATTGGGGTGTAACACCCTGACATTCTTTCTTTATACAACATATATTTTTTCCAACTAAAACAGAAATTATCAAGGCATTATCGCTCGTGTGAAAACGTATCGGCTTACTCAGAGTATTGCAACGAAAAACATTAAATATACTTTATTAAATACTTAAAACATAATAATTGTCAAACCATTATCCAAACCTCAAAAGCAATTCAAAACCAATTAAAACATTTAAAATAAACACTCCATAAAACAACTTAATTAAAATAACATAAAGGTAAGAAGCAAATATAAAATAATAAAACGATCTCTCAACCACGCTTCCCAAGTCCCAAATAAGTAAATGAGACGATGTATCATGTCTTCCAATCTGTAGGCAAATACTCAATTGAAAACTGCTCGCCAATAAAGGGTCATCATAAGATCAATAGGCACAGCCATGATCGACACACAGAAAAGTACGTAATCAGCAAAGCTGAGTACATACATAAATAAAATAAAAACACGAAACCTAATCATGATACTAATGAACAACCAAACATGATCAATAAAAATACCTCAAGACTTCAACCCATAAAATAAGACTTGACTCCACAAGACATACAACATGATAATCAATTAGTAAGTTGAATAGAAAATGGATCGAGTTGTCTACCAAAAATCAGTCTTCAAAATGAAAGACCGAGTTACTCCGTAACCCCTTGACCAACGATATCGAGGAACCTTTAGAAATAAAAATAGGGTACGGTGATTAATCCGACCCCCCAAAAAGCCATGGGCTACCACCATGTACTCCAACTCATACTAGTACAGAACTTCAGACGTGCACAAGTCTAAAGCTATTGCTATTCATTTCCACTTTAAATATTAATAAGTTATTCAATGTTGGACTCCAAACAGACAACCAACACATAATATGGATGAAACAAATATTCCTCTTTTATCTTAGGATTTAGTAAGTGATCAAACAATTCCAATTGACCAAGAATTAACCCTTCAAATTTATTTGTTGACTTAAATCAACAATCGAATGTCCAACGACAATAAATATACATACCCTACAGAGCCCTCGGTCTTTGCAAAGTAGTAAAATAACCATAACCAATAATAATCAAACTTACTCACAAAGTCCTCGGCCTTTGAAAAGTAATAAAATATCGACTAAGGGAAACAATACCAAAATCCATAATTCTATTATTAATCCCTCATGTGAATTAAAAAATAAACGTTTCTTCCCAAATATGCTTGAATCAAACATTCATTCAATCATGTAATAAAAAACATAACGGTAATTAACATGTTCAACAACACGTAATTGCAATTCAATAGCCACGTATGAACCATAAAAGGGTTCCCTATACATGATACTACAAATAATCTTAATCTTTAGGACATGATACTAGTCTAACACATAAGGACATGTACGTACCTTGTGTAGACAAAGTGAGAGGCCACTTTAGAATTCTAGAAGTCGCCTAAAGTAAATTCTCCGCCTACCAAAACAATAATACAGCAATGAATTAATATACTAATTAATTCACAGCAATATAAATTATTTTAAAATATTTTAAATACATTAAAGTTCCAACCTTTAACAACCTTTAATATAATACTCATAAACCTAGGCTTTAAAACCTGAAAAATCATTACTTTAATTCTTAAAACTCACTTTAAACCATAAATAATAAATATGAAATTAGTATATTTTATATTCATAATAAATAAAAATCTAATTTTTAATAATTCGAATAATAAAGTATTCAACTTTATTATAAAACATACAAAACTCATAAAAACTATAACTTTAACATTAAATTATAATTAAACATTTAAGTAGAGGATAAGGGTTAAGAAATAACCGAAGAACTCCACGAAGAAAGCCGGAAAAACGGAAGGACACACGCACGTAGAGGTGTCGTGTGGCTGCGGGTGGTGCGCGCACGAACGCACGGCTATGCGTACTGCTGGCGGGAGCGGAGAAGGGGAGGAGAGGTGTGGTGGTTGTACCTGTTGCCGCACGTACAAAGAGAAGAGGGAGGTGGCGAGTGGCGTGTGGACCTCGTCGGAAAAATGAGAGTGAGTGGTGGTGGTGTGCACGGCGCCGGAAAACCGAAGGAGAAAAAAAGAGAGGGAGGGCGCCGGTTTGTGAGGGAGAGAGGAGAGAAAAAATAAAAAGTGTACAATTATGGGGTTTGGGGGGTATTTATAGGTTTTGCCTAAAAACCTATGACACTTAGGTTAGCTTAGGTTTGGGTTCAAGATGATCATGAAACTTAAACAAATGGTTTGAGCTCCTCAACCCAACATTAAAAATCATTTTAAACACGATCCAAAACCTTTAAATAAAATATTCAATACTTAAATTCAACCCAATGAATATTAATGACTATTTAAAACGCTTAAACATTCATTTGACTTTGAAAATAGTCAACACTTAAATAATGAAATAAAATAAATATGAAAAATGATTATAAATATACTTTAAATATAGGAAAAATTGCCTAGAATAATGCAACATTGTGGCGATTCGCAAATAATAATGCAATCTTTCGATTATTCTGCAATAATTCAACCTTAATACCCCATTTATTTTAAACAGGACAAAACCAGTTATGACTTGAAGAATAGGTAAAATGGACACTTGTCGCATAGTAATTGGCTCTCATAAACAATACTAAAAAGTGAAATAAAAACAAAATAACAAAAAAAAATTAAAATCAAACCACCCCTTCTCCCACCGTCACCCTCTCTCTCCTCCCCACCCACATCCCACCACTTCACTTTCCCAGCCACAAAACACCAAACCCGCCGCCAACTTCACCCCACCCCATTTTTGCCGGCGAGACTGATCTGAACACCAAAGAGAAGACTAGGTGGCGCAACCACGAGGAAAAGAGGGGAAGCGAAGGCGGGGGGATTTCGTCCGGTGGTGGCGCAACCACAAAGAGGAAAGGGGAAGCGAAGGCGGAGGAGAGGGTTTCGTCCGGGGAAGCGAAAAGGAAAGGCGACGACGAGGTTAGAAAGAAAGAGAAGGCGGGGGTCGTCCGGTGGTGGGGAGGTGGGTGTGGCGTTTCAGAAAGGGGGGGTTCGTCTAGTGTGGGGGAGGTGGGGGTGGGGCTGGATTGGGAGAGTTGGGGCTGGGGTAGGGGTGGGGGGAGGTGGGCACTATGCAGTTTCGTGGGGGAGGTTGGGCTGGGGGTGGGGTTGGGGCTGGGTAGGTTGGGGCTCAAGTTGGGGTGGGGAGGTGTGGGCTGGGGTGGGGGGTTTGGGGGGGTTATTTTTTTAATTTTTTTAATATTAATATATTAATTTTAATTTAAAGTTTTAAATAAAAAATTACCAATGGTTCAGGTAACCGGTCATTTGTCCTGTTTAAAATAATTGGGGTATTAAGGTTGCATTATTCCAAAATAATCGAAAGGATGCATTATTATTTGCGAATCACCAACAGGTTGCATTATTCTAGGCAATTTTTCCTTAAATATATTTATAAAATTCGTAAATATTACGGGGGATTACATGGGGGAACTTTAAATTCCTGGGAATTTGTAATTCCCGCAAAACGTGGGAATTTATTGACCCATTCCCCCCTTGGTCTTTCAAAATTTTCGTGAATTTCAAATTCCTAGATGTCAACCAAACAATTTTAACAAATTCCTATGAATTATATGAGGGAATTAACTTCCCATGTATTATAACTTACCTCGGGAATTAATACACAAATTCCTTGGTCTCAATTCTATAAGTGAAGAGATGGGGGACACCAAAAATCACTATTAATCCTTTTTCTTTAATTCCTATTTTAGTGGAACAACTCTTTCTCCTCATAACTAACTATTCAAATTTTTTATTTTGAAAAAAAAAGTGCAAAACATACTAAATAAACAAAATTTTACATGACTTCGCACGCATCGCGTGCATATAGGGCTAGTTCCTATATGTACCAAACAACCACTAAATCTAAGAGAATATTTTTTTCCATTTACAACAAAACGACCAATATTAGACAGGCTCTTATGAAAAAGGAGGGTATGTATTATCCGCATAGGCGGAGCTAGGGGGTGCATGCCCCCATTTTTTTAAAAAGTCAGATGTTTTAGAGAATAAAATATAATTAAACAGTGTACTAATAATAATTTATCCTCTTTGACTCATAAGAAAATGATAGCATAGTTATTCTCTCTCAAACCCTAGACTCCATAAGCGTTTTGTAGAGGGCCTTTCATCCGTTTTTGGTCTTTTTACCGGTGAAAAGCCCCAATCTTTGTGTTTTTACTTCTTTTCTCTTAGTTTTTTGCTTTCTAAATTCGAATAACGATCTTTCTTTCTGTGTGGAACTTTTCTCCCTTGAAAGATAGGGTTTTTCTTCTCTTTAACTTTTCATGTTTCTTAAATTACTCTACCGGATTCAAGGTCAGATGAATTACCGTGAAATTTTTCAAATTTATACATATGATCCAGATAATAATTGTCCTCAGAGCTATATCAAATCATCACATTGTTTCTCCAAAAAAAACTGTAGATTCTAACGATATGATCGGGGGATGCTCCTCAATGCAAGATCTACTCAATAATTGCAGTTTTCATGATGGAAACCTTTATTTGTTTCAATTTGTTAGGTTCAAACTTCGGTTGTATATGTTTTATGACTCTTTATTAATGAAATGATTATACTATTAAAAAAAGATGATAATATAGTTCAGTTGCAATAAAGTTAAGAGTAAGTGTAGAGTGTTGTTCTTGGTTTTTAGTCTTTTATGTAGTCAATTTTGTTTCTTTTTATAATAATTGTTCTTCTTTTTATTTATTTGACTAGTTTCTACCACCTTCTTTCTTTTCTGTTCTTCTTGTAAATTGTTTTTTTTCTTTCTCTTTCTTATTCCTTTTATTTACTTGTTTTCTCCCTTTTGTTCCTTATTTCTTTAGTTTAATTGATTTTATTTCCTTCGAGTTACCCTAGTTATTTTTGCAACTTGATCATTTTTTAAACGATGGAAAAAGCGAGACTTGTGAAAGCGTCAAAAACTATAAAACTTAACAATCTTTGAGACATGGGGGTGGTATCATATAAATCCGTTTTTTAAAATATGTTTCAATCATGTGTTTTAAGTGTTACTATGTTTTTTCACTTTAATCATGCACCCCGAATGTGAAATCCTAGCTTCCTATCGATTATCGTGTTAGAAAAATTCCATGGAAGGATGAAGGATCAATGAGTACTAGATTGTACACATGCTACCGTACGTGATGTTTAAATATTTTTACTTAACAATAGTATTGATAACTTTTGTTTAGTAATTGGAATAATGAGAAAACGTTACACGATTAATCAATAATGCATGTTTTACTTAAAAATTATTGTTTAAAGGTTATTTATTTAGAATAATGTAATTTATCGACAATTTTATGGTTTATCCTTTGTGTTTTTTGTTGAATTTCTGGGTTTACTTTTCGTTTATTGCATGTTTTACTCAAAAACGTTTATGGATTTATTTGAATTTGTTTCCCTAAAAATTGATTTATTTTCCGAAGACATTTAAATTTTGGGTGATCATAACACAATTGCATTTGAATTTTAGTGTGATTGCAATTGAGAGAAGGAAGTAAAAGATGATTATACTTACATTTTCTATTGTTTTGATAGTTACATAAAATTGACCTTGTCGCTCATATTGGATTAAATGGCTTGGCAAAGGTTTCCTATATAAAAGCACACGAAAACGATGTTCATATAAAATATCAATTGTATAAGAACTAAGAACAAAACATAGAAATTTAAGCCTTGTTCAGTTCACCTTATTTTTAGTGAACTTAACTTTTTTTGCTGAACTGAACTTATCTTTATTGAACTGAACTTATTTTTGTTGAATTGAACTTATTTTTACTGATTCATGTCATTTTTTCTTCTTTGCACTACTGATTTTTACTGAACTAAACTTACTTTTACTAAGCTGAACTAATTTTTACTGAACTAAACTTATTTTGCTGAATATTATTATACTAAGGTGAGCTGAACATGACCCTTCATGAAGATTTTACATATCAAATTACCTGTTCTTTCTTTTGCTAGATTTTTTTTAAAGATTTGTCAGACTTGTCACTTGTTACTTGCATTGGTGAAATGTGTTACTTGCATTCGTGAAACGTAAGTCTTTCATTATAAGCCCAATAAAATTAATTTAGCCCACCTAAATAAAGCCCAAATTAAATAAACATAATTTGGGTTGTAAAAATATTTGGGAGTCCATATTACTAACCCAAAACAATGGCTAAATGGACGAAGTAAAAAAACTATCAAGTCATAAATGGGCCCAAGCCCACACCACCAAAAGTCCATTAAGGGTTTCCATCCCCTATAAATAGACCTCTCCACCTTTAGTTAGAGGGGTCGTAAGATCATTATTCTCAAGAGCTCTCAAATTTCTCTTGGAAATCCTCTCCAGAAGTAGTCAACCAGCACATCAAATTCGTGCCGACTGTTAAGAGAAACTCAAACACATTACTCGAGGCACAAATGAAAGATCAGCAAGAAGCTTTGGATAAGTTAGAGGCGACCCCAACTTTGGGTGCTGAGGATGTGTGCCTACTTGAAGGGCAGAAGAAGCAACTCCAAGTCTCCAAGAACTTCAATCTTCACTCATCCCCTTTGAGTGGATGGATGCATAATGACTTATTTTTCTTCATTTTAACTTGAAGAAGGGACTTCATCGTGATTGGCCAATCGTGAGTACACTGTGAGCCAATCAGAGGTGTCAGGTCATCGTGTGTGCACTGTGAACCTGACATCTTCAGATGGTCCTTATGAAGACTTGAAGAGGGGACTTCATCGTGATTGGCCATTCGTGAATATACTGTAAGCCAATCAAAGGTGTCATGTCATCGTGAGTGCACTGTGAACCTGGTATCTTCAGATGGTCCTTATGAAGACTTGAAGAGGGGACTTCATCGTGATTGGCCATTCGTGAATACACATGTGAGCCAATCAGAGGTGTCAGGTCGTCGTGCGTGCACTGTGAACCTGACATCTTCAAATGGTCCTTATGAAGACTTGAAGAGGGGACTTCATCATGATTGGCCATTCGTGAATACACATGTGAGACAATCGGAGGTGTCAGGTCATCGTGCGTGCATTATGAATCTAGTATCTTCAGATGGTCCTTATAAAGGTTTGACATAATTTAATGTTTTGTGTTTTGCTTTTCTCTTTATGTGATTTCATTTCTTTTTGTGTCGTCGTTTGACCAATGTATCATTTATGTACAGGTTAACGAGAATGGTGTTCATCAAAGAGTTTACATTGGATGGCAAGCTTCATCTCGCTACAGTTGACAAAGAGGAAGATGATCCACGCACAGCCGACTTCCATTCAATCATTCGCCAATCATTACTTCGCCCACAGGGTATGCACACACATATCGACCAGGGATCTTTCTTAAGTGAAGTGTCAGCGAAGGTGCACCATGGATCACAAGATGAGATTCCCCGTTACATTCTTAAGGGTACTATTCGTGACAGATACGAACTAGATCCTCCATTTCCAATATTGGGTCGATCATTTTAAGTTCGTCAAAATGGGGGTCCAATAACTTGAGGATAGTTGGCTAAGCCACTTATTTGTCTGGGTATTGGGAGTCGACGACAAACGTCTTATCCCACTTCGGGGAAATCCTTGAGACTAGTTTGATCCACTCTGCAATTTATACTTCCTTTTATTTATATGACAAGCGTCCAAACATCATTCGTGCCTTTAGCGAGGGTTGGTCTCCTATCACTAACACACTCACATCATGACTGGGGAGTGGTCCATAACTCTGTGGGACCTTTTCAAGCTCGGAGCGTTACCAATTCTCGGACGTGTCTTACGGGCCAAGAGTGTTACAATGATTTTTTTGTTTCGCCATTCACAGTTTATACTCCTGCTGGGCCAGAGGATTGAAGTAAAAATATGAAAGAAATACTAAATGCGTGTTGGATTTTTTTTTGTTTTGGGAAGTTATTGAATTCTTGTAGTGGTAGGGGGATATAGTTACTGAATTCCTGTTTGAAGTTTTTTTTTAGGAAGTTACTAACTTCTCGTGTTTCGTGTTTTACATGCTTAATTATGTAGGATGGTTAAAGACTAAAAGTTCATGTTGTAATTTGAATTTTGAGAAAGCATTTAAGCGTGATGGAATGAGAACAAATCAAATGGCAAATGGAGCAATTCGAGCCTTTTAAGATACTTTGTAATAATAATATTAGAAGGCGTGATGGAATGAGAATACAACAAATGACAAATGGAGCAATTCTAGTTTTTCAAGATACTTGTAATAATAATACTTAGATTAGACCCGGAATGAACATCAGTTAGAAGTGAAATGAATATTAGTTAGAAGAGATTGAACATTAGTTTAGAAGAGACACATTACATGAACAATTAGTTCTCCTAAAATAACATTGGCATATAAAAGAATACTAGATTTCTATGCACGCGATGCGTGCGACAACAATTTTATTATGAAATTTTATAATCTACATTAGATAATTTTATTGATAGTCGCATCTTAGCGCTTAAACTTTTCATGTTTTTAGAAACTCCCACCTTAATGATTTTTTTTTTAAATTCCACCTATCATTTACAATTTTATTAAAAACTTCCACCACTTAACGGTTTTTGTCAAATTTCATTAACAAAAAAAACATTAAGTGGGTCCAACATTTACATTTTGTTAACAAAATGGAACTTGAAATAGTTGCAATTCTTTCCAAATAGTTGTAATTTGTTCCAAATTTGCTCTAAATTTGTTGAGGATTTGCCCTTACATTGATGAAATTGAATTCAATTTCAGCGTAAACTAATAATACAATGCATATGTGGGGCCCATTTCACGATTTTGTTAACGGAATTTAATAAAGATCATTACGTGGTGGGAGTTTCTAATAAAATTGGGAATGATAGGTGGAAATTTAAAAGAAAAATTCATTAAGGTGGGAGTTTCTAAAAACGTGAAAAAATTAGGTGGTTTTGAACAAAAAAATCCTAATTTTATTTGCATACGATGTGTGTTTTGGCTACTGTAACATGATAAAATATGAAGGTACACAACATATTTTATTTTCAAGCTAAATTCATTTTGGCTCATTTTTCTTTGAAAACATCCATTACTCCTCACCATCAACTACAACTTTTGTTATATAGTACCCGGTAAGGTATTTTTTGCTCCTTGTCCAAATGAGAAAAAATTCAAAAGTACTTGAAAATACTTTATCATATTTCTCACTCATGCTAAAATACTTTATCAGGATCAATTTGATCAAATGTGCCTTCACTCATGAACAATCAATTACTCATTTTTTTAAAAATAAAAAATTTCAAAAGTATATAAAAGTATAGCAAAGTGGGTGTCTATCTATCAAAAGTATATAATCGTTGATATTTTTTTAAATTGTTTTTACTTTGTACTAGTTATTAGATATTTTAGTTAGAAATTTGGAACATTTTTTATTAAAAATCTGATGGCTAAATTTGAAAATAAAACTTAATTACTTTATAAACTCATTGATTTATTTCATTTATTTTTTCTTTTTTTCTTTTTGGTGTCCACCCCCACCTCTTCACTTATATAATAGAGATTATGAACATCCAAAAGCAACGCTAACTTACATCAAAATAATATATTTACTTTTTTAATGATCAGACTCCAAAATGGTGACATGAAAAGTTTGAAAATGTCAACAAATTAACATTAGTTTATTTTAAAAGAACACTAAGTTCACTCAAAAGAACATTAGATTAGATTAAAGGAACATTTTCAATTTTAAAATATGATTCAACTTTTGAAATTTCGAAATATATAACTATAAAGCAATGGACATTAAGTTCAATTAAAATAACATCTATTTCAATTAAAAGAACATCAAATCAAAAAAAGATTTACAAATTTTAAATATGATTCAAAGTTTTGAAATTTCGAAATATATAAACTTAAATCAATGAACATTAAATTCAGTTAAAAGAACATTTATTTCAATTAAAAGAACATCAAATCAAATCAAAAGAACATTTAATATTTTTTGAAAATTTGAATATTTTCATGTTAAATTTTAAACTGAAAATGTTCTTTTGATTTAATTTATTGTTCTTTTGTGTGAACTTAGTGCTCTTTTAAGCCAATTTGATGTTCATTTGTTGACGTGTTCAAATTTTCAAAATTTTTATGCCAAATCAATTTTGGAGTCTCATTATTAAAAAAATAAATATGTTTGATATAAGTCAGTGTTCTTTTTGGATGAACATAAAATTCTTTTAAGAGAATTGATAGTTCATTTCGTGTCCCTTTTTATGTGATGTTCATTCCTGTGATGTTCATTCTCTTAAACTTATGTTCATTTTGTCTCAAGTGTGCGGAGCATAAATATCGTGGGTTTCGTGTCCAGGGTCGACTAATTGCAAAAATCCAGCGCCTAAAAGTAGTTTTACCGACTGCGTTCCCTCCTAAATCCTCGAGCATTGACAAGACTAAACAGAAGTCACCGCGTCTTCACGCTAACTCATGATCATCCCCTCAAATCCTGTTCATCACAATTTCTTCCACCAAATTATTACCAAGTTAGATAACAGTTTTCATTATTATATTACTACTCCACTTTAGTGTTCAATATGAACTCATGAAAGAGGAACCCAACTACTGTCTAATTTTGGGGTTCCTTCCGCCATGTGTGTGTTTGATGGTCTTCCTCACAAATCTTTCTCCAAATTTCAACCCGCTCATCTTGTTGGCTTCAGGTAACCCACCTCATTCTTACAGCTTCCTTTTTTTTTGTTTATACGAGTTTGCTTTTGTCCCTATATTGTTTTGTGGAACTGTGGGATGCAATTATCATTTAGTTCTAAAGTTTCTAACTTTTAAGTGTAGTAATGTTCAAGGGTGAGTTTTTTTGTTTGCATGACAAAATTGGCATTTATCTTGTAATTATACTTCAAATTGTGAAGATAAATCCATAACTGAGATATGCAGCTCTGTTTAATCCCTGAAATGCCTGTAACACCTTTGGCTCCAGCCCTGATTTCAATGCATGTTTTTTTAGTCATTAAACCACACACTGTAAAGAGTTTGTATAGAAGTGAATGTGTTTTGTTTCTGATTTTTCAAGGTTTTTTTGTGCATAACATTAAAAAATACGTGTTGTTCTTTAGGGTTTGTTTAGCATGTTGCATCATCAAAGGAAAAATGTAAATCAAGTGCATAACATCTCATCTTCAAGTTGGGAGTTTCAATTATTTCCTTTCGTAAAATTAAAAGGTTGGAGTCTATTGCCTATCGTTACTTTGGTGCTAATCCTCCCATAACAACGATGGGGTGCTAGTTTGATTAAAAAAGGTTGATTGTAAACTTTAGACATATGGTTTTTGGAAAAGTTATTAAAAGAGGCGGCATAACTTTGTATTAAAATTAAACTAACAAAAGCCCATAACTTTATTTAAAAAGGTGTTTCATTGTCTTCTTCCTATTGGGCTTGGGCTATTGCCTAATTTTAAATTAAAATTAGGCGGTCTCAAGACCAATTATGGTTTCTGAGTTCCATAGGTTGAGAGAGGAAAGAACATTGAGAGAATTGGTTAGCTCTTAAATACCATGTACAGAAATGATGCATGGAGAAAAATTGAATACATAACTTAATGTAAGAAGTACAGGACTACAAATTTTTTTGGTTCGAGAAACACAATAAGATTTGTATGAAGTGGTTTGGATCGAGCTTCACATGTCGAGGACGTATTCATTGGGCCGAGAATCATGAGTCTCCAAAAACATGGAAAATCGGCCTGCACGTGATTGTACTCGAGAATGGCATGGAGCTACTCCCAAAGTAATTGAGTAATGATGAGTTCATTGTAGCGAAAAAGTTGCCTCAATGAATAAGAAAGACCTTTCAATATAGCTTCTCAAGGCATGACGTCATCATGTTAAAAGACGACCCCTAGAACTCAGTGTTCAAGGCGCATGCGTGACACTTCCACGAGTATTTTAGTAACCACCTTTAGTGGGTCAATACTAGATGAAAATAAATTATTTCCATATTTAGTGCGGTCATAGCATTGAGTACCTATCAATGGCGATTCTCCTTTCAATGGCGTAATCCCACGTGTCACATAAGTAGTAGGGTTGGTTATTTCCATATTTAGTGCGGTCATAACATTGAGTACCTTTGCATCAATATATTGATGGTGGGTTGTCTTTCATATATGAGCCTCTTAGCGAAAGACAATTGGAAGCTTAGTAGTGTTGAAATTTTCTATGCAATAGATTACAACCTTTTCTTTGGGGCTTACTACAGGTCTTGTACTAAGATTTTATTTTCTTGCTTGGATTTCTAATTTTTGAGGGTTTTATATAGTGTGCTTCTGATTGTAGTTAGTTGATGAAGTTTGCTTGGCATCTGCCACGAAGAACAACTAGGGGGTGTTTGGTTCACCTACTTGGAATGGAATGGTATGGATTAGAAGTCAACCAAGTGTTTAGTTACCTTATTTTGCTATGGAATATGATACCCATGGGTATCTAACTCCACCCAAATCCCTTGGAATCAGAAACTTACCCCCCTCCCTAGGATTGAGACTCCATTCCAACATGGTATCAAACCCTAAAAAGGTAGAGTCCTCCTACCACCCCTTCTCCAAGCAACCGCCCTCCTTGCCGGCCGCTTTCTTCACCCCCACCTGCAACTTTCCTTCTGGTTTGTGGCCGACCATTTCTCTCATCGCCGGTCATCTTCGTCGACAACCTATTTACAGTGAAACGTCGGCATTGAGTCGTGGTTGGTGCTTTTCCATTCCGATTTTTAAGGGCGAAGGAATTTCGTGGTTGGGGAGGGCGGTTTCGTGGTTGTTGAAGGGGGGTTTCATGGGTGGCGAAGGGGGTGTCGTGGGTGGCGAAGGGGGAATCGTGGGTGGCGAAGGTCGGTTTTGTGGGTGGCGAATGTCCGTTTCATGGTGGGTGAAGGGGAGGGTGGCTGTTTATGGTGGATGAAGGTGGTTTAGTGGCTGGGGAAGGGGTGGCACTTGGTGGGAGGGGTTGGTTTTTATTTTATTTTATTTTAAATTCAATATCTGTAATTAAAAAAACCTTTTTGGTCATCTTAAAAATAATAATTATAGTTAATATGATATGAAATGATTTATAGGAAAAAATAAACAATTAGAATCCATTCCAAAAAATGAACCAAATAATTGGAATGGATATAGAATCCATTGCAATATTGAACCAAACAGTTTAAGTTTGGTATGGAAGTTTCAATCCATACCACCCTGGTATGAGATTCCAATCCATACCATTCCAACATTTCTAACCAAATAGGCCCTAATTTCTTTGCCTCGAAGCAGGTTAAAACAACCAATCTTCATACTTGAAGCGGCGGAATGAATTATGTAATATAGAATTGCAACAGTTTACTGAATTTCCTCATGTGTGCATCTTCTCCTATATCTTCGTAGAAATGAGTATATATTTCATATGTTTTTCACATAATTTACAAGTGTTTAACTGATAAGAGAACTGCGTAAAATATGCCTAGAGATGGTCACTGTCGAGAGATCTTCATTCTGTCTGGGTCATCAGCTGATTAAAATCTGAGTACAATGTGCAACTAGGAGTGAGGAGCAAAGAGGTGGATCCAGTCATCCCGGATATCTAATCTTTTGCCTATCCCTTTAATATTGGTCAGAGATATAATGTGGCTGTCAAACATTTACAGCTGCTGAATTTTTCCAGTCCACGTTGAGTTTTTGCTATTCTGCCATTTTGTATCGTAATTTCTAGCTTCACAATAAGATTGTGTCCTCTGATGAATGGGAACGATACAAAGAAGATTAGCATGACTCCTACACAAGGATGACATGCACAAACTGAGAAATGGTCCAAAAGTTTTTAGCAGGACTTTAGGCGTCAATCTGACTGGAAATATTTAAGTTTTCGTCTCCCTTTGCTCTACAAGATTGTCTCTCCAACGTTCCTGAGAAAGTTATTGGATGCGTTCTCTTGAGTTGGCTTAAGCTTGTACTGTATTTCCCTTGTCATCATCACTTAAAATAAGACTTGGTCCTAAAATTTTCAATTCTTTTCAAAATTGATCGCTTGTATGACATGAGGAGAAGGGGAACCCATAAGCTTTTTTATATTTGTAAAAGGGAAGGAGAAGAAGAGTTTTGCGTTTGGTAGAAAGCTTAGGACTAATATTTTTTCATGGATATCATCAAAATATATTGGAGTATCACAGCCATATACACATAAGCAACCGTTTCATAGTCAGCATCATGGAGTTGCCTAGGGTTTTTTCGGTTAGATCCTCCGATCAAGGGGTTTTCCATGGAAAACTAGTTTCCCCGCACATGTTTTGATTTGTTAATATATTTAACGATGAAGGCCTTATTCATTCAAACTTATTTTACTGAACGAACTTATTTTACTGAACGAACTTATTTTTACTAAACTGAACTTATTTTTACTGAACTAAGCTGATATTTACTGAAGTGAACTTATTTTTAGTGAAATGAACTTATTTTTGGTGAAATGAACTTATTTTTGGTGAACTGAACTTATTTTTAGTGAACTGAACTTATTTTTAGTGAACTAAACTTATTTTTATTGAATTGAATTTATTTTTCTTGATTCACATTGTTTTTTCTTCTTTGCACTTCTTATTTTTACCTAACTGAACTTATTTTTGCCGAACTGAACTTGTTTGTACAGAATATTATTATTTTAAGGTGAACTGAACACGGTCGAAGTGAGAATCTTTGCTTATGTGATGAAGATTATCTTTGATCCGTGTGTGATGACCTGGGAAGGATTTGCATAGGTTTGAGCCAAGGTTTTCCATGCATCATATGTAGTCTGAGATTGAGAAATGAGAGGCAAAAGAGATAAAGAGGTAGTTCCAGCTAGAGCACCAAAAACGAGCTTGTGTTGGCCTACTCAAGTATTTCTCAAGAGAATTAAGGATAAAAGGCTTGTAGGTTCATCTTCGTTAGGGATGATGCTGTTGGTATCGGTTGAAGCCATGAAGATTAGTGGAGCATTGGGTTTTGGGCAAAGAAGGAAGCAAAAGCTGAACAGGGAGATCAGGAGGGGGAAAGAAAATTGAGATCATTAACTAGCTCAAGATACCATGTAGAGAACTGATGTTTGGAGAGCGATCAAATACATTACTTACGTGTTGAGATCCTCTAAAGTGTTCTTTGGTAGAGTTGGTAAAGTTAACTCTATATAGTAATTACAAATGCAGAAAATAGTTTCTTATAATATTATTTACCATTTTAGTAAACTTTAAAGTATAGAGTTTTTCAACCCTAGAGGATCTCAACCCTTACCCTACGAAAGCAATTAATATTAAGTTATCACACCAGAATCAATGTTTGCAGGATAATCAGGAGAAAATTTTCAACAGCTCATCAATGTGATGCCATGGAGAATTTTCCTACCTCACTTCCTGATTTGCAGGCTGCTGCAGATTTATTTCTACTGTCTATTCGTCTGATTGCAGACTGCATTTTCCTTGAGGTAGCCAACTAGCCATGGGTGATCTTAGCTCACAGTCCCACATTAAAAGGGTGAAGGATGAGGCGAGAGTGACAAGATAATAAAAAGAGGTACCAAAGACTAAGCAAATCATACCTTTCTCGGCCTTTTGGCTAAGATCAAGTGTAGTATCTGTTCTTATCAGTTTAATATCTGATACGTGGGTCATTGACCCACAACGATATTAAATTTATTTTTTAAGGGGGAGGGTCCACCACAATAGCTTGCTATTGGGATCCTCAAGTGTCGCCCATGTGTTGCACTATTGCACGGGCCTGGCTCACCCCACTAAATCATAGTTCTGAGTTTTCGTATGTCTTCCTAATGGAAATTTAAAAGTGGTAGCCACAGTGGGGGTTCTAGACAAAATTTTGCAAAATTTACTTGTTTACTTATAATTTCCACATTCTATGAGGGTAATTTATTTGACAACGTTCTGGCTGATTTTGCACCAGATCTAATGTGATGTAATGTCTATTACAACTGAATCAATCAGTAATTCGTTTGAGGTTTTAGCCCCACGTTGTAAGATTACTAAGTATATAGTTTTAGGATATAATTTATTGTTGTATATAGTTTTAGGATATAATTTGTTGTTGTCTTTTCGGATTCGTTTGATAAAATTTGAACAATATAAAGAAAATTAACATAGCCCGTGCTGCTCTGCCCCTAAGGGTGCACTCACTAATCGAGAAATTGCCAAAAAAAAAATTGCCTTTTTTGTTTAACATGTAGAAGCTTCTTTTGGTTCCAAGTTATTGGTTATGTTTCTATAATTTTCTTGTTGATGTTCCCTATTTTAGGACTATAATTCAGGAAAGTTATGGTTGTTTTTTAAGCGATTGCCTTTCTCATGTTCTTATCGGTGCTTATAACTGCTGAAATTTTCTAGTTCCACATTGAGTTTTTACTCACTATATTTGATAAGCTCTAGCTTCACCACCTTAAGATTGTGTCTTCGGGACATCTGACAGATTGGAACGATATATCAGAAGATTTGCGTCGCCCCTGCTCAAGGAGGACATGCACAAATAGAGAAATGGTCCAAATGTTTTTAGCACCACTTTAGGTGTCAAATCTGACCGAAAATATTTTTCTTTTCCCTTTGCTCTACAAGATTGTCTCTCCAACATTTCCGATAAATTTTTGGAATGCTTTCTCTTCTCAGTTGGCATAAGCTTGTACTGAATTTCCCTTATTGTCATCACTCAACAAGCTATCAATCTTGTAGCACACTAATGTTAGATACTAAGCTGTACCAGTAACATTTTAGTACTTCCGAGTAGATTCGTCAATTTCAGAATTTACTTTGAGAATTTGGTAATTCGATTATTTTGTCCCTTTGTATTTAAGCTAAATTCCAATGTCCTATGCTAATTGTAAATTTATGTCTTTGTGCCGGATACAACAAACTCTTCATTCAAATCCTAGCATGTTCCATTGTTTATCATGGGTCAACTGTTTATGTTACAATACTTGCTATTCACCTTGAGTGGGTCAAGTGTTGCAAATGATCTCGTGTTTATGCTAGTACTTGTATTGTATGTGCTACTTGTTTCTCTCATCAGATAACGTCTTTCTAGAAGCGGATTTAATATTCTATTCTTCTAGTAGCTATTGTGTTTCTTTGTTGTAGCTACCTGAGTAACCTGAGACACTTCTGATAAGATTGAAATACCGCAGGAGGAGGTCAACCCATTAAGTCAAATTCCACTAAAAGGCCATTGGCGGGAGGTTGGGACATTACTTAGATCAAAATTATGTCATTGGAGAAATTTGCTGTCAGACTTTTGTTTCTGCCTTGCAGAAGGTACTCTTTTGCCTTTGTCTATTTGCCTGATCGCAGACTTCATGTTCTTGGTTCACTCAAGCTATATGTATTATGTACCATAAATGTTCTGTAACAGGTTGCAAATTCCTGATGATCTGAATGTCTTGCCTGTTATTTCGTGAGTTGCATGAAGTTCTCCCTTTTCTAATTGGTGACATCAAATAATTGTGTCAGTATTTTGTGACGTTGTTGTTTGATTAAGCACATCTGTGTTGGTAGTGTACTTAATAGATTGGATAAGAAATTAAAGAGCAAGGTGGAGGATCTGATGGAGCGAGCTTTTACAGATTGTAGACTGATATGGTTGTAAGATTTTTGAGTACGTTTGAAACAGTAAGAAGTTGGCAATAAATATATTCCTACTTTAAAACAGTTGCCACTAAGCTAAAACTCGGAAGTCCCTCATTGAACATTTGGTAATGCATAGGCATATTTGTTATGTCTGGTGTCTATTGAAGGTTGTCTCTTCGGAGACATCTGATAAAATTGGAACGATACAGAGAAGATTAGCATGGCCCCTGCGCAAGGATGACACGCACAAATCGAGAAATGGTCCAAATTTTTTTGGCACTTTCTTGTTTCACCCCACCCCTTCCTTCCGATATTATTCTTCTCCCTGCTTTTTAAAACCCTTTTAATGTTTACAGCATAATACTATGCAAATGTGCTATTAAGCTATTTTATGAAAAAATGATTTTGTCAAAAATAGAGTTGACTAAGGTATCTTTGATACAAGTTACAGATTTCAAAATTTTCCGAGACACGCACAAATCGAGAAATGGTCCAAAATTTTTTTGGCACTTTCAACCCCCCTTCTTGCCAATATTCTTCTTCTAATCTTCTCCCTTCTTTTATAACCACTATTAATGTTTACAGCATAATTCTAGTATGCAAGTGTGCTATTAAGCTATTTTATAAAAAAATGATTTTGAAAAATAGTTTTGACTTGGGTATCTTTGATACAAGTTACATATTTCAGAATGTTCCTAGTGTTTATTCAGCAATTTTGATTTATGGTTTGCTGAAAATGAAGTGTCGATCTAATATAGCTTTGATACATGTTACAGAGTTTAAATTATCTCTAGAGAAAAGGTGGTACACAGACTACACACTATACACGATAACATTATAAAACGGGAAGTAGTAGTTCGCAACAATTTAGGCTTTTTTTTCTTCCTGGTTGTTAATCATGCTTTGTAGATAACTTGAAGCGATCTCGAGGTGATTTCGGACCTTTTGGTTCATCAGTTCATCCCGAATTGGATTTGGTGCGTTATCTGCTACATAATTTTCCGGTTTCATTGCTTCAAGCCCGTCAATATAATGTCAAAATGCTGATCACTTGCAAAATCACTATTTCACTTTGGTTTTAATTGTTTAACGAAGTTTTAAATTGCATTGCTTGCTATCTATTACACGTGATCATGAATTCATTTGCAATACGAACACAACAAAACACAACATTTTAAGTCCAGCTGATAGGATTCGAATGAATGGAAGAAGAAGGAAGCAATTAAGAGTTTCACTTTTTTGGCACAATGAGTCTCTACTTCCTATTGATTCTATGAGTACTATTATGATGGTCTAATGTCGTTATTGCAATGTCTAGGGTGTTCATTATTTTAAGTACATTTGTGTCAGTGAAGACCATTTTATCCTAATATTTGTCCAGGCGAGAGTAGTACAATACTTGGAAGGAATTTTGAGTATGGAGGCCCATCAAGACAAGGAGCAGATAATCGAACAGTAATTGGTGGCAACAGGATTTTCGATGCTGATGAATTGGAGGGAGTAAAACCTGGCTTGGATGCTGTTGAGAGAATGCAGTCGATGGTAGATAACATGAATCGAGCTGTAGTCATTGCTACTTATCCACCTGTCGAAAGTATGATTGCTGAGAATATGCAGATAAACCAGATCTTGCTCCTGTTACTAAAGCGGTGGATTCAGGGAACAACAGTTGGGCAAATATGTTTCTTGGAGCTTGATTGGCAGGGAAAGGTAAACCTCTGGCATATAATTTCACAATCAGACCCTGTAATAATTCCCCTATCAGCAATTTTCATTTTATCTATCATTACCACCTTTTTTCCCGATTACAATACCTAATTTCATTGTTTCCAACAATTATGAAAATTATAGTCTACACTATAATTACAATGACTTCTAACATATAATTGAAAATTGCCACCCTTCAATTACAGAAATTCCATTACAACATAAGACTTAATAGATACAAACTCCATTCCTTGAACTTTACTCAGGCTGACTTTTTGGGTTTCGCCACTTTTACAACCTCTTTCTTGTTTTCCACAAGCTGTTATGGTGGTTATCATGCTTTTCTTGTACGTTTATGAGCTGCTTCTGATTCTCTGTCGGTGCTTTTTGAGGTTCTCTTCTTCTTTCTACGACCTTCTTCCACCTCGATATCTTCAACCAAAGCAGGTATGAGGTTTCAAGTTTGAAATTCAATTTCAAAGGTTGTAACCCATTCTTCCCATTGCCGAAATGTCTTTTTTGCCAATGTCTCTTTTGCCATTACTTACGATGATATTGTGTTTTATTTTTTGCTCGTCTTTCGTAGTTCGCTTGATTCATGATGTTTCAGTTATGATCATTTGGATGGTAATGAGGCAATAGATCAACCAAGCTGTAGACCTGGTACGAGTCAATCGGGTTGGGTTCAGATCGAGTCTTTACGGTTCTAAGTCTAGTTTGTTTTGGGTCGAGGGTTTGTGTGCTTATCGATCGAGTCCACAAGGACCTTGAAACATGGGTCTTGCATATAATTCCTTCATTTCTTAATCTTCTGCAACAAGTTGCATTTGTGTTCGCTCCATAAAGGCATGGTTCTAAAATTTTCAATTCTTGTCAAAATTGATCTCTTGTATGCCATGAGGAGAAGGGAACCATGAAGCTTTTCTATACTTGTAAAAGTGAAGGAGAAGAAGAGTTTTGCGTTTAATAGAAAGCTTAGGATTAATATTTTTTCATGGATATCATCGAAAGATATTGGAGTATCACAGCCATAGACAACATAAGCAACCGTAACATAGTCAAGATCATGGAGTTGCCTAGGATGTTTTCAGTTGGATCCTGCGCGTCAAGGGGTTTTCCATGGGAGACAAGTTTTCCCGCACATGTTTTGGTTTGTTAATATATTAATGATTAAGTGTGAACCTCTGCTTATGTGATGAAGATTATCTTTGATCTGCGTGTGATGACCTGGGAAGGATTTGCATTGGTTTGAGCCAAGGTTTTCCATGCATCATACGTAGTCTGAGATTGAGAAATGAGAGGCAAAACAGACAAAGAGGTAGTTCCAGTGAGAGCACCAAAAACGAGCTTGTGTTGGCATAGCCAAGTAGTAGAGGTGAATCTGGGAGAGTTCTCAAAAGAAATAAGGATAAACGGCTTAGTAGGTTCATCTTTATTAGGGATGATGTTGGTATCACTTGAAGCCATGAAGAATAGTGGAGCACTGGGCTGAAGAAGGAAGCAGAAGCTGAACAGGGAGATCGGGAGGGGGAAAGAAAATCGGGAGATGTTAGGAGAGCGATCAGATACATTACTTATGTAATATACAAAAACTATTCTGGAAACGAGGAAGGCAAATCATGAAAATAAGGGATGTATAAAGCTAAATACCCTACAAAACCAATATACATTAATTTATTCTCACCAGAAACAATATTTGCAGGATAATCGGGAGAAAATTTTCAACAGCTCATCAATGTGATGCCATGGAGAATTTTCCTACCTCACTTCTTGATTTGCAGGCTGCTGCAGATTTATTTCTACTGTCTATTCGTCTCATTGCATATCGTATTTCCCTTGATATAGCCAACTAGCCATGGGTGAACTTTCAGCTCAAACTCCCACATTGAAAGGGTGAAGGATGAGGCTAGAGGGACAAGATAATAAAAAGAAGGATCAAAGACAAAACAAATCATACCTTTCTCGGCCTTTTGGCTAAGATCAAGTGTAGTATCTGTTCTTATCAGTTTAATATCTGATACGTGGGTCATTGACCCACAACGATATTAAATTTATTTTTTAAGGGGGAGGGTCCACCACAATAGCTTGCTGTTGGGATCCTCAAGTGTCGCCCTTGCGTTGCACTATTGCACGGGCCTGGCTCACCCCACTAAATCATAGTTCTGAACTTTCTTGTATTGACTTATGTGCAACCCTTAATTTTGCAATAAAATTATTTCATGGAATATAGGCTTTAGGATGTTGATGATGAAATACATTGGGTTGGATGATGCCCCTGGCCTTGCATTTCACTGCCCAAGGTTTTTAGGCAGGCCGCTCACGAGTTAGTGGGCCGTGGAGATGGGAGAAGGGGTGGCTGGCAAGAAATAGGAGACTAAACTAATGTTTGTTTTTTATGTAACACTGAAGTAGACGAAGAGTTTTTGCGTTCAATAGAAAGCTTAGAACTAACATTTTTTCATGGAGTTCATCAAAAGATATAGGAGCATCACAGCCATAGACAACATAAACATCGTACACAGTCAGGATCATGAAGTTGCTTTGGACTTTTTCAGTTGGATCCTCCGGGTCAAGGGGATTTCCATGGAAGACAAGTTTATTTACACATGTTTTGATTTGTTCGTATATTTGATGATGAAGTGAGAACCTTTGCTAATGTGATGAAGATTATCTTTGATCTGCCTGTGATGATATGGGAAGGATTTGCATAGGTTTGAGCCAAGGTTTTCCCTGCATCAGATGTAGTCTGCGATTTGAGAAATGAGAGGCAAAAGAGATAGAGTGGTATTCCGGTTGAGAGCACCAAAAACGAGTTGGTGTTGGCGTAGCCAAGTAGAAGAGGTGAGTTTGGGAGAGTTCTCAAGAGAAATAAGGATAAAAGGCTTGGTAAATTCATCTATATAAAGGATGATGCTGTTGGTGTCCGTTAAAGCCATGAAGAATAGTGGAGCAGTGGACAGAAGAAGGAAGCAGAAGCAGAACAGGGAGATCAGGAGGGGGATAGAAAATTGAGAGCATTAATTAGCTTTACGAATATATATATATATATTTAAATACCAAGTTGTAGTGTTTTGTGTTGGTTTCCATATGTGGGCCCCACAATTAGTTTTACAAAAAAAAACCTTTTGACTCCCTCATCTAATTTACAACGAACACTTTTCACCGGTGGTTGGGGGTCTTAATTATGGGAAATTTTCTTAAATTAGGGTTTAGTGAATGTCATTTTTTGCAATTATATGCTTCGTGGTGTTAGTAATTAGATTGAGTACATGATTTCGCAACTGAATTTGTGTTTAGTAATTAGATGACAACCTTACTTCTGTCTCCTTTTCTGTTGCTTCTTCCCTTAAGCCTTTGCTTTCTTCTTCACCTTTGCATCTCCTTCTTCCTTCTTCTTACTCCCTTGCTTAAACTTCCCCCTTGTATCATGTTCCTCCTTGGAGTTCCTTTCGATTTCATTGTTTGTTTTAGGTCATTCTCAACCTTTCTCATTTCATTTTTCCATTGGAAACATGCCTTGGAGCATCAATATCTGCCACAAAATCACGTTTTTGACTTATGATGATCCGAGGATTTGGTTAGACGCATAGGAAAGAGAAAGGTTGAGAATGAAATTTGCCGTGTGGATGATTCGATTTGGGGTAAAACCCTAAAAAGTTGGGGAGGTGAAAATTAGAGGGAAAGAATGAGGTGAAAGGTTGTTTTGGGGGGGGGGGTTAACTGATAAGGGTGGTAATTTCGTCATTTTGGTGAGAAATTGGAGGGAAATGCTAATTGTTGGACTTACAAATGGAACTAATCGACATAAAAATTGGTGTGGAAACCATCACAAAACACTACAACTTGATTTTTAAATATATATCCGTAAAACCTTTGTATATATTCTCAAATAGAGCTAACATCTTGGTATTTTTTGACAAATTTCCCTAGTTTTTAGGGGAAACACAAGCCCTTTCTCTGCCCTCCCTGTCTTCTCTTGCCCTCCTCCATTGCTTGCCATGCAGGAATTTCCTACCTGTTTTTCTGATTTTCAGGCTGCAGCAGATTTATTTCTCCCGTCTGATTGCAGACTGTATTTTCCTTTCAGGTAGCTATGGGTGAACTTTCAGCTCAAACTCCCACATTAAAAGGGTGAAAGATGAGGCCAGAGTGACAAGATAATAAAACATAGGTATCTATGACTTAGAAAATCATACCTTTCTCGGCCTTTTGGCTAAGATCAAGTGTAGTATCTGTTCTTATCAGTTTAATATCTGATACGTGGGTCAATGACCCACAACGATATTAAATTTATTTTTTAAGGGGGAGGATCCATCACAGTAGCTTGCTATTGGGATCCTCGAGTGTCGCCCATGCGTTGCACTACTGCACGGGCCTGGCTCACCCCTCTAAATCCTAATTCTCAGATTAGCTCATGTTACGCATTTTGTTTAAACCATAGTTTTTATAATAAATGAAAGGTACGTTTATCAAATGACACTTCTAATTACAAGTTTGTGATTTATGCATTTCCATTAGCCGGTTGGGGAAGGCTCCATTGTCCCATTTCGACATGTGTGGCTCTGACAAGTGTATAATTTGAGTAAAGCACAAGCAGTATCACAATTTCTAAGGACAAGCTTTTTCTGTAAGTACATGACTCTGATGCAATATATGGTGGGAAATTGTGTTTTAGAGATGTTGCCTCATATGGAGCTTTGCGGTATTATTCTTAAGAAGCCATAAGATTTAATCTCTTCGATGATCAGTTATAGTTGCACTTTTTCCATTACCTTTCTCAGATGGAATTGGAGGACCTTGTCAAAAAAACATCATTTGTAGCTTAATAAGTGTGTATAACACCAATAACATGGTAAATGGTCTTTAATTTATGGTGTGTGTGATTGTTTCTCTTTCACTATTATTTCTGCCTTCCATCTAATTATGTTGTTTTGCCAGAAGGAGAAAGAAAGAGAGGATACCTTCCCGTTGTTTTTGAGCTATTTGAAACAACATTGTTGTTCAAAAATGAGATGTTAATTGATGTCATGAAGGAATTTGCTCCCTCATTTTCTGTCTTATATGTATATGTTTAATTTTGTAGAAACTGCAGTTTTCTTCAGGTTGGGAAATAATCTGCTTTTGCTGATCCCACATTTTAAAAGAGAGGTACCAAAGACTAACCAAGGCATATCTTTCTCGGCCTTTTGGCTAAGATCAAGTGTAGTATATGTTCTTATCTTTTAAGGGGAGGACCCACCACAGTAGCTTGCTACTGGGATCCTTCAGTGTAGCCCATGTGTTGCACTACTAAATCCTAGTTCTCAGTTTAGCTCACATATCATGCAACCTTTACTGAAAAAATATTTTAGTATAAGCTTACCATGGGTAGATGTCGGATATGGGATATTTGTGGTTGCGTGAACTTTTTAGTTAACATGAGTTAGCATCCTCGGACCTCGATATTCTTTAGGAACTGGATGATCCTCTTGGATCAATGTTTGAGAATGTGTAGGCAAAAAAGGGGTTTTGTTTTTGTTAGGTGTCATATACTATTAAGAAAGGAAATGAAAATGGAAGAAATGGAGAATCGTCAACCTCATGAGTTTTTATAATTCATTTCAGTTTTCAATCCTTCATAATTTGGTTGAAGCGCAAAAAAAACCTGTACTAAAGACGTCAACGGCAGGATAGAACCTGGGCAGGCGTGATTTCTAGTAATGCCTGATAACTAGCAATTATGCCTGATGACCTGCACTGCACGGGCCTGCACACCCCATTAAATCATTGTATAGACTATGATGTATATTATATTAGTTGTTAGGGGATGAAAATATATGTTGAGTTCAACATACATATATCAAATCTAGCATCATGTTATTATGGACTAAGGCCATGATACAAATTGTACAAGTTAATGCGGTCTGAAATTGATGGCGGGTTATTTACACTTATTGAAGTCACTTAGTTGTTGAAAGAGAATAACATGATTTTATTTTATCATATTTGTACAAGTTATATAACTTATACAAGCTAATGTGGTATGAAGTCGATGGTGGGGTTATTTACACTACTCGATGTCCCTTTGTGAAGGGAATTATTAACTTCTGCACTTTCGTGTGTTACAGGTGACAGAGCATTCCGTTTTACATCCGCATTAGTCTGTATCGATACTAAAGGGATGCTTGTAAAATTGGTCAAGCCATCTTGAAACTTTAGTATACAACCACTTTGGACGACTCAGTCAAGGTCATTTTTTGCTTGGCTAAAGAACCCGTTTAATCCCATTCCCTGCGTCCTTTATATGGTAATGATGTTGACAATAGAAAGGATGCAGTCGACATTAAGTAAAATTGGTTGTTAATGTCGACGGAATGTTGTATGGCCTCTAATTTATTGTCAAACGAATTGATATGATTGAAGTATTCTTGTTGTATTAGTGCTGCAGCTTTTTATCCTGCTGATCATGACTTCTATTCAATTTTAGGACTCTGCTGTAAACAGTTCCAAAGCATCCACTGAGGTACATGCATGCAATACAGTAAGATATCAGAAATAAGCTAAACCTGGAAGTTCCATAGTGAAAATTAATAGTTTCTTATCTCTTAATTAGTCTATGACTTGATTGATAGGCTGTCTCTTCAGAGACCTCTGATAAAATTGGAACAATACAAAGAAGATTAGTGTGGCCCCTGGACAAGAATGACATGCACAAATCTAGAAAAGTTCAGTTTTTTTAGCTTTTCTCTTTAATCTTTTCTTTCTGTGTTTTGTTAATGTAGGAAGTGTATTTTTTTAAGTAATGTCCTTTCGCAATGCTCTTAACACATGCTTTCTTGTAGATATGTGTTCATTATGTTCTTTCTTTACTCTAATTTTCTTTCATCCGTTTATCAATTTCTTAAAGATTTACTTATGTGCGATATAGAAGACTCTTTTTGTTGTGTAACATTTACTTATTGTGAACTTAGTATTTACTGCTTAGTACTGCAATTTCTTGTGTTCTTATGTGTATCTACTGCAGTACTGTTTAATACTCTAATTTCTTGTGTGTAACTCTATATACTGACAATAGGTCTTATTGGAGAGGATGAGGCTGTTTAAGTGTGAAGTAGAAGATAGGATTTGATCTTTCTTATTGGTTCACCTATCATCCTTTGGGTTGCCTAATATAACTGCATCATTCAGATTAGTAGGGGAATGAATTTTGGGGTGACTTAGTTACGAGATTTTTGGTATAATTTTATACTCATATATGCATAATTGATTGGCTTTTGTTTGATCAAGTTATTTGTTTTCTTACTCTTCCTATGCAAAAAAATATTAATTGCAGGTATCTTGTGAAACCTCACATTGAATTACAAGTTTCCAACTGGTTAGGGGTAAAATTATCAACATTCCCTGTAGATCTTGGAATTGACTATACTTGTTTTATGGATATGAGGTATGATGTTTTCTCCCTGTGTCTGTCAATTTCTTAAGACCATGTGATCTTCAATTGTTGGTTCTCTTTATTAATGTCACATTGACTGATTAAGAGAAGAATACAAATCTGATCTTTCTTTACTCTGCCACCAATTGACTATACTTGCTTATTCTTTGTATGCGATTTTCTGTTAGCTCCTTGTGTTCCCGTGATCATGTAATTATCAATTATATGCTAATTAATCGATCACCACTGAATTAGGTAGTCATTATATTGCTGGAAATATAGCCTATGTACAAGTGTGAACATTAAGATTCATAAATATACACAACTAAGATAATCCATAATGTCAGCACTAAGTAGGAAACATGTATCTACACATTTATCATTACCATAATCTCGCCACACGTGAATCCCTTTGTTAAATATATCTTGTATTGCTTTGAGACAAGGAAGGTACATGTAACATACGAACTTGTCCAGTAGCAACCTTCCCGCAAATGAAATGAATGCCCATTTCGTCATGTTTATTATGAAGATGTTGGATAGGGTAAGTAGCCCATCTGCTACCCTGCAATACTTGGCCTCGGCACTCAGAGTTGAGTGTTGTTTACCGTTTAGAAGACCACGAGAGCAGATTATCCCCTTTACTGAAGCCCGAAGCTTACACATTACGTTCCAATCCTTTCTTGCATTCATTAAGACTCAATTGAAAGAGAGATTAGATAATATCGAATTATTTTAGTGTGATAGGGGCGTGAATATAACACCAGGCAACACCCCCTACAACCCCTTTTGTCAATGAAAAGGCATGTTATTTTCGTTTCTCGTGTCTCTAAAGATCTTCACAAAACTGCAAAGCTACTGGGTCGAGTCTTTCATGGTCGCTCACTACATAACATGGTTCCCCACCAAGGTCCTTGATTCTGACACCCTGCTCTCTTTGATTCGCGTCCCTTCTTACATTCATCTTTGAGTCTATGGGTGCCTTTGTTTCCCATAACATACTAGCCACAATCGCTCCACGCAAAACTAGCTCTCCAGTGTACTCCTTGTATCTTCCTTGGCTACTTTCCCTCTAATCTTGGCTATCTCTTGTCTTAAGTTGTCTACTAAGAAAGTTATGGTCTCTATTGCTTAATGCTTTAGCGAGTCTTAACTCTTAATCTGAGACTTACGATGATGCTGGTACGATAAAGATAAGGCACTATGGAGTGAGAATAAAGAATTAGATCCCAAAATGTGTAGTTAAGTGATCATCAGGTACATTCCGTACATATTCCTGGGGTTGGCTTTTGTTTTATGACTCCAGATTATTGCCTAACCTTTGTAGAAGAATCGGTCTTCCCATGTCAACTGTAGGTTTGGTTTTTCTCTAATAATTAGTTTGTTCTAATGCTCTCATGAGAATAGGTTTGGTTTTTCTCTAAGAAATCCTCTTTAGTCATAGAGATTTTATTTAGCCCAAATTAATAATGGGAGATGGTTGATGTCTTTCAGAGTTGTTGTGACCTTCTGGCATAGCGCTTCCTAACTAAGGGGGTGACCTCTTTGACTCTTCGCCACATTGAAAAATTATTAACAATTCTCATTAGTATGTGACAAACATTATCATGCAAATTTTTAGTATTCAGAATAAACATAGTCTTTACAATATTACTGCATTAATTATTGGACAAACTCATAACAGCATATTGCCTACCGTTTGTAATTTAATTGAGATAGAATTGGTAAGAGGTTGCACGAACGTAGACCCCCACTACCACAAATTATGACGTACACTTTTCCTCTTTGGGAAGATGTTAGGCAAGCACCCCTCCCCAGTGCAATGGAGGCCACCAACCTAGGCCATGAGCCTTCATGATCGCTCATTGACCCCGTCCAGGTAAGTATGTTTGCATGTATTCCACACCCTCATTTTATCTCTTCCCTATTTTCATTACCTTATTGATGTGGGATGTGATCCCATCTTCCAAGACATCTTTGGATTAGGGAGTTATGGTAGATATCAAGTCATCAAGTTTCGAGGTCTATAGATGAAAGTATAATAGGTTTGTGTTTAAAGTTTTCTTTTAGTCGATATAGGGTCATGGGTTCTCAGTGTAAGTCAAAGTATCCCCTAATACTCGTATCCTCATGTCCTGTTGTTTTCTCTCTTTCCAAAGGACATTCTGGGTAAACGTTAATCTTAAATTCGGGAACACGTGTAATGCATTTGAAGTATTTAAAGAAGCCAACAAGGTCCTTTTCCGTGTTGCATTTAAGTAACATGGCCATTTAGACATGTTTGTTAGTTCAAGTGAGACTTTATCAGATAATCCTTAGGAATGTTATGAGCTTTTCTACATTAATGGCAATGACGTAAAACTTCGAATCAAAATTTATACGACCACAAAAATATAATGCATTAGGAGCAGCTTTTTTTTGCTGGGGCTGAGGTTATTTAATTTGCTAACCTAGCAAGCACATGCTTTAAATGAGATGTGGTTGCTACCGAAATCAAAGTATGGTTAGTTTAGAAGTATGATTTGAAGTTAGACCAAAAGGGACGGATACATCACAATAAGTGGCCGTTCCTCCAGTTCAATCTCACACCTCTTGAGCAGGGACTTGTATCAAAAATTTATGGCCAACATACTATGGGTGTTTTTATTGTATCTTGCATCTTATGAAAGAACCATGTAGTTGTTGCTTCATCAGGACTTTTCTTTTGAGTTTGTTACATTTGTTCATTTCTCAAAAGCCGAGAACTTAGGTTGTTGCCTTTGGTACAGTACTGGAGTTCTTCGTGTTTTGCTCTGGTTTCTGAACTGGTTATGTATGATGTATCATTCTGTGTATAGGCTAATTTTATTCAATGAGCTCTTGCCTTCCATTTTGGTGTCCGTTAGTTAGAGTAGAAGTACTTTGCATGAGGATTGATCTTTGTAAATGAAAGAGTTCTTATTGTAGTATTAAAATCCGAGTTGCAGACTTGCATACTATATGCCTGGTGTAGTTTAAATGTATAACCCTTTCACCTAGATATTCTCAAAGGTTTGGCTGTTGTAACATTCTACTTGTAAGTTTTAACGGATAATTATGAGCTTGCTGAAGAAAGGCGTCTTATTTTACCATCACTTATTATATAACATCCTAGCTTGTTTGAGAATTGCTTTTTCTTAGTTTTTTTAATCACATTTCCTTTATGCATGGTGTGTCTCTTGGCTAGTTGCCTTATCTTACAATGTGAAAAGACCATAAGCTGTGGAAAAAAAACTGACTAATGCTTTTTAGTTTGTATCGTTAAGGTTAAGAACGAAAAAGCCATAAGGCTTCATCAGCAGTAGGAATAACATGCAGTTTCAGTTTTTGGATGAATTGTTCATTATTGGGTACTTTATTACATGTAATGCTTGTCTATATAGGTCATCTAGATTTGTTGGGCTTTTGCAAATTATTAGTTGTTGGAGACCAAATATGTGTGTAAAACCTAGAAGTCCCACATTTGGTATTTAAGAGATTCCTGCTGTGTTTATTAAGCAGTGGCTGGAGCGATTGGTTGTCTCTTCGGAGACATCTGATAAAATTGGAACGATACAGAGAAGATTAGCATGGCCCCTGCGCAAGGATGACACGCACAAATCGAGAAATGGTCCAAATTTTTTTGCACCTTACTGCATGCAGGTTTTCTTCTTTCTCGCTGAATCTGTTTTCTCTTTAAATCTGTATCTCATTTGTTTATGAAAAGTACTAGATAGCGATGCTGATTTAGTTAATTTCACATCCATTACTTTCAAGTTACAGAAAAGATCAGGCTGCAAAGTCCAATGAAAATGGACTGTATCCTTTTGTAAACAATACAGGGGCATGTTTGTTCTATTTGATGTGTTTTTGCTTTCTTTCTTCCTAGTAAACAATCGAGAAATGGTCCAAAAAATTTTTGGCCATTTTTGGCAGAATTTCTTCTTTCTCGCTGAATCTGTTTTCTCTTTAAATCTTTATCTCATTCATTAATCGTTAATAAAGCAAGACCACATTATAAAAAGTACTAGATAGATTTGATGATTAATTGTTAATAGCAAATCCATTACTTACAAGTTACAGTCTGTTAAGCACATCCGGTAAGTTATTGAGAATACCTGGCTGCAAAATCCAATGAAAATGATGGATTATTCTTTTGCAACCAAGACACTGACATGTTTGGCACATTTTTATTTTATTTGATGTGTTTCTTAATTCTTTCTTCCTTTTGCTTTTATGCCTTGTGTTCACTGATTGATTGCATTTATGCAACTGATGGAGTGATAACTGCTGGAGGATTGGTCTGAGCCCAGCTTAATGAGTAGTGATGAATTTCAGCACTACCACGAACCCAGTGCTGTAAATAGGGAACGAAACTTTTGTCCATCCGGCTGTTGGTCCTAATTAGCTTCATGTTTTGGCCTTGATCTAATCCCAAGCAAGCAGCCAAAGAGCTTCTCTGATCCTCTACCTCCACCTTTTATCTTTTTGATAACCCTGTTATGTTGCATTTTTAAAAACAAAATCTTCATTTCTTCTCTCTGCAAACGATCACCCCTGCTCGCAGAGCTCTCAAAACCATTAAGATGCTCAGTAGGATGTTATCTATAAGTCCAATTACTGATATGGCTCAGAAGGACTTACGATGCAATAAATTTACTTTTTTACCATTTTGTTTTGGTAAATCACATTTTTCTTGAAGTTGGAAGTTCCTTCAGACAAACACTTAACCTTATACTGTAATTAATGGAATTTCCTTTTAGGAACTCCCTCCAAAAATTAACGTATGCCACTGATTGCAGCGAACACACGGTATTCTTTAGTAAAAGGCGAAAGAATAGTTCGCTCTGTGCTCACTGCATGGCTGCGTAAGTATTACATGTTGTGGCTTTAGCAATTTATATATCAGTTGTAGCTCAAATGTTTTTTCTTTTCTGATGTGGGATTTTTCTGCCTTCTTTAATACTTACAGTACTCATTTTCAGCGACAAACCAAGTAATCAAACTGGTGTGATTCCTCAAAACTCTTCACAATTAATCCGAGTGCTAGGATAGCTATGGAAAACTCACCATTAGAATTGACAATTGTCAGTGAGATTGACCATACTTTAAGTGATATTTTTGGTTGTTAACATCAATGTGTTAATTTGTTTGTTTGACCCATAATGCGATATTATGGTCATTAGTTGTAGTTACTTGGATCGAGGCTCTTTGAAGTTAACAGAATACTTGAAGATATCAGGATTAGTTAGCCAAATTGTAATGAATTTATCTCTAGTAGGAATTGAGATTAACTTCAATAAGGCCTGAAATCAAGGCACTTTTGTTAGTACTAGTAACCGGGAAACAAGAAAACAACAAGTATAACAACAAAATCCTCTGGCGTGTTGGAAAACACTTTCCCAAAAGCAATATCCCGACCTTATACGAAGCACGGGTTACACGGAATTCACGAGATCAAAGAAAAACAATAAGAGGCACGCTCGTATGAATCTTGTCAAATGAGAACAAATGTGGTGTGATTTTGTTTGATGATAATTGAGAGAGAATGCTTGAGTGCTTTTTATGGAGAAGAAAATGATGATGTGTACATTCATCAGGAGGTTTAACGTTGTTAATCATGGATAACTGCACAAAGACATAAACCATCAATTAAAGACGTACACAAAACATCGATTTCGTGAGTCGCGAACCAAAACTAGGAGAAGCAGTAGCTCCGTCGCTCCCCGCAACCAGTGGCATCCGCTTCCTTCCTCCTTTTTTGCTCGCTTGCTTCTTACACTTGAAGCTACATGTCTTTAGGCTTATTCTAAAACATATTTATATAACGAGATCTCTAACGTTACATAAAGAGCGACACCATAACCAAGCTACTTAATGTAACGTTACATGAAATTTATCTACCAAATACTCTAAATATCCAACAACTGTGTGGGTCTTTAAATGGAGTAGGTTAGCGTGAACGTATTTTGGGTAGGCATAAAGTTGTACTCCCACCGCTTTTTTGTTGCTAAAACAACTAACATCTGATTCGAGGTCATTTTTTGAGAATTTAAGATACCACGTATATCCTTCACCATCTGTCTTTGTACTACTTCCGTTCCTTAATGCAACATATGGAAATTGCACATGAATCAAGAAGGAGAGAGACAAAAACATGGTCCGTATGATAAATCATAAGATTCAAAGTTTACCGTGCTTTGTGTAGGTGATACTGTGTTTCACTTTTATATCTCTATTAGTCTACATCAGGAGTAAAGAGGACTAAGGGATGCTTGTAAGCTAGGTTGAGCCATTTCTAAAAACTTCCAATATATACATGATGTTGCAAGATGATCGCACTCTGGAGAATTCAAGACAGATTAGTTCTGTGCAAGGATGACATGCACAAATGGTCTTTGGTGGTACATATCATAGTCCAAATTATCTTGTTAACTAAAATGTTTTTCTAATTTTCTTGCTTGGCCTAAGAACCGGTTCGATCTTCGTGTTTATTAGACAATGATGTTCACAGAGGAAGGATACAAATTTCTTTCCAATTAGCTTGCTTCCAGTTTTATGCTTTGAAAAGAATCTAAAATAGTATTGGTAGTTAATGCTGAGCGGACTGTTGTATGGCATTCAGAACTAATCGTCTTTGCTTTTAAAATTTCCAAAGCATTGGTAAATCTTTCGGTATTTGAACTACCGATCTAGAATGTGTAGAATTTCACGCTTAACAATGAAAAATGAAGAGCAATTCAGCAAAAAGATCCATGTCATCTATCTCTTGCTTTCAAAGAACTCCTGCCTAGATTTCAGTCACATCTCCTCATGTCCTATCAAGTAGCGTCCTCTCACAATGCTCTTAGTGATGCTTTCATATGGAGATATGTTTGGCATATTCTTTTCCTCGATGGTTGCTTTCATCTATATGTCAATTTTCATAAGATCAACTTCTTTATGCAGTGTAGAGGACTCTTTATGCTATGTGAATGTTTTCCTTATGTGTATTTACTGTTACTACTCACAATTCATCATGCTCATGTGTATTTAGGTCTGTTCTCTTCGGTATAAAACAACTGAACTGAACTGAATAGTGATGTGTGAGAGTAAAAATATTGTCCAGAGCTAAACTGAAATGAATTGAACTGAACTAAACCGAAAATAAGTTGGGAAAACAGGCCCTTAGTGCTGAGTGTTGAGTGCTCTACTTTCTTGTGAGTGTAGTTGTAGTGAGTAGTGACCGTAAGCTTTTATTGGAGAAATCGAGTGTGTTAGTATGAAGTACTGTAAAATATAGGATTTGATCTATTTTATTTGCTCGCATTTTCTCCATTGAGAGGCCTAATTGCAATCTTGGAATATGAGGGGGATGAATTTTTGGGGTGACTAGTTAGTAGTTACTAGTTAGCAATTTTTAGACTATTCTCCTTCGGGTACTGTCTGTATAAGTTACTGTATAAGTTACTGATTCTTCCTTCTGTAAAAATGTTAGTTGCACTAAATTACAAACTTCCAACCTGTTAGGAGTTAAATTATGTATTCTCCATACTCTGCAATTGACTGGACTTGTTTATAATTGGATGAGGTATAATGTCACCTCGTGTTTATAATTGACTGGACTTGTTTATAATTGGATGAGGTATAATGTCACCTCGTGTTTATAATTGACTGGACTTGTTTATAATTGGATGAGGTATAATGTCATCTCGTGTTTACAAGACTGGACTTGTTTATAATTGGATGAGGTATAATGTCATCTCCTGTCTAATTGCAGACTGTATTTTCCTTCAGGTAGCTATGGGTGAACTTTCAGCTCAAACTCTCACATTAAAAGGGTGAAGGATGAGGCCAGAGTGACATGATAATAAAAAGAGGTATAAAAAACTAAGCAAATCATACCTTCCTCGGCTTTTTGGCTAAGATCAAGTGTAGTATATGTTCTTATCAGTTTAATATCTGATACGTGGGTCATTGACCCACAATGATATTAAATTTCTTTTTAAGGGGGAGGATCCACCACAAATACAATAGCTTGCTATTGGGAATTTGGGATCCTCAAGTGTCGCCCATGTGTTGCGCTACTGCACGGGTCTGGCTCACCCTATTAAATCATAGTTCTGAGTTTTCGATTTTATATTTTGCAACCAAATTCTCCTCTTGTTTACTTCTTATAAATTCAACACTCTATGAGGGTAATTTATTTGACAACGTTCTGGCTGATTTTGCACCATGGATCGTTCATAACTGTTAGCCCTTTTATGATTATTGTCTTTTTGGGAGGTCTTGTGTTAACACTTGAAGATCTAATGTGATGTAATGTCTAATATGACTGCATCAATCAGTAATTCGTTTGAGTTTTTAGCCCCACGTTGTAAGATTAGATTACTAAGTTTGTGCAACGTGTATAGTTTTAGCCTTTTAGGATATATCTTATTGTTGTCTTTTCGGATTCGTTTGATAAAATTGGAACGATATAGAGAAGATTAACATAGCTTGTTCTGCTGTGCCCCCACGCACTAATCGAGAAATTGTAACTTTTTTTTGCCTTTTCTGTTTATCATCTCTTAACATCTAGAAACTTCTTTTGGTTCTAAGTTATTGGTTATTATTGTTGAGATTATAACATCTATTTAATGTAAACTAGTATTTAGGCCCAGACGATGCTCTGGGATTTATATGTTATACTTTAGACTTTAGTACTTTAAGACAATTAAATTTTGGTGTAGAAAGATGTTAGTAAAAAGTCATAGATCAGTAGTTTTATTCATAACTGTAATTAAAATATTGTACCTTATTGTTTTTCATTGAAAACATATAATATTATTAATATCATTATTAGTATTGATAAAAGAAGCAACAAAAACATAGTAGCACAATGATTAGAGCATTTATCTTCGACACTTGAGGTCGCGGGTTCGAAACTTCTCATGGACAATTTGTATTTTTTATGAGAGAAACGTTGATAGAATATTGTTGTAAAGAACGGAGAGTGACACGTGGCGGATTGCATCATATGCTTACGCTTTTTAATATATATATATATATATAGGTAGGCCTTTTAGTGTTGTATTTTATGTAAACTTGGGCTCCCTAGTCAGCCCATTAGTCTAAGCTTGTATTTAAACGTTGTTACAATTAATGAAAGGCAAGGAAAAACAAAAACTAAACCTAATTCTTCTCACATCATGGTATCAGAGCCTGTCGCTACCTCACCTCACCAACGATCAGACATAGCACCGGTGTGCACCGTGACTGCTCAGCTGTGTCCTTGAAAGCTCAAAGGCAATAATTACATAGCATGGTCAAGGGCTATAACCTTGTCCTTGAAAGCTCGAAGAAAATTCATGTTTGTTGACGAAGCGATCAACAAACCAAGTGAATCACGGAAATTCCTCAATTGGGAGACGGTCAACTCCATGATTGTGTCGTGGATACCTAGAAGCCTTGATGCTAAACTAGCTGCATCAATTCCGTATCACGTCGAGGCAAAACCGCTGTGGGACGACTTGGAGAAAAGGTTTTGCGTGGCCAATGGGCCGAAACTCCAACAACTTCGTGCTGATATTGTGGGGTGAATATCGGGTGTTGTGGGGAGTGGGACTCAGCAGACTAAATAGATGACTATCGATGATTATCTCAATCGACTTATGGGATTATATGATGAATTGAGTCGTTTGGAGCCACTTCACGCGTGTAGTTGTGGAGGTTGTGTGCTATATGGGGCGTGCTATATAGCGTAGTCGAAATGTTTTATCTAACGCATACCATAGCTGCTGTTGCAAAGTTGATCGGAGTGTCATTTTATCTAAAATGGATTATATGACAAAAGTGATAGCAAAGTTGATCGGGAGTGTCATTTTATCTAACGACCTTACTCTCAAAAATGTTCTTCGTGTCCCATGGTTAAATTGTAATCTAATCTGTGTCACAATCAAACGATGATTCTAAATGTTTTGTATGAATCACTAAGTCTTTGTGTGCGCTATACAGGACTAACCTTCGGCGAACCTGATTGGAGCCAGTGAGAGAAGGTACGGACTCTACTTCTTCCGAAGCATTCCTACTATTTAGACACTCACAATACCTGGTTTGACGACAGTTGAGTTGTGGCATTGCAGATTAGGGTGCTAGTTTTCCCATTAGTGACAATAAAGCGACTCAAAATTTTGAACTTATTCACTGTGCTTTTTCCAAGATGTATGGGTTTATTTGTTGCGCTCTAAAACTGAAGTTCTTTGGGTGTTTTCTTCTTTCTTAGCTATGGTTGAACGACAATTTGAATCTAAAGTCAAGATAGTTCGTATAGCTAATGGTACTGAATTCAAATGTATGATGAATTATTTTGATGCTAATGGTATATTGTTTCAAACCTGGTTGGAACTCAGTCATGTGGAACGCAAATACCAACACATTTTAAATGTTGGACGTGCATTAATGTTTCAAGCCAATCTTCCTTTCCGTTTTTGGGGTGAATGTCTTATTGGGGCGGTGTATTTGATTAATTGTACACCCTCGGGTTTGCTTGGAAATAAGACCCTGAATGAGGTGTTATGTGGGAAGGTTGTTGACTATGCTATGATGCGTATTTTTGCTTGTTTGTGTTTTGCTCACAATCAATGAGCGAAAGGTAGTAAATTAGCTCCTCGCAGACGTAAGAGCATTTTTGCGGGTTATCCTAACGGGAAGAAGGGTTGGCGATTGTTTGACTTGGACACAGAAGAAATTTTTGTGTAACGTGACGTTACATTCTATGAGAATGAGTACCCTGTACCCGTTTGCGGTTGACGTGCCATAGGATGTTGATAATTTGGATTCTTTAGTCTCAGCCTAATCTTTTTGCTTGCGAGTGAAAGGTGCATTATGAAAGGTGCTTCTTGCTGAGCGAAATTATCTCATGCATTACTACTTCATACTCTTTATGCTTGAGATTGCAGTAGTACTGACAATAGGGTTTATTGAAGAGCGAGGTTGTTTAATTTTGAAGTATAAGTCGGATTTATCGATCTAGTTGTCCAATTTATGGGCCCTTTCAGTGGTGTACTCTCACCTTTCAGACAAGTAGTGGGATATGGTTATTTCCGTATTTAATGTAGTCATAGCATAGAGTACCTTCAGTATACTGATGGCGGGTTGTCTTTGCATAGACGAGCCTCTTAATTAGTGAAAGATTTTGTTTTCTTGCTTGGATTTCTATCTTTAGAGGTTTCGTATAGTGTGCTTCTGATTTTAGTTGGTCGATGGAGTTGGTGTGGCATCTGCCACAAAGAACAACTAATTTCTTTGCCTCAAAGCCAGTCAAAACAGCCAATCCTTTAGTACCTGAAGCGCCAGACATAGAATTGGACCAGTTTATGGAATATCCTTATTGGTTCATCTTGTGCCGTAACGGTAGAAATGAGTATATAATTCATATGCATTTCACATAAAATGTTGAACTAATAGAACTGCATAAAATATGCCTACTGCTGGTCACTGTCGAGGATCTTCGTTTTGTCTGAGCCGTCAGCTGATTAAAAATCGGAGTAAAAAGTGAAAACCAGGGGTGAGAAACAAAGAGGTAGATTCAATGATACTAGATATCTAAGAGTTTGTCCATGTTTTAAATAGGTTAGAGATATAATGTGGCTGTTATACATTTATAAAGCTGAAATTTTCTAGTTCCACATTGAGTTTTTGCCCACTGTATATGATAAGTTCTAGCTTCACCACACTAAGATTGTCTCTTCGGAGACATCTGATAGATTGGAACGATATATCAGAAGATTCGCTTGGTCCCTGCTCAAGGATGACATGCACAAATAGAGAAATCGTCCAAATGTTTTTAGCAGGCTTTTAGGTGTCAAATCTGACCGAAAATATTTTTCTTTTCCCTTTGCTCTACAAGATTATCTACATTTCGGAGAAAGTTTTGGATGCTTTCTCTTCTTTGAAATTCCCTTATGGTTGTCACTCGACAAACTATCAATCTTGTTGCATGAAGTACTCCCTTTTCTAATTGGTGACATCAGATAATTGTCACAGTATCTTTTGTGAAGTTGTTGTTTGATTAAGCACATCTGTGCTGGTAGTGTACTCAATATATTGGATAATGAGTTAAAGAGAAAGGTGGAGGATCAGATGGGGTGAGCTTTTACAAATTGTAGACTGATATGGCTGTAAGATTTCTGAGTACGTTTGAAGCAGTAAGAAGTTAGCAATAAATATATTCCTATTTTAAAACAGTTGCCACTACACTAAAACTAGGAAGTCCCACATCGAATATTATGTAATTCAGAGGCATATTTATTATGTCTGGCGCCTATTGAAGGTTGTCTCTTCGGAGACATCTGATAAAATTGGAACGATACAGAGAAGATTAGCATGGCCCCTGCGCAAGGATGACACGCACAAATCGAGAAATGGTCCAAATTTTTTTGGCACTTTCCCTTCCTGCCGATATTGTTCTTCTCCCTGCTTTTATAAACCCTTTTAGTGTTTACAGCAGAATTTTAGTATGCAAGGGTGCTATCAATCTATTTTATGAAAAAAATGATTTTCAAAAATAGAGTTGACTGAGGTATCTTTGATACAAGTTACAGATTTCAAAATGTTCCTAGTGTTTATTCATCTGTTTTGATTTATGTTTGCTGAAAATGAAGTGTCGAACTAAAATAGCTTTGATACATCTTATATAGTTTAAAAAAATCTCTAGAGAAAAGGTACACGCTATACACGATAACAATACAAAACAGAAGTAGTTGTTTGCAACAATTTAGGCCTTTTTTCCTGATTGTTGATCATGCTTGTAGATAAATTGAAGTGATCTTGGTGATTTTGGACCTTTTGGTTCATCCCCGAGTGGATTTGGTGCATCATCTGCTACATAATTTTCTGATTTCATTGCGTCAAGCCCGTCAATATAATATTAAAATGCTGATCACTTACGAAATTACTATTTCACTTGATTTTAATTGTTTAATGAAGTTGTAAATTGCATTGCTTGCTATCTATTCCGTGATCATGAACGCATTTGCCATACCAACACAACAAAACACAACAACATTTTAAGTCCCCCGATTTCACATAACAGTTGCCAGTTTTTTTTGAGTATTTATTGAACTATGAATTGATCAGGGGTTGCGCGAACGCAGACCCCGCTTTCACAAATTATGACGTACATTCTACCTCTTTGGGAAGATGTTAGGTATGCACCCCTCCCTAAAAGTGCAATGAGGCCACATACCTAGGCCATGAGCCTTTTTGATCACCCATTGACCTTGCCCAGGTAAGTGAGTTCATATGAATTCATCCTTTCAAGTTATATCCCTATTGATCTTCCCATTTCCTCCTTCGTCCTGATGTGGGAGGGGAACAAAATCTCCCAACACATTTCTGAACTTGGAATCGTAAGGAAGATCAAATCATCAAGTATCAAAGTCTCTGATAGTGACAATGAGGTAGATGCATCTAGACTCTAGAGCTCGGTAAGTGATACAGGGTCATGGTCTCATGGACTCTCATAGTAAGCAGAATTCTACAGAGGTATCTCTTGATACCACACTTAGCATATCATGTTGTCTTGCTATCTTTCGGATACTTTGTCAGCAATTGGTCATTCATTTGGGAGAAGATCTAATCACATTTGAAGTATGTGAAGAAGTCAACAAGTTGCATTTGGTATTGAAATTGGGAATTTTCTGTAACTTCTAGTGGGACTTTCCCACATGATCCTCAGAAATTACCAGTTTTTCCTGGTTGTTGGCAATGACATAAAACTTTGGCATCATAGTACTGGAAACCACAGAGACATGGTACATTATGAAAGCATCTTTGTCGGGCTATTAGTGGTATATTTTTTTAACTTCACAAGAGTGCTTAAAGCACAGTTGCGTTGTTTTCCTTGGCATTATTTATCCTCGCATCGCTTCATCATAGCTATATGTTGAGCTTTATCGAGTTTGTTATTTGTAAAAGTTCAGAAACTTGAATCTGTTGCATTTACTATGCGTTGGTTTTTGAACAAGCATTTAGCATTTTCATTCAGTGAGCTCATATCTTGAGCTCATATCTTGCCTTCCATTTTGGCGGCCTTAGTGCCTGTGTGAAGTACTAAAGAAAGGAGCTGTGATTGTATTCTTACAATCTGAATCCATATCTTATGTCTGGTGTAGTTTGATTCGCCGATTTTTGGCTATTGGATACTCCCATATTTTGGCTTTTGTATGTGAGTAATCTTTAAAGTTTAAACTGGGATAGGCTTTTGAGACTTGCATATATTGTGCCTAAACATCTTTCTTCATTGACATTGTTGAAGTGTAATTTATTCTAACTTGTTTGCGAATGTTGTTCTTCTTAGTTTTTCGATCTTATTTCCTCAAGGTTTGGGGTGTCTCTTTGCAAGCTCCTTTTCTTACAATTCAAAAAAGCCAAAATCTTTGCTTGAGAATGAACATGAGTAATTTTGCCTGCAGGTTATACATTATGCTTATGAAGGGTAAGTTTTTGGTTGTACACTTGCACTTTGGTGTACGTGCTATTGATTCTCTTCAATTAACAGTATAAATTGATGGGGCATGAATGGGACATCATTGGCTACTGGGGTTTTATGAGTTTTCTGAGGTCACCATGGAGGTTTTCTCGGTGATGTAGTGCCTTAGTGTCCTGTGTTGGAAGGCTGTATCACGGGCCAAGCCTGTGGCTACTAGAAAGATTGCTGTTCTTACATTATTCACAGGTTTTGGTCTCTGTTTTTGGAAAACTGAGGAGGAATGTGATCATCTGAAATGGATAATCGAGCTATTCAAGATATTAATTACTTCTTTCCAGTTATGTCATTTTTTGGCAAAGTTTACAGGTGCATCAATCCCATGCTCATGCTGTAACATGGTGGAATGGACTAGTATACAGTATATTTCTGTGTGTTGTTTGCTACCCTATGAAAAAGAATATGGACATAATAAGTCCCACAATATAAGTTTAATAAGATACTTCTTTGTTTATTATGCAGTGGATGGACTAAGGGTTGTCTCTTCGGAGACATCTGATAAAATTGGAACGATACAGAGAAGATTAGCATGGCCCCTGCGCAAGGATGCAGCACAAATCGAGAAATGGTCACAAATTTTTTTGGCAAAAGTTGCTGCAGTGGAATCAGGGCATCAATCTTCCTTGTTCATCCTTTATCTTTTTGTTTGACAAGATCTTCCCTCCACCATTCTGAGAAATTTGTTGGTTGCTTTCCACTTCCTAAGTTACTTACTCTGGTTACGATAGGCTTTCTTCAATTTCAATATGCAACAGAGTAGTTCCCTCCAATGTTATCCATAAACGCCAATGTCGGGTGCTAATTGTCAATTTATATCTATTGTGATGGATTGTCAATTCTTTTACTTATTCCTTAATAGTTCTTTCGACAGATCTCATTACTCGATGAGTATCTTGGATGTTTTTAGCTGCTTACATGACAATACTTGCTGAATTTCTGCAGTGAGAAATGCAATTTGCTCTCTGGTTTCTGGCTTGGTATGTGTATCTCTTCTGGTTTGATGTGCACTAGTTCTCAAGGACTCTCTGTCGGTCCTAATTTGAAAGGGTTTCTTAGGATCTTTAGCCTTCTACAAACTTGACACTTTTACACCATTGGTGATCAAGTAGGCGAAAACATTTCTTTTTAATAGAATTAACATTCGCATGGCTTCGGAATGCCATAAATTGCGAAACTCAACAAGAAAAAGCAGAAATGGAGCATGCACATCAAGGTCAAGTAGAAAAAGATCACCATTATGAAATTTACGAGCAAGTACCGTTCTAGTCAAAACTAGCTTAACAAACTCAAAATTAAGTTTAACACCAGCCTTATCAAGCAAAACCTGGAAATAAGATTTCTAGAACATAAAGAACATTTTCTATAGGTAAAATTTGACATAAACTTTGCTGGAGTTTCCCAAAAATAAGTGTGCACCTTCTTTTGCATCCTTGATTTCCTTGAAGGGATCCTTGCTGCTGCAGATGTGTCAGGTGGCCTAGGTGTCTATGATCTATTCAATCAAATTTCCAGCAAGGTATCGAGCTTACAGACACGACTTACTGGTTTTTCTTCATCTTCAATAGCGTATGTAACATTGGCACATTAGCTTGAGCCTTTCCTCTACCGTTTCTTTGATTGTATTGGCCCTTCGACTGCCTCTATGATTTCCTTT